>JAWNNM010002111.1:0-439973 GCA_035044965.1 Lordiphosa andalusiaca | reverse complement strand
ATACATTAGAGCGGACCTCCTGGGTTTGAAATTTTTAAGGTGGTCTCACCCCCCCCATCTGATACGCTTTGGTGTATAATAAACGTCCAAAAAAGAAAAGTAGGAAAAATTGAGTTTTAAGTGGCGCGCTGAGATTTCTGAATCACTCATACGCAGTGTTGCCTAGTACCATATATTTTTTTCATTTATAAATAGTCGGCGTTGATTTAATTTAAATTTAATAAGAATCTGAAAAATAATAAAAGAAAACTCTGATTGCTTGGTTTTTTTTTATATTTGCTATATAACCTGAGCCAATCCTTTTTATAAGCAGAAGGAAGCATCTCCGCTCACATTAAGTACTATATATCTATTCTTCAACAGCATTAACAGGCTTGTCGATTTAGTCATCTCTCCGTCTTTTTGTCCCTTTAAGTTTTGCCACGCCCCCTGACTCCTTGACTTGAATTAAAGAAATCTTCGTATCTCCCCAATACGTATATTTTATTCATTGTCTTTTGTCAAGGATTTTTTTTAAACAGTTTGGATACAATTTCCGATGCCTTTCAGTTAAAATTGGTTTCCATAAGCCTACCAAAAAAGAGTAAGTCTCTTCTGCCATATTTCAAAAAATATAGTTTCCTTTTTGAATTTCAGAAAATTACATCAATTGAAAAGGATTCGACTCTTGAAAAGGTTCAAGAGTCGAATGAATACTTTTTTTCAAAACTTTGAAGCCATGGCGCGCCCATTTAAAATTAAAAGAAAATGTAGTTTTGGGAATGCTGAGACATACTTTTTTCCATTTTGTCGTTTTAAGGGCCGCTCTAATGTACATTGTACATATTTCCGAATATAAATATTTTTATTTGGAGCATTTGAAATGACACCAGATGTTATCAAACCAAGTTTGTTTCTCTGCAGCGGTAGAGAATGATTGGCCAGTCCATATGACCCAAATACATCAAATTCAAAAAACCTTGCACCCAATAGCAAGACTATTTGAGGAGGTTCGAAAATCTGTGAGTCATCAGTTCTTAGAAGAATCTGTGAACAGTCGGCGAGTTGTTTGTGGATAAACATACTCTTTTTGATATGGTGAGCTGCTGGCACTGGACGTACAGTACGCATTTGCTCGCGGAACTTAAAGGCGAAATCCTGTGGATTGATGGGTTTATCCAAATCGTCATGAAATTCATTTGGTGTATCAGGGCTTCACATTAGAGCAGCTTTCAGTAAGCGATGCCAACCATGACATTATATTGAGGATGGTACGCTATGGTGTGGATGTGCTTGCTACCCAACTGCTCTGCTAGTGATTTAAAAAGGGCTGATTCGAATTGGGTATCTTGGTCAGTTGTGATCGTAGTAGGACAACCAAACCGTGCCACCCAGTCAGTCCAGAATGCTGTCGCTACGGTGCCAGCAGACATATCCCTGATTGGAATAGCTTCGGGCCACCGTGTGAAACGATCTATCATTGTGAGGCAGTATCGATATCCGTTTAGGAGAGGCGTTATTACAATGTCTATATGGACTTGATCGAAGCGGTTTTCTGGCATGTCTATCTTGTCCGGAATGTGCGAATTGTGACGATGAATCTTAGCTCGCTGGCAGGGTAGGCAGTTCCTATCCCAAAAAGTAATATCTTTCCTCATGGAGGGCCAGACGTATGTTTGACGAACTTGTTGTAGAGTTGCTCTTCCACTCGGCTGACACAAGCCATGCACAGAAGCAAATACTGGAAATCGTAGTTTGTGTGGCACGTACGGTCTGACCAATCCAGTGTAAACGTTGCAGTACACGTTCACATTATTTTTGAATGAAAACAACTGCAGTTTGAGTGATGAGCTGCCCTGTAGCAGCCGTGCTAGTTCGGAATCGTCGCTTTGAGCCGTTTCAATCCTCTCTAGGGATACGTCAGTGGGCATTGAGGCGCGACAAAGCGTCGGCCACTGTGTTATCGGCACCTGCCAGGTGGACAATGCTTGTTGAAAAATTCGAGATGAAGTCCAAATGGCGCAGCTGTCGGGGTGAGGCTTATTCTGGCTTCTGTGAAAATGCGAATAATAACAGCTTGTGATCCGTCTTTATGACGAACGTTCGGGCTTCTAGTATGTGTCCGAAATACCGAATGGCATCATATATGGCGAGAAGTTCCCGATCATAGGTGCTGTAGTTTTTTTCAGTGTCGGACAGTTTGCGGGAAAAAAAGATTAAAGCCAATGGTGCGCTGGATGAGGGGTGCGATAGTATAACTGCATCTACAACGCTACGCTTGCAGGCCTCAAAAACAGTTGTTAATTCGGGAATTCAAGTCACTTTGCGTTTGTCGTTCTTTTTGATGCCACGAATAACTTCACTTAGTGAAGACTGAACTTTGGATGGCTGTGGAATACATCGCCGATAGTAGTTGATGATGCCCAAGAGTCTTCCAAGCTGACAGAAGGTTTCAGGTTGCTTGTAGTTGACAATGGCGTTTATGCGATCTGTGGGCGGTCGTATACCTTTGCTATTAATAATATAGCTTAAAAAACGTACTTCTGGTTTGAAAAATTGGCATTTGTTGGGATTAATACCAAGACCATGCTTTTGTAAAATGGACAGAACAGTACGCAAGTGCCTTTCGTGCTCGTCAGGTGAAGCAGATGCAATGAGGATGTCATCAATGTAGCAGAATACGAAGTCAATTCCTCTGAATATGTCGTCCATAAAACGCTGGAACGTTTGGGTAGCGTTTTCGAGACCGAATGGCATAAAATGGAATTCGATGAAACCAAACGGAATGCAGGCGGCTGTTTTTTGTATGTCCTATGGCCGCCGCCATAGGGATCTGGTAGTATACTCGTACCAAGTCGATTGTGGAAAAAATTGATTTGCCATGTAGTCCTTCTGCGAAATCATGTATGTGAGCTATTGGATAACGGTCCGGTACTGTGATCCCGTTTAGTTTTCGGTAGTCTCCGCATGCGCGCCAACCACCTGTTTTTTTGGACACCATGTGAAGAGGGCTAGCCCAAGCACTCTTCGATGGGCGGCAGATTCCTTGATCCAGGAGAAAGTTAAAGAGAGTTTTTCTCCTGATAATCGTCGTGGGCGATCTGCAATCGAATTGCCTGTAGTCTCAATATGATGAACAACGTCGTGCAATATGTCGGTGGTACATTGTGGTACTGTAGGCTGTTTTATAATCCCAATAAACTGTTTCAACAATCCTCGGAAATCGCTGTCCTCGTTCAGGGTTGAAACTGAAAAGTCAACAGCATTGGGTAGTTTGCCTGATGATTATCGCTTGGTACCGATGTCGACTAGTTTTATAGCCTTTAAATCAATTATCAAATTGAATTTTGCCAAGAAATCGGCTCTAATTATGGGGAAATGTACGTCGGAAACGATGAAGGGCCAATCGAATGTGCCGAATGTAGGCCTAAATCAATGCTTAAAACATGTGTGCCATATGTTTGTATTATAGTCTGGTCCGCTGCATACAGTTGAAGAGTGGTGGGTTTCTTCTTCAGGTCCACAGACGTGCGCGGTAGTACAGACACGACTGAACCTGAATCGACTAGGAAAGAAATTTTGGATTTTTTATCGGAAATGTGGAGGCGATTTTCTATCGGAAATGTGGAGGCGAGGTTCATGGAGGTGGTTAGATCTGCCCATTGATGAACTCTTCATAGTGATGCTGATCGTCGATGGGCTGCCGTCAACCAGCAAATTAGGCGGAAGACGGCACTTAGGGGCTTGATCCAGGAATTTCTCATAGAAAAAACAAAATTTCTTATCGGCACTACGCTGGGTGTTGTTCAAAGGTAAGCGAGTGCCCGTAGCTGAAGTTCGCAGATTCTTGAAGTCTTCCTGAAGTTTGTGGACCGACTCCAAAAGGATTTGCTGAGTTTTGTTGATGTCTCCTGTTGACATCGCTTTGCGAGAAAGTGCTTCCACAGAATCGGTGGCTATCGATTGTGGATGCTGTTGATCCGGCTGCGTGAACACTGAATCCGGTGTATCCGGTGCCAGGCGTCTCATATGGGAGAGAATTTCAGACGGCGCAATTGCTTCAGTTCATCCTGCACAGTTTCCAACTGTACTTTCATCTCCTCAGTTTGCCATTTCTGTGCCGTTGCTGTCGAAAAAGTGCTCTTCGTTTTCCGTCGACTCGTTGTTGTATTTTGTTGAGCGTAAGTTGTATTTGTTGTCGGCACACGCTGTGTGTGTGTGTATTGGCAGTTCACAATTTCCGTGGAAATGACGACGCAAATTAATTTGTCCAGTGACCGCGGCTACGAATTGCTGGACCAAGTTGCGCGTTCGTAGTCGGGGGTCACCACTGTGGAGAATTAAAGGTCAGTCTTTATTCACTATATTAATATTTATTCTTAACTAAATTCATGTAATACAATTTATGTCTGCCGATCGGAATTGCGCGTCACTCTCTTGTAGCCGCGTCGTTAGAGAAAATAGTTATTCGGCCACGATAGTTATCGAGAGACGATACCTGGTTGGCGTGATCGGTGTGGCCAGATCCGCCACAATACAATCTGTAGAAGCGTCATCTATAGTGTGGTAGGGCATCGAGAGGATGCGCTAGAGAGGGAAGGTTCAGTGAAAGAGAAGGATGATCTCAAAGAGAGGAGGTTCAAGGGCAACAATGGCATCCTACTCCCACCCGTAGCGTGAGTCAGATGAATCAAAGGCCTTGAAAACGGACATTGACCCCACGGAGTAGGTAAATGTAGGACAGAAACAGATTGAGAAAGGGAAAGAGGCATTAAATGGGCTTGTTTTCGGTAAAACAACAGTGAAAGTGGCTAATTTGACTAAAGTTTTAACGTTCTTAGAGTGTGTTTAAAATGTGCCTAGTGAAGAGTTTTTTTTTGGTTGACTTCTTTGTGTTCCAGAGTTGTCCGGTGCGTAATAAAGGGCCGGTCGCGCACCATCCTGGGGATATCGGGGTGATTTGGAGGAGCCCAATAAAGATGAGAAGATGGGAGCCCCATAGATCAGCGATAGTGATTGCCGGCCGAAGGTAGAGAGGTAGAAGATCACCTGGCAGGCGGAGTGCATAGCCTACAAAGCGAGTCGGAGAATCGGTTGGCCAACCTCAAACAGAAACCACAAAAAGCATCTTAAAATCCACACACAAAAAGCTTGCCAATGTGGTATCGCCAGTAGATTGTCCGGATATATTTTTGAACTTTGGAAGTAAACTTCACTTACACATGACCGCATTTAACTTCAGATGTCTTAAATCCAAAATTATTTGCATACATCTCTACGTCCGCATGCGTAAGCAAATTATTTATACATTCGTATTCAGTTGGTTGATGGGTTTCAGACGGTAAGTGGTTTTAGAGTATCAAGCCGGTAGGTTTTTGTTAATTAGAGTCTGGAATTATATTGTCAGCTTATTGTTTTCAGTTTTACTAAATCCTACGATTAGAGAGGTCACTTAGTTGGATCCTCAAGAGCCTTCTCCTTGCCTAGATCCTATTTATCCTTTGCCATCTGAGAAGTCGCCTGGAGAGGTTATTCGTGTGAGCAGCAACCTAGTCCAGACATGTCGCGGCCTAATTGTTTATCATGTCGCCGACCAATGGGACGCCACACTCTCTCTCGATGTCTCGAGTGCCAATAAACTATTCAGCTTCCGTGATTCGGGTCTATCTAAATGTCTATGTGTAGAGACATTTTTGTATACTTCTTTTGGAATTGATTGGATCTTCTCTTCTGGGATTAACAATAATATTTCTAATCTTAATCTAGAAACTATTTTATGCTAGCTTGGTAAGGGATTTTGCAAGTTGGTTTGGGTAGTCAAGAAGTTTGTCAGAATATTTGAGCTTCAGTCCCGCTATTTAAGATTTATTTGGGTTAATTAAACATCGTAATCTGCTTAATAATGCCGAGAGATCTGCAAATGTACTTATTGAAAGTCGAGGGTCTTTTGGTATATCGGCAGTGTACAGTACGAATGAGAAAGGACCGAAAAGCTACCTTGCGGCACTACGGCTTCTATGACTAACTCCACCGCTGTGTACTCATTATGACGAACTGTTAATAGTCTAGAACTTTCTAGTATCTTGTGTTTTTTTGTCGGAAGCATTGTCCTTATCTTGAATATAAAACCTTCCAACCAAATGCTGTCTAATGCTTGTGCAACATCTAAGAAAATTGCAGCGCAGAATTCGTGGTGCTTAAACGAAGTCTAAATATCTGAAGTTGAGCAGGTGATTTGCTCAATAGTGCCGTGTTTTGTTTGGAACCCATTTGATGTGAAGGAGTGATATTTTGTGCATTTGCATCCATTTTACGAAGTCAGATCTTTTCAAGTAATTTTCATAAGCAAAGTGACAGACTAATGGTCTATATGATGACGCCTGTATTTTTTCCTTTCCTGGTTTCTGAATCATAATTGCCGTGAACTTCTTCCACTGACTTGGGAAGTATAGGGTAGTAGGGTAGTAGCCAAGTTATAGGGGCGGCAAATTCTCTTATTACTATTATTCTCTTAAATAAATAATTTTGAATATTCTCCACATTTATGATTGGGGACACACTGGGAATTTCGATCGCAACCTTAGCCAGCGCATTTATATCAAGCAAAATTTGGCCACACTGCGGCATTTGTTTTTAAGCTTTAACGCATAAATTGACAGCGAAGAGAAAATCCAAAGTATTAATCATCATTAAGCTTGGTCCTAGTTCGTTTGCGTTAAATTTAGTTTTATTTAATTCAGCTGCTCAAAAACTTGAGGTTCGGACATATTCAAAATTGTTTAATTGCTTACTATTGTTGCTGCCATGTTTGTTCATATGTTTATATGTCTGTGTGTAAAGTTTATTTACATGTTTGTTCATTTGTTTATGTGTCCGTGTCTAATGTGTACAATACACCTTACATAAATCGTGATCGGTCGGTAAGTGTTAAAGCTGAATTTTTTTATTCTAGCATTAATCATGAAACGAGTAAAAGAAAGCGGGGCATTTTATCGAAAAAACAAAAAAAGCTAAGAAAGAGAGTGAACGGAAATATGATGGAGCTATTCTGAAATATGTAAAGTGTGGTGCATCTATTGATCCTTGTTCTTCGATGGACATAAATGAACCAAGTGCTGCAACAAGCCCTGGAAAAGATGAATCTGTACAGGAACTTTAAACTGTCGATCTAGAACATGATGTGGCCGTCGATTCTGAAAACGCCGGCTGTGTTAAATTCCTCTATGAATAATGAAGACTTCGGGACGGAGACTGAAGTTTTCCAATGTGGGAGTTTTGATGATATTGGTAAATGGCCCGAGCTCATAAGTGAAACGCTGCGACTATTTCTCATCAGACAAGGCCAGGAAATTGTTCAGCATAGTCATCGGGTACTTTAAAAGGCGAATCGAGAAGATTCTCTCGAGACTGGGTTTTTCGAACTTTGGCTAATGTTGTAAAAGTGTTCTGCTTTTGCTGTCGGTTATTTAAGCAAAATGGGTCAAAGTTTTGCTCGTCCAACGGATTCAATTCTTGCTGGAAACTAAACCCTAAAGTTTAAAACCATGAGTCAAGTCCTCTTCACTACAAAAATTATTTTAAATGGAAAGAGATGGAATCCAGAATTCGAAAAGGACTGACAAAAAAGAGCAAGACATTATTGAAAGTGAATCAAAAAGGTTTCAAAAAATTCTCGGCAGAATTTTTAACATAATACGATTTCTCGGAAATCAAAATTTGGCCATATGTGGTCACAGAGAGGATGAAACCAGTGGTAATAGGGGCAACTTTTTACAATTAGTTCACTTAATGGTCAAGTATGATCCTGTTCTGGGTGAACACCTTGTTCGAAACAATCTGAGTAAAAAACTTTCGGTTACATATTATATATGTGGGATTTGAAAAAACCACCAGAAGCGATAGGATCTATAATCCGATTAATAAGTATCGATAAGCCTTGCAATGCAACACTGTTCCATCGACTTGGAAGAACTAGTTCGCACTGAATTGAGTTGAGTCAAAAGATTGCGTCAGCCAAGCGAAGAGTAAAGAAGTGTTTTGTAGAGTCGTGCGTTCGCAGTTGCTCGTTGCTTAAAATTCAACCTAGTTAAGTTAATACTATATTCACATTATACCCAATAAACATTAAATTACACGTGTTCAAGGCTAATTCTTGAAGAGCATTGAAAGGCCATCCTACAAATTGGTGTCAGAAGTGGGATGAAAACTTGTGAAATGCCGCAGATGTGAATGTGTATTAAATTATGAACAAAGTCTCGGGACGAATGTGAAAAAGCTGAACGAGAAGCGAACAATTAAGTTGGTACATGATAATACATCAAAGTTTTGTGCGATCCAAGAAAAGGCGAGGAAAATGCATACATAGCAACTTATTGCGCATCGAAATTCCGAGAAACGTCTAGAACCTGAGACAGCAGCGAATTTGCACATGTGTGTGTGAGTTAGAGCGGGAAAAATATTCATGGTTGGCGTGGCATTAGCAGTGTGGCCGTACGACGCAATCGAGAAATCCCTAATTTTGCGTAGCGAGGGCTGGATAGCGCAAAATTACTACGATTGGAAGCGGGTGAAGGAGGATCTTACATATTTGTATGGCGAAATTTATAAGTGGACCAAATTCATCGGAGGAATAGGCTTGGTTCTGAAGCGGTCTCTACGTGGCAGAGGACAATTGACGCATGGTCTGGCGAAAGCGGATCGTCGCATGTGTCAGTGACGTCGGCGGAGAAAAGAGGCGCGCGGTTGCAGAATAACAAAGCAAGTAATGCTAACGAGCATGTAAAGTGGCAGAGTATGTTAACTTTGGTAGATGAGTAATTTGATTTATTACTGAACTCTGGCCGAACATTTTGAGTTTGGTTTTGCAAAATTAAAACTATTTGAAAAGAGAGAGAAATCGTTTAACGTAACGTAAAATTTTTTGAAGACAGACTTATTTGCTTTAACTATTAATTTAAATAATAACCATTGTTTACAAATAAGTTTCTTTTTCCAGCACATGTAAAGAGCGAGCAACTACGATCACAAGATGAATAGAGATGAAGTTTTGAGTTTAACAGTGAACGCACTGAAAGAGAAGTTGACTGAACTGAATTTAGCAACAACAGGTAGAAAGCCAACATTGCAAGATAGACTGTTAGAGCATTTTGGGTTGCAAGCTGATGACATTATGAAGACTCACTTTCGCAGTTGAGTGGATCAGGTCAACTATCCATCGAGCAATGGGTTCAGGAGTTTAGAACCATGCTGCCATGCTGCCATGCTGCCGCTGTGAAGTGGAACTATCTTCAAAAGTTTATATACTCAAAGCTGTTGCTGAAAGGAGCAGCTAAAAAATTCTTTCATAGTCAAGATTGTATTTCGAGTTGGGATGCATTAAAGCAAGCACTCTTAACTGAGTTTGGGACACAGATCTCGTTATTTGAGGTTCATCGCATGCTAAGAAATAGACGGAAGCGTCAGGGTGAAGATTTCAGAGAGTATCTTTATAGCCTTATGGAAATTGGCAGACCGGTTAAGTTAGATGAAACAAGCTTGATAGAATACTTTTTTGAAGGCATACCTGATTCTCGGAACAATAAAAGTAATTCGTATCAAGCCAAGACTCTTCAGCAGCTAAAAGAACAAATCAAAGTTTAAGAGAATATTCGCAGTAGTCGCCCTCAAGTTGCTAACTCGAATAAGGGTCATAATGAAAGCAAGGAGAAGAAATCAGATTTGAATAAAGGACAGCCCAAGAAATATTTTAAATGCGGCGATCCATCACATTTGGCACGAGCGTGTACAAAAACTATCAAATGTTTTAAGTGCGATGAATTTGGGCATAAGGCAGCCGAATGTTTAAGGACTCGTGTAGTTGTGAAGCAGGAAGGGAAAAATGCCAACACAATAACGAACAGTATTGGCAGTGGTGGAAAATGCATTTTCAAGGAACTAACTTGTGGAAATTTTTTTTTTCTCCGCACTGATTGATGCTTGCTGTGATCTTTTTCTGATACGTGACGATGTTGTTGAAAAGCTAGGAAATGTAGAGCTTAACACCCTTGGTTGTTTTGTTATTCAAGTTGAGGTAGATGGAAGTATGTTAGAAATTACTTTCCATGTTACTAGCAAGAACGATGTTAGATACGAAGCTGTTATCGGAAATGACATTATAAAGATTGTCGATTTGATAGTATCTTAGAACAAGGTAGAGTTTCGTCCCAGGTCTAATAAAATAATAAAAAGCAATTCAGTCGAAGACTTAGTATTGCGGAGGATTCCGCTTGATTTTGAATTTATCGTTTAATTTGAAACTGGCGCCTAAGTTAAATAGGTAACCGCCTTATTTGGATATTTTGTTTCGTTCTCAAGTTCCCATTGTAATGTTAATTCAATTAATGTTAAATACGGTCACTTTAGAAATAAGTTATCGTTTGTATCAATGAATATGAGTTAGTCCATAAGCGTATGTATCTACTTATTATTTTGTAATTGAAATTATTACATAGGAAATAAAACCTCTTGAAAACTCTATTCAAATCACACACATCAAGAAAACTGAAGTCGTTTTATCCGCATATCTCCCCAGTTCTGAAACAACATCTTTTATTTCGCTTCTTTGAGGCGAGTACAGTGAATTTCTTGGAAACCTGCATGAAGACGGTCAGAGACTCGTGGTGCAGGCTGTACTAAAGGAGCGACGGAGCCTACAAGAGGACGAGCTGAGACTTGTGTTGTGGGTGGAAAACTGATCTGCACGACTGCAGATTACTGGAGACCAGCGTGGTGCGTGCGTTTGGTTTCTTGGAAAAGACGCACAAATATTGTGGATGTGTGTGTGTGTGTGCGCGCGCTTGAGGATTGTGCACATATTGTCATCTCGCTCTAACGTAGCGGAAGTCTACTGTGAGTGACTGAAGGTGTATGTGTGTGTTGGTGACTGGCTGATGAAATTCCTACACATATTTACACACATGACGAAATTCTTGGAATCTGGATTTGAACTATTTATAGTATTTATAGTATTGACTTGTGGTAAACTATTGGTAAGTGCCTATTGATCGTTGATTTGGGGAAGGGTTTTTCTGTCTGATGATGGTGATTCCAGAGCTAAAGCTGCAATGAGTGGCACTAAAGGAGAAACTGTTGATGGCGAGGCCGCTAATGTAGACGCCTCAATGGTGGCGGGCGGCGCTGAAAATGATTCCCATCGAGAAGAATCAACTGTGTCTGGGACAATGTGGAAAATGTGGCGTCAAATGCAAGAATTTCAACAAACGAATTCCAGACAAATGCAACAATTCCAGATGGAAATATTGCGAATGAATGAGATTCAAATGGATAAAACAAATCTCCTAATTGAAGAGATCTCTGGGGGTTGAAGGATAAAGAGAGCAACTAAAGAACAGCCAGCAACCAGTGTTAATGATACATCAAATAAGACTTCACCATCAAGAGAGCAGGCTGATATTTTTCAGCAAGAATCAAATCATAAACCATACGATTTGCCAGATTTTGATGGTACACCGGAGCAGTGGCCAATGTTTCATGAAGCCTTTGTAATGACCACTGCTGAATATAGGGATTCTGATCGTCAAAATTTGTTGCGCCTGCAAAAGGCTATCAAGGGCAAAGCAAAAGCGACAGTTGAGTGTTTGCTTATTCATAGTCGGAATGTTCCAAGCATTTTAGAATCCCTGAAACAGAATTTCGGTAGACCAGAGAGGCTAGTCCAAAGTTAGATTAGTCGTGTCAGAGAATTTCCAAATATCCGCGAAGGGAAGTTTGATCAAATGGTTGCATTCAAAATAAAGGTACAAAACTTGGCTGCGTTCTTGGAAGCAGCGAATGCACATCCACAGCTAAAGAATCCAACCCCAATGGAGGAATTGGATACAATTTACAAACCAAAGAAGGAAAAATCGAGATTTTTTTACGCAAATGAAGCTGAGTCAACCAATGAAAAGGGTTGTTATTCCTGTAACCTCAAACACAGCTTGGAGAAATGTAGTGCATTTGCTCAGTTGAACAATGAAAAGAAATGGCAGTTTGTAAAAGAAAAAGGGCTCTGCTTTAACTGTCTTAAAAGTGGGCATCGAAGTCAAGACTGTAAAATACGTCATCAGTGTGAAACAAATGGCTGTACCAATCGTGTTCACAATCTACTTTACAAGGTCATGAAAAATTTAGTGATTGATGTATCTGGCAAAGGCCAGGCGTTTACAGGCACAGCAACGCATGCAAAGAGTTCCAAGATTCTGTTCAAAATATTACCTGTCAAACTGCATGCGAATGGAAGAAAAGTAAACTGTCATGCATTCTTGGATGAGGGATCTTTTGTTACACTTATGAATAAAAGCTTGGCAGACCTTTTAAAGCTAAAGAGACCAAAGGAAAACTTGACACTACAATGGTATGGAGATAAGAAGGTCACTGAGTTAGTTAGTCAGTTTCAACTTGGAATATCAGGTGAGAATGACGATAAGGTTTATGAGCTGAAGGGTGTTCGAACTATGAAGGATTTACAGCTGCCGAAGCAGACTATAAATTTTGTTGAGCTAAGTTCTAAATATCGCCATATAAAAGATATTCCACTGAAAGGGTACACAGACGCAGTAACAGAGTTGCTAATTAGACTAGATAACGTACATCTATTGGTTCCTAAGAATAGGCAGGTAGTAGGATGGAATGGGCCAGCTGTTGCGGTCACCAAGTTGGGATGGATCGCTTATGGCCAATGTCAAGGAGAGTCTGGATCCAGCAAAGAACTGAAGGGCGTCCATCTGGTTAATGGAACCAGCGATTCATCGACCAATTGGTGCACGACTACATAGCGAATGCTGAAATGGTTGTACGAGGTGTGAACAACCATGTTGAGGGTAGAGAAAAAGCCAGATCGAAACAATTACTACTAGACACGACCTAACGGGTGAGTGACCGTTTTGAGACAGGTCTTCTGTGGATCACAGATAAAGTAGTTTTGCCAGACAGTAAGAAGATGGCATTTAAAAGGCAGTTGGCTTTAGAAAAAAAGTACAGCAAGCTGATGACTGCGTATGAAGATAAGGGATACATCAGGCAACTCGCTAGCGAAGACATGAAGGTGGAAACCGAAAGGCAATGGTTCCTTCCTCATTTTGGAGTTATAAACCCCAATAAACCAGACAAACTAAGGATTGTGTTCGACGCAGCAGCTGAAGCTGAGGGAGTGTCATTGAACTCAACGTTGATGAGTGGACCTGATGAGAATCAACCTTCGACCGAAGTGCTTGAGATTCAGACAGAAACGTGTTGGAGTATGTGCTGACATAGCAGAAATGTTTCACCAAGTAGGGATACGGCCGGAAGATCGCTGTGCACAGCGTATACTATGGAGGAAAAGTCCAAGCGAGGATATGAAGGTATACGAGATGCAGGTGATGCCTTTTGGAGCAAAGTGCTCACCAGCCTCCGCCCAATACGTGAAAAATAAGAACGCGCTGGAGTTTAAGGAACAATTTCCAGATGCCGTCGATGCTATAGTCAGAAACCATTATGTGGATGACCTTGTTCACTGTTTCTCATCTGAAAACGAAGCTGTGAGGGTCACGAAAGAGATTGTTGATATACATCGCCGTGGAGGATTCGAATTAAGAAAGTTTTTATCCAATTCGAAAACTTTCAACAGCATATATGCAAATGGAAATGTCAGTGACACCATAAGTCTTGATAAGGATGACTCGTCGCATGATGAGAAGGTATTGGGCATGTTCTGGTGTACACGCAGCGATGATTTTGGATTCTTGTTATCGTTTCGAAAAATTGATGAGGCTTTGTTTGCAAATTCAAGGATCCCAACTAAGCGAGAAGTATTAAGAGTGGTCATGTCAGTGTTCGATCCATTCGGGATTCTCGCTGAGTATTCCCTAATTGCAAAGTTGCTTCTCCAATCCATATAGCAAAATAAAACTGGTTGGGATCAGCTAATTGAGAATGAGGATTATGGTCAATGGAAGTGTTGGCTCCAGAGCCTCAGTGAAGTCACCCAGATCAAAGTTCCTAAATGCTACGGAACTGAATTTTGTAAGGGAATGGTTGAGCTACACATATTCTCAGATGAGAGCGAGATGGCTTATGCAGCAGTGGGATACTGGCGGAGAAGAACGGAACCTGGATGGAGATTGGCTTTTATAATGGGTAAAACCAAGTGTGCTCCTATGAAGCTATCTACTGTACCGAGGCTTGAGCTGCAAGCAGCATTAATAGCGACTAGACTCCGGAAATCTATTGTGGATGGACATGATGTGACCCCACAACAAATCTTCATGTGGTCCGACTCTAAAACAGTTTTGGCTTGGATAAAATCTGATCGTCGCAAGTACAAGCCATATGTGGGGCATAGAGTTGATGAAATATTAGACGGCTCTAATATTGATGACTGGCACTGGGTGCCTAGCAAGGAGAATCCTGCAGATTTTGGAACCAAGCTTAAAACCAAATGAGATTCATCCTGGTTGACCGGTCCAAGATTCTTACTGGAAGACATTGATGATCGTTACGGCGAAGACGGTGACTTTTGTGGCACGGAGTTGGAACTGCGTCCAAAGTTCATGTTTTTTGCCAATGAGGGGACAGCATATGAGTCGAAGAAAACCATTAATGATGAAGTCAAGGCTATTTTGGAAAGGTTCTCATCATTTACGAAACTGGTTAACTGGTTAGGGTTCTGGCATGGATATACCGCAAATGTAATCGCAGGACTACACAGCAGAGCTTCCTTGAGGTATTTGAAATTGAGGAAGCAGAGAGAATAGCCGTTCAAGATATAGCCTATCACTATGAGCGGAGATTACTTTTGAGTGGAAATCCAATAGAGAAAAGTAGTAAGCTGTGGAATTTGTCTCCCTTTTTGGATGAACACGGAATCATTCGGAATCATGAACGGTCGCATAAATAATGCATATAATATCACAGAAGAGACTAGACGCCCGATAATATTACCGCAAAGGAATTTTGTGACCAATCTGATCGTACAGCTTCCTCATGAGGAATTGAAGCATCAGAAAGAGAATACGATCATCGCTGAAATTCGACGAAAGTATTATATACCACATTCCAGGGAGGAAGTAAGTCGATGTTAATGCCCGACCTCTCACACATATTGCTCTAGACGACCCGACAGATGAACCTATGACCCCTAATCACTTTCTTATAGGTTCTGCCAATTCCAGCCAAACGCCACACTCTCAAGAAGAAATGTTTCAGCTGACTAGAAAAGACTGGCGCATTGTACAGCAGCTTGCGCATTCGTTTTGGCGTAAGTGGCTTAATGAGTATCTCCCGGACTTGTGCAGGCGCACAAGGTGGTAACATCCTGCACCACCACTTGCTGAAGGAGATATCGTCCTCATCTGCGACGCTGCTGTCCACCGGTCCCAGTGGAAAGAGGGAAGAATTGTTGCAGTTATGGCCGGTCGAGACAGCCAGGTACGGTCTGCAACTGTGAAGACATCCGCTGGAGTATTTCGTCGCCCAGCATGTATGCTGGCAAAGCTGGATTTGAGTGAATCTAAGAAGGATTAGATTTTGAATTAATCGTTTAATTTGAAACTGCCGCCTAAGTTAAATAGGTAACCGCCTTATTTGAATATATTGTTTCGTTCTCAAGCTCCCATTGTAATGTTAATTCAATGTATGTTAAATACGGTCACTTTAGAAATAAGTTATCGTTTGTATCGATGAATATGAGTTAGTCTTTGAAAAGCGGCGGAAGGAAACGAAGCGTATGTATCTACTTATTATTTTGTTGCATTTTGTAATTGAAATTATTTCATAGGAAATAAAACCTCTGGAAAACTCTGTTTAAATCACACACATCAAGAAAACTGAAGTCGTTTTATCCGCATATCTCCCCCGTTCGGAAACAACACTTAGCTACAGCGGTAACAGGAGAAACTCTTAATGATAGTGAGCCTGAAGTTGAACTCTTACGGGTGTGTAGAGAGTTATGCCTATTCGCAGAAACAGAGGAGTCGGTGATCGATTTCTCTCAACTAGAAAAGCCCTTTGCTGAAGCAGTAGCAGCTTTGATTAAGAACTCCTCACCGGAAACGAAAAAGAAGAGTCCCATTGAAATGAAAATTCTGCTAAACGACGAGCATCCGGTTTTCGAACGCCCGAGGCGCATGTCTTATGCAGACAAATGTATTGTAGACTTGCAGATCGAAAAGTGGCTAAAGGAAAAAATCCGAGCACATCGGAATTTGCATCTAATGTTGTATTGGTTCCGAAAAAAGATGATGGTAAAAGAGTATGCTGCGACTATAGAGGGTTGAACGAAAAGATTGCAAGGGACAACTTTCCAATGCCCTTACTAGAAAATGTAATCGGGAGATTGCAGGGTAATAACGTGTTTACTACACTTGATCTTGCCAATGGATTTTTTCATGTTCCAATCAAAGCCGAGTACAATTAAATATACAGCGTTTGTTACACATGCAGGCCAATTTGAATTTCTGCTTGTTCCATTTGGAATATCGAACTCGCCAGCTGTATTTTCACGTTTTGTTCATGCTATTCTAGTGGATATGATACAAGATGGGACAATCGTTGCTTATATGGATGACCTCATTATTCCCTCCATGGACATAGACGAAGGCATTCGAAAGATAAGACGCGTGCTAGAAAGAGCAGCAGAGTATAATTTGCAGATTAAGTGGAGTAAGTGTCAGTTTCTTATGACAAAGGTTGACTTTCAAGGGTAGCTGTTAGGAATTTTCCACAACCGCACGACCGGAAAAGTTTGCAACGTTTTCTTGGTTTGACATCCTATTTCAGACGTTTTATAGAATCGTTCGCTTTGGTAGCTTAACCATTGTCCGATTTGCTTCGTAAAGACGTCGAGTTTAAGTTCGAAAGTGAGCAGCTTGTTGCATTCATTCAACTGAAGGATGCATTAGTCAGTGCTCCAGTATTGCGGTTATATGTATAATACGAAGGCTCAGACAGAAGTACATACCGATTCTTCCATGCATGGGTATGGGGGAGTGCTGTTGGAAAAAGATCCCGACGATCAGTTATTCCATCCGATTCAGTATTTCAGTCGAAAGACGAAGCCAGCAGAAGAAAAATATCATTCATACGAAATGGCGCATTTATCTACTTGGGATTAACTTTAAGGTCGTGACCGACTGCTATGCATTCGCTATGACCATGAAGAAACTATGTGAAATTCCTTTAAGAGTTTCAAGGTGGGCACTATTACTTCAGGATTTCGCTTTTGACATTGAGCATCGAAGCGGAAATAAGATGAGACATGTTGATCCTTTAAGCCGCGAATCATGTCTAATGCTTGAAGATTCATTGCTCCATAGATTAAAGCATGCTCAAGCTACAGATAATTGGGTCAGAGCAGTTATGGCTGTCTTGGAAAAGAACACTTATGATGATTTTTATGTGAAGCTCGGTATTGTTTATAAAGATCCAATTAAGGAACTTATAGTTGTACCATCACTAATGGAGGAAGAAATTTTTAGATCAGCTCATAAGAAAGGACATTTCTCAGCAAAAAGGACTCAAGAGGCAGTGGAAAAATCTTTTTTATACCACAGTTAGCTTCAAAAGCCCAGAAAATTGTTAAAAGCTGCATTGAATGTATAATTTCGGAAAGTAAAGCGGGAAAGAAAGAAGGATTTTTGGAACCAATTAACAAAGAAGACCGACCGCTTGTTGGCTTTATCCAACAAAAAACACTAGCGCAGAAGGAGAAGTAGATCGGCTTAAGCGGCAAGTAGCTGTGTTACAGCATATAATGATAGCCACAGGAGTTCCTCGAGGTAACGGTCAGGTGGAGCGTATCAACAAAATTGTAATACCCATGCTATCCAAGTTGTGTCACGAATCGCCTTGTAGTTGGTATAAGTATATTGATGCCGTACAGCAAGCGATCAATAGTACTCCACCTAGAAGTACTAAAGTTTCACCTATTAAATTGCTTACTGGAGTTGAAATGAAGGTAAACAGAGTATCTGATTTGCAGGAGATGTTGGAAGAAGCTTCCATTAAGGAACTAGAAAATTAAAGGGAAGTACTCCGCAAAGGAGTACAAGGAAATATTCTGAAGATTCATCAAAAGAATCGTAAAACATTCAACAGAGGTCGTAAGAAAGAGTCCTAATATAATGTAAATGAGTTGGTAGCCATCAAGCGGACTCAATACGGCACCGGATTGAAGTTAAAGCCTAAGTTTTTTGGTCCTTATAAGGTAGTGCGAACACGAGCTCATGGTCGGTACGATGTGGAAAAGGTGGGTGATCACGAAGGTCCAGGGAAAACTACAACAGTCGCTGAGTATATGAAGAAATGGATAACCCAAGCTGAATCATCGGAAGATCCATCATTCGAGTCGAATGAATGATCAGGACGGCCGAATGTGGGATTTGAAAAAACCACCAGAAGCGGTAGGATCTATAATCCGATTAATAAGTATCGATAAGCCTTGCAATGCAGCACTGTTCCATCGAATTGGAAGAACTAGTTCGCACTGAATTGAGTTGAGTCAAGAGATTGCGTCAGCCAAGCGAAGAGTAAAGAAGTGTTTTGTAGAGTCGTGCGTTCGCAGTTGCTCGTTGCTTAAAATTCAACCTAGTTAAGTTAATACTATATTCACATTATATCCAATAAACATTAAATTACACGAGTTCAAGACTAATTCTTGGAGAGCATTGAAAGGCCATCCTACATATATGTCACCTCAAATACAAAACAAGTTTATTGCGATTTGAGAAATGCAGTTTGCCAGAAAATAATTGAACGCAAGCAAAATATTATTCCATGATATTTGACAGCACCCCGGACATTTCTCACAAGGACCAAACAAGCCAAGTATTGAGGTATGTTGTTATCGAAAAGGAAGAAGTCCAAGTGGTCGAATCGCTTATTGATTTTATTGAAAGCTATGATAAAACCGCTGAAGTAATTTCAAAAATGAGTTTGAACAAGCTTGAAGCTGATGGCTTAGATATACTAAACTGTAGAGGCCAGGCGTATGACAATGTGCCATGCTCAAACTATTCCTTAAACCTGGCCTGTTTGCACACCGTGTCAGTTGAGGCAGGTGCTGCAACTGTTTTTGGTACCTTGGAACGTTGCTATTCTTTTTTTGCCATGCACGCATCGCTGGAGTATTTTGCTATCGACTACTGGAAAAAGTTTAAAAAGGGTACAAGATACGCGGTGGAGCGCGAGAGTTGAGGCCGTTATTGTGACTCGAAGTCACTACAAAAACATACTGGCCTCTCTGGAAAAATTGACTGAGATGGATGAAAGCTTAAGCACCAGAACAGACGCTGGAGCTTTGGTAGTTGCAATGCAGTCATTTTCCTTCCTTTGTTTCTTGGTCCTCTGGCAATCTGTGCTGGTTGAAATAGAGGATGCCCAAAAGTATCTGCAAACAAAGGGCCTAAATATAACTTTGAGTGCTCAAAAAATAAGTGGAATGGACAGAATTCGCTCTTCGCTAAGCTACAGATATGTTTGAAGATCTTGGCATATCCATGGAACCTCCCGGCGAAGAATTAGACGTAATTCTGTCGTACGAAGACGAAATCCGTCGAAAGCTTTTCGAATCGACAGACAAAATCATTGTTGAAATAAGGGAATGGTTGGGACAACTGCAAGTCTTGGCGAGCAAATTTGCTTACCTTTCCCCTTCTGTTTTGCTGGATTCGGACGACACCCACTGGCTTAGGTTAGTGCAGTCAACAGGCACCATACGTGATGAAGTCAATGTGGAGGAGCTTCAGATAGAGCGCTTACGTCTTAGAGCCTTTGTAGCTGCCGTAGAGAGCAGCGATCAAATGATAAACGAGGATGTTCATTTCTTTTCCGCCCCGGGCGGCAGACCTTCACGCTACACCACTGCTTTCCGGAGATACATTGTCGAGTTGGTTTAGTGCGCGCGTGAGTAAGCTGTTGAGTTTCTTCCCCTTGGGATTAGTCAGTCTGGAGCACCAGTGGGGATGTTTCGAGTTATAGTCACAGCGAAGAAGCGTTGACCAAGTGTATTAAACAAATTGTAGGAAATGTTTTTCTGATATTGCAAATATATATGTGTTTCCGGTTAACCCTTTTTCTGTTAATGAATGGGGTCCTCTTTACTGAACCATTGTGTAAACAGAATGAATTTTAGTAGAGCTGGGATCTTTAGTTTGGATGTCTCCGAGAGATTGAGTAGAAGAGGTTGACCTAGTGTCCTAAGTCTCCGTCTGCTCAGGGCGGGGCAATGGCAGAGAAGGTGTTGTACTGTTTCCTCCTCTTCCTCATAGCTGCAGCTTCTGCAGAAATCATGGTGAGTGACGCATAGTCGTGCCGCGATTCTGCCAATAAGGCAGTGACCCGTTAACGCTCCCACTAAAAGCGATATGTGTTCCCTTCTGTGCTAAAAAAAGCGATGTTGTTCGCTTTAGGTTTAGTGTTGGCCACGTGAGTCTCGCTACCGCACAGGAAAAAAGATTTTTTCACTTATCCGCAGCGAGACGACCTGTATCTGCTTTTGTGTGAAGGGTGCTCTTCTCTGAAAGGAGCTAGGTGGTGGTACCTATTCTGGCCAATTTGTCCGTAGACTCGTTTCCTTCTATGTTGCGATGTCCAGGCACCCATATAAGGTGAATACTGAATCTTGAGCGATCTCATTTAGAGATGAGCGGCATTCAGTAAGCGTTTTTGTATTGTTACTGTATGAGTCAAGGGCTTTAACGGCGGCTTGACAGTCTGAGTATATGAAGACGTGTCTTTGTCTGATTGGTAGCGTGCCAAGGTAGGTGGCTGCTTAATGGATGGCCACCCCCTCCGTAGGGATCAGGAAGGCGGAACGACAAGTTCCAATTTAGGTTGGAGGAGAAGACAACCCCTGCTACTTTTTCGTCGAGCTTAGAGCCATCAGTATAGATGTTTATTGCATAGACTCTGATGTGGGGAAGGTTATCCCACTCGTGTCGGCTTGGAATTGTAGTGTGCAGCGCACTGAGTCTAGATGGTGTTCAACTGGCTGAGTATAAAGGGGTTTCGATACGTGCACTTCTAGCTATACTCTTGCTAGCTCGCTGGTTTGTGTCGGGGGTTCTTTCTACTTTCCTTCTCTTAGCATACTCTAACGCACACAAACATAATATTTAAGTGCAAATTTTTAAGATAAATAGTACTGAAAATTATGAACGGGGTAAAAACCAAAGGATGAATTATATTTCTGACGGAGTACAGGGATCTCAAATAAGTTTTGTCGTGTTCAGGGACTTTGGTGTTAATAAGCCCCCATGTATCTACCCACCCTACCTGCGCGAATCAGCCCGATCAAGGCTGTTGCGCCCTTTTACAACTCGTTACTAAATATTCATGTTGTGACCGCACCTCCCATACTTTACTAAGGGCGAAAATTAACAAGTTAGAACATGATCAGGTAGAATAATTACAAGATTTCATTTAATCGATTCAGTGTGACTTCAAAGTATATAAACATTCTCAGGCTAACTTCAAAATGAGGGATAATATTATACAAGGTTGATAACTCTATATTTGGTTTTGGGTGCTCCAACGAGGTATTTAAATGTAAAAAAATTACAGTTTGCGAGTCACTATGGAACACATGGACTATGTAAGTGGGCTTGTACTACAAGGGAGCGCCTCATTCATGGTTGACGGTGGGAGGAGACCGCTTTACTGTTAACAAATTAAGAATTCCGCACCAAGATTGGCCGTCTGTGACAACAAGATTTTATAGAAAGTTCGCTGAGGTGCGGCTTTAACTCGACGGCCATAATATAATCTTTCTTGGCTCAATTGGTACTTTTCCAACTAGCGGGAGCTTCTTTGTGGTTACGGAACACCCACTGGCTGCTGGTTGTGGGCGGTGGCCGCCAGGGGCCGAAATTTTATCCACTTGCTGATCCCAACGAATTGGCTCTGGATTATTAGGCCCAAATGGATAGAAAGAGATCCCGTCAAGTACAGAAAAGGTTGGGTGGGGTCGGGTTCACTGATGGAACCGTGACCCCTACATGGGCTTTATTAAAGAAATTGGATATTTAACCGCTCAGCACAAAACTTAAGTGAAACCAAGATATACCTCCTTGCAAGTATTCCTAAGCGCGGTAAACACAGTTGTATTGATTCCGAACCAGGAAAAGATAGAGAGTTTTCACTTTAAAATTTTCAACGTGGCACATGTAAGTTATGTAATTGCAATTATTTGTCGGTCTTGAGCGACACGTCTGCTTAACTCCAACCAAAATCTTAAACTAAACCACTCAGAACTTCTTCACTGCTGCAAGGGCTAACCAGACTCAAACTTTTCTAACTAGACTATCTCTGTTCTGCCCACACCAATGGCAGACATAGGATATTGCGTGCGTAGGCGTCAGATCCCAACGGCATTATCGGATGATCTGGCTGATAAACACTCAATCTCATGGCAAAAACAGTTGGTAATTGAACTTTTGAGTCAAATTCTAATTGGAGTGCAATATTTTGAGCTTAACTATGGAATTTAATACGCGCGGTCTTTCACTGAATGAATGAATGTTTACATTTAAGAATATCTTTACCTTAACCTTTGGCCACAACAGAATGCAGACGTCGTATGATTTGGCAAACGTCGTTTGTGGTATGTCACGGTATACCCATTTGGTTAACAAGTATGGTGGAGTGTCACGAACTACCCCGTTTCCAGGCATAGGGTTCCTTTAGTCTAACGGCTGTTGTTGTAGATAGTTACTTTTATATAAGATCCTGTGTTAGGAGGTGAAGAATAGTATTTAGCGTTTCCGTGGGTGTTGTTCGGAGAGCGCCGCTAATACAGTTTTCGGCACTTCTCTGTACCCTATGCGAATTGTTTAGGGCTGATTGTTTCTCAAGCGCTGGCCACCAAACTAATGCTCCGTAGAGTGGGGCGGACTACGGCAGTGTAAAGCCAGTGAACCATAGAAGGCGAAAGTCACCATTTTGCGGCCTATGTCATTTTTGCACGAGAAAAGGGCAATGGTTGCCTTTTGTATGCGTTGGTATATATTGTCATTCCAGAGCAGTTTCCTATCCAGAATGACTCCCAAGTACTTGGCATTGTCTCCAAATTTAAGGCTTACTCCATTGAATTTTCGGGGGATAAGATCATGAATTTTGTACCTTCTGGTAAAAAGCACTAGTTCCGTCTTCGCTGGGATTACGCCCAAGCCGCAAAATGTTGTCCACTGAGCGAGGGTAGTCAGTGCGTTCTGCATGAGGTCACATTGCGTCTGTGGAAACATTCCGCATTGAAAAATGGCAAATATCGTCGGCGCGACCCACTTCGTGTTTCTCCGCGGAGGAGGTACGCCTCCTTGGGGAGTACCACTGTTTAGGATGGACGTAATTAAAGGCACCCTCAATGTCGAAAAATGCTACTAGTGAATATTCTTTTACCTCAAGGGATCTTATAACCCTTGAGACCAGAGAGTTCATTGCGGTTTCGGTGAACCTGCTCTTGCCATAAGCATGCTGTGCGCGTGCAAGATGTGAGGGCTTTTTGGTTTGCCTCAGGTGTAAGTCTAAAAGTGTCTCAAGAGATTGGAGTAGAAATGAGGATAGGCTGATTGGCCTATAATGGTTTGGTTTCACATGTGAAGCTTTGCCAGCCTTCGGTATGTATACTACGTTAGTTTTTCTCCATTTGGTGGGGATAAAGTTTATCTTGAGACAGCTTAAATAGATTGTGTGAAGCCAGGTCATTGTGTGCCCAATGCTGTGTTATATTTGTGCGTCTGTGACAATGATGTTGGCATGATTCATAGATAGGTCGGTTGGCCTTAATTGAGTTGTTGCAAGAAGATCTAGAGATTCTTCGCTTGAGTCGGTCCTGGTTCCGTCGGTTTTTTGCAAGAGTCCCGGCGAAGTTGGTGAGCTTGCCAGGATGTTTCTGAGCTGAGATGCGTCAGAGGTGGATTATATATTTCTATAGTAACAAGCCCAGTAGGAGTGTTTAGCCTTCCTGAAAGATTTTTTATAAATGATTAGCTTTGTTTTCAAAACTCCCACGCGGTAGTTTGATTGTTATATTTGACTATGTTGAAAGCATGTCTGCACTCCTTTTGGAGCTTGTCAAGCTCTGCAGACCACCAAGGTGGCTTAAATGTGGATTTTATCTTTCTAGAGGGCATTAAGAGACCGCATACGCTTTGGTGAGCGTATCGACAAGGTCGTCTATCAGTTGTTCCGTACTGGGTGTTCAATATATTTGGAGTGATGTTTTCTATGAACTTATTAATTTGTCTTTTTTTGGGATCTGTATCTTTTTCGGTGAAGCACACTCGTTTGTTAGTAAGTCCTCTATATATCTAAGGTCAGAGAAGGAGTGCTCTGGGAGCACCTTCCATGAAACCAATTGATCACAAAGGTCTTCGTAAAGAAGGGTAAAATCTAAAACCTCCCCTCGATTTTTAATAATATAGTATAATAAATATAAATAAGTATAATTATTAAATATACAGTAAATATAATAATTTATATATATGCAGTTTTGTCTGTTATATGTAATTGTAATTGTGCTGCCCTATAGTGTGCGGTGTGAGTTGGCATCGAATCCTAAGTTGAGGCTGATGGACGAGCTCCCCAGTTCCAGGCTGACCGTGATGATGTCTCCATTACTGAGCTGAGGAAGTAGAATTGTGCTAAAATGCATATTGGTTAAAATAAATGCTCTCATTTTTCCCTTACCCTTGATGTGGAAAGGGTTGTACTTTGGTGTACTTAAGCTATTGATTCTGTCACCAGAAATCCATGGCTCTTGAACAATCACAATATCTACTTCACCCGAGGATAGGAGAAGTAAAAGAGCAGCGGTAGCCGCTTTAGAGTGGTGCAGGTTTATTTGCAACACCCGGATCGTTATAAGAGAATCTCTTATCCGCCAAGGTGGCATCGGCATCCTCCGGTTGGAGAAGCTCCTGCTCTTTATATAGCTGCCCAAAAGCTGTTCAATAGTCGGAACCTCCTGAGATGTAGCCACAGCACTCCTCTTGTTAAGGGATACGCTCTACCTCCATCTTTTCATAACTTTGTTCCCCTACCTCTACATCGGTTGTGGACACAGTCGTGTGGACTCGCTGGAACCCATAGTTAAGGATTCCATTGCATTTGGGTAAATGCTCAACGGCTGCCCTATCAACCTGAAAGGTAGCCATAACAGTTGCCCGAGTTGAGCGCTCTACTCCGACTACCTTCCAGTTGTTGGTAGGAATTTTTTTTTCGGTTCCGCTGCGTGAAAGGGTAACCAGGCTCTGGCCCTAGGACAGAATGGTATTTCTTTGGCATTAACAACCTTGGCTTCACACCTAGCTTGACTCCACACCCACCTTCGATATGACGGACTTAAATTGATCAACGGATTCATCTTCCTCACAAGTACTAGCCGGATGTTTCCCTAAAACCATCCTATTCTGTGACAATAGGGAGGCGCACCTGGGTTTTCCAGGAGCTCATCCAGGGCAACACGGCTTGTAGCTGTTTCGATCCATCTCTAGTGGTGCCTTGGAATGGTGCCATAAGGGTAATTTTAGTCCAAAACGCCCACAATTCGATTATTTTTTGCCGTTTCGGCAAATGACACCCGAAGGGGGACTCCATGAGTTTTCAGCCGCTTGGATGAATGCGGGTGCTGCTCATCCATAGACCGATCCCTCTTCGCAGTGGTTGTCTGCTCAGGTGGGGTCACGTTCCCTGTCTTTTTCTGTTTTCAAGCTGGTTGCTGGTCAGGTGGGTTCATCTCTAGAGTGAATTCCGTTAGAACTTTCCTCGCCCAGGCAATGTCTTCCTGGTCTTTGGAGAAATCCTCCTTTGACGTCTGGTCCATCCTGATTGGGTTGGTTGCCCGACATTTCAGGATACGGTAAGCCTTGCCCTTATCTACGGTTCCGTCCTTGGTTGGGTCGTACCTGTTATACACCAAGGCTTTGCTGAAGACTATCTTTGAGCCATTTTCTGTCCCATGGGTCGCAGCACCAGCTGCTGGTTGCTGGCTGGGAACATTCTTCCCAGAGACAGCAGAGGGCTTCCGATTGTATTCAACAGAAGACGTGCCATTTGAGCTGCCAGACTCCCATGTCACACAATTTCCCATCACTTCAGCTACTTTAAAAACAGTTCCGTTGTCACTACACAGATTACGGCACTTGAAAGAAAAGCAGGCATTAAATATAAAATTAATAAAAAATTTGGCTGTAAAACGGCTAAAACACGCACACCGAAATAACAGTTTAGAGGGTCTTATCAGCCCAACTGTTTCGCTTATAGCTCCGGTGTTTTTTGTCCGATCTGATTGTACTTTTCAGAATAGATAGATATTGGGCCTAGCTTGATGTATACTATAAAGGCTCACTAGCGCTGAATTAGCATTTACCCATATGGCTTAAGATATTGTAGTTTGACCCTTTGTAGCCTTTGCTTTTGTGGCTTTTGCCTTTACCCAACCAC
Source organism: Lordiphosa andalusiaca (assembly GCA_035044965.1). Lineage (NCBI taxonomy): Eukaryota > Metazoa > Arthropoda > Insecta > Diptera > Drosophilidae > Lordiphosa > Lordiphosa andalusiaca. Next base: position 413,537 of record JAWNNM010002111.1, on the reverse strand, counting down.
CCAAGCGGATGGACCACGGAAGAAACCAGACGATAGAAGAGCTTGATGATGGAGATGAGGATGGTGCAGAATTAGAAGAAATATGTATTTTGACAAAAGCCGGTCGTCTTTGTTTAATTACTGCTCTCAAGACGGCAAAAGATAATAACATAACAGTAGTAGCTCCTACAAACGCGTTCTCGTCTTCCAAACCTATCGTTGCCGAAGTTTAGTGGAAAATATTCGGAATATAAAAATTTGATTAGCCTTTTTGAGACTTTGATTCATGACGATAGTTCCATTCCATCTATAGAGAAATTCAACCATTTGATTTCTTGCCTCTCTGGTGAGCATTTTAAGTCACCGAGGGCAATTATGAAACGGCATTAGCAAGTTTGAAAAACGTATATGACAACTACTGCCTTATATTTAAGGATCATATTTCAGCGTTGTTCGGTCGGCCCAAAATTGCATCACCCTCAGCATCGGCTTTACGAAGCCTTATTGATACAGATTCGGCTGTGTATGGGTCATTGCTGTCAATTGGCGATGATAAAAAGATCGCAAATGATATGTTAATTCGTTGACCAAACGAAAATGGGAAGATCAACTCGATTTTGATAGGCTTCCACTATGGACAGATTGTAAAAAGGTTTTAAATCGGAGATACCAGCATATGTCAGCTGAAAAGTCTACCAAACCAACATCTAAAGCAAAGCTCGGTCAAAGTAAGCACAATCGTACCTCATTCTCGTGTTCGGCGGCTCAAGCCCCATCAAGGAGTCAAAAATGTGTGTACTGTAATTCAGAAGGACATTCAATTGCGAATTGCTCTTAATTTTCCTCGGTATCAGTCGCACAATAGATTGTGTACGCAAAGTCAGCTCCCTTATGTATAAACTGTCTATTGGTTCCCAAACAAACTTTGTTAAAGAAGAGCTTGCACAACGATTGCAGATACGTTGGGGAGATTCATGTATCAGCTTGCTAGGAATTGGCGAAGCTAATTCTCAAATCAAGAAAAGTCAATTGCAGCGAGTATTTTGCCGATTTTTGAATGTTAAAATCGATTTCGAGTTATCAGCATGACCATACCGTGAACTTAAGCGGCTGGAATATTCCTGAAAACCTGCAGTTGGCGGATCCCTACTTTTATAAGCCACAAAAGATAGACATGTTAATAAGAGCAGAAACATGTTTTGAATTGTTATTTATCGGTCAGATTAAACAAGGTACAGATTGTCCGATCTTGCAAAAAAACCTTCTTGGCTGGATTGTGTCTGGACGATATAAGTTGAACTCGTCGAGCCGCCAAGAGAAAGTGGTTAACCTAAGTTGTCAGGAGGAATCGATAGCTTCGATAGATAACACCTTACAAAAATTTTGGTCACTGGAAAGCCTCCCATCTCCAACCAAGGCTATGTCTGCAGAAAAGAGTTGTGTGAGAATCATTTTGCCAACAATATGGAAGTTCTGCCATCAGGACGATTCCAAGTAAGGCTGCCATTTAAGTCCGATCCTATGAACTTGGGCAATTCATTTGAAGTTGCAAAAAGGAGGTTTTTGTCGCTCGAACGGAGATTGTCCCGAGATGATCAAGTAAAGGGAATGTACATGGATTTCATGGATGAGTACCTTTCATTGGGACATATGACAGACCTTGAAAATAAATTCCGCATCAGTGCGTCTTGAGACAACAAAGTACGTCCACACAGCTACGCGTTGTCTTTGATGCGTCATGCAAGACGTCTACTCAGATTGTGTTGAATGACATCCTGATGGTCGGTCCTACGATCCAGGACTATACTCTATACTCTACTCTACTCCGATTCAGATTAAGTAAATACGCGCTAACTGCGGATATAAAGAAAATGTTTCGCCAAGTAATGGTAAATGAATCGGATAGACAGTTTCAGTTCATACGTTGGAGGAGAGATCCGTCTGAGCCTTTGAGGATATTTGCTCTAAACTCGGTGACTTAAGGCACTGCGCCAGCCCCTTTTCTTGCTGTCTGGTGTTTGAAATGGTTGAGTGAGACTGTTCAAGTCTCTCACCCAAAAGCAGCAAACGTTATTCGGACTGACGTTTATGTCGATGATATGTTGACTGATGCTGCATGCGTCGAAGAACTGAAGTATCTCAGGTGTTGCAGGAGGCAGGGTTCGAACTAGCAAAATGGTTCTCGAACTGTCCTGAGATTTCCGCATCAGAGAGCACAGTCAAACCAGTAACGATCTCAGACTCAGACTCAACAAAGGCGTTAGGGATTCTCTGGCTACCGCATGAAGTCGTCTTTAAATTTAAGCTGGACGACTCTTCTATGAGAGTACGAACGACAAAACGGAACATATTATCGGTGACGTCTAGACTTTTCGATCCCCTCGGTTTGCTTATTATAAAAGGAAAGATCTTATTGCAAGAGCTTTGGTTATTGAAATTGGACTGGGATGAATCGATTCCACTAAAATTGGAAACTGAGTGGGAAGCTCTTAAACAAACTTTGTCGGATATACAAAAGGTGGCTGTTCCACGATATGTACATATAGAGCCTACATCACCGATTCAAATTCATGCCTTCGCCGATGCTCCTATGTGAGCATATGGTGCGTGTATTTACGTTCTGTTACGTGAGCCTAGAACTCGATGAACCACCCTCGCTTGATAACTAAACGGACACCCGAAGCCGAACGCATCAGAGGACCGTTGCAAAACTGGCACTGCTCGCCTTCCGCTGCTTAAGAGTTAGTCAAGATCTCGACTTGAAAGCGGCGAGGTGTGAGCGCTAAGCAAAAACCAAAGTTTCCGAAAGTTACCGCGGCGAGTGCAATTCTTTTGGGTCAAAAATCCCAATTTTAAAGCTAACAATTAAAACGTAGAATCGTGGGTGCAAAAACATTACATTTGACGTCTGGTCCATCCTGATTGGGTTGGTTGCCCGACATTTCAGGATACGGTAAGCCTTGCCCTTATCTACGGTTCCGTCCTTGGTTGGGTCGTACCTGTTATACACCAAGGCTTTGCTGAAGACTATCTTTGAGCCATTTTCTGTCCCATGGGTCGCAGCACCAGCTGCTGGTTGCTGGCTGGGAACATTCTTCCCAGAGACAGCAGAGGGCTTCCGATTGTATTCAACAGAAGACGTGCCATTTGAGCTGCCAGACTCCCATGTCACACAATTTCCCATCACTTCAGCTACTTTAAAAACAGTTCCGTTGTCACTACACAGATTACGGCACTTGAAAGAAAAGCAGGCATTAAATATAAAATTAATAAAAAATTTGGCTGTAAAACGGCTAAAACACGCACACCGAAATAACAGTTTAGAGGGTCTTATCAGCCCAACTGTTTCGCTTATAGCTCCGGTGTTTTTTGTCCGATCTGATTGTACTTTTCAGAATAGATAGATATTGGGCCTAGCTTGATGTATACTATAAAGGCTCACTAGCGCTGAATTAGCATTTACCCATATGGCTTAAGATATTGTAGTTTGACCCTTTATAGCCTTTGCTTTTGTGGCTTTTGCCTTTACCCAACCACCCAAGCGGATGGACCACGGAAGAAACCAGACGATAGAAGAGCTTGATGATGGAGATGAGGATGGTGCAGAATTAGAAGAAATATGTATTTTGACAAAAGCCGGTCGTCTTTGTTTAATTACTGCTCTCAAGACGGCAAAAGATAATAACATAACAGTAGTAGCTCCTACAAACGCGTTCTCGTCTTCCAAACCTATCGTTGCCGAAGTTTAGTGGAAAATATTCGGAATATAAAAATTTGATTAGCCTTTTTGAGACTTTGATTCATGACGATAGTTCCATTCCATCTATAGAGAAATTCAACCATTTGATTTCTTGCCTCTCTGGTGAGCATTTTAAGTCACCGAGGGCAATTATGAAACGGCATTAGCAAGTTTGAAAAACGTATATGACAACTACTGCCTTATATTTAAGGATCATATTTCAGCGTTGTTCGGTCGGCCCAAAATTGCATCACCCTCAGCATCGGCTTTACGAAGCCTTATTGATACAGATTCGGCTGTGTATGGGTCATTGCTGTCAATTGGCGATGATAAAAAGATCGCAAATGATATGTTAATTCGTTGACCAAACGAAAATGGGAAGATCAACTCGATTTTGATAGGCTTCCACTATGGACAGATTGTAAAAAGGTTTTAAATCGGAGATACCAGCATATGTCAGCTGAAAAGTCTACCAAACCAACATCTAAAGCAAAGCTCGGTCAAAGTAAGCACAATCGTACCTCATTCTCGTGTTCGGCGGCTCAAGCCCCATCAAGGAGTCAAAAATGTGTGTACTGTAATTCAGAAGGACATTCAATTGCGAATTGCTCTTAATTTTCCTCGGTATCAGTCGCACAATAGATTGTGTACGCAAAGTCAACTCCCTTATGTATAAACTGTCTATTGGTTCCCAAACAAACTTTGTTAAAGAAGAGCTTGCACAACGATTGCAGATACGTTGGGGAGATTCATGTATCAGCTTGCTAGGAATTGGCGAAGCTAATTCTCAAATCAAGAAAAGTCAATTGCAGCGAGTATTTTGCCGATTTTTGAATGTTAAAATCGATTTCGAGTTATCAGCATGACCATACCGTGAACTTAAGCGGCTGGAATATTCCTGAAAACCTGCAGTTGGCGGATCCCTACTTTTATAAGCCACAAAAGATAGACATGTTAATAAGAGCAGAAACATGTTTTGAATTGTTATCTATCGGTCAGATTAAACAAGGTACAGATTGTCCGATCTTGCAAAAAACCCTTCTTGGCTGGATTGTGTCTGGACGATATAAGTTAAACTCGTCGAGCGGCCAAGAGAAAGTGGTTAACCTAAGTTGTCAGGAGGAATCGATAGCTTCGATAGATAACACCTTACAAAAATTTTGGTCACTGGAAAGCCTCCCATCTCCAACCAAGGCTATGTCTGCAGAAAAGAGTTGTGTGAGAATCATTTTGCCAACAATATGGAAGTTCTGCCATCAGGACGATTCCAAGTAAGGCTGCCATTTAAGTCCGATCCTATGAACTTGGGCAATTCATTTGAAGTTGCAAAAAGGAGGTTTTTGTCGCTCGAACGGAGATTGTCCCGAGATGATCAAGTAAAGGGAATGTACATGGATTTCATGGATGAGTACCTTTCATTGGGACATATGACAGACCTTGAAAATAAATTCCGCATCAGTGCGTCTTGAGACAACAAAGTACGTCCACACAGCTACGCGTTGTCTTTGATGCGTCATGCAAGACGTCTACTCAGATTGTGTTGAATGACATCCTGATGGTCGGTCCTACGATCCAGGACTATACTCTATACTCTACTCTACTCCGATTCAGATTAAGTAAATACGCGCTAACTGCGGATATAAAGAAAATGTTTCGCCAAGTAATGGTAAATGAATCGGATAGACAGTTTCAGTTCATACGTTGGAGGAGAGATCCGTCTGAGCCTTTGAGGATATTTGCTCTAAACTCGGTGACTTAAGGCACTGCGCCAGCCCCTTTTCTTGCTGTCTGGTGTTTGAAATGGTTGAGTGAGACTGTTCAAGTCTCTCACCCAAAAGCAGCAAACGTTATTCGGACCGACGTTTATGTCGATGATATGTTGACTGATGCTGCATGCGTCGAAGAACTGAAGTATCTCAGGTGTTGCAGGAGGCAGGGTTCGAACTAGCAAAATGGTTCTCGAACTGTCCTGAGATTTCCGCATCAGAGAGCACAGTCAAACCAGTAACGATCTCAGACTCAGACTCAACAAAGGCGTTAGGGATTCTCTGGCTACCGCATGAAGTCGTCTTTAAATTTAAGCTGGACGACTCTTCTATGAGAGTACGAGCGACAAAACGGAACATATTATCGGTGACGTCTATACTTTTCGATCCCCTCGGTTTGCTTATTATAAAAGGAAAGATCTTATTGCAAGAGCTTTGGTTATTGAAATTGGACTGCGATGAATCGATTCCACTAAAATTGGAAACTGAGTGGGAAGCTCTTAAACAAACTTTGTCGGATATACAAAAGGTGGCTGTTCCACGATATGTACATATAGAGCCTACATCACCGATTCAAATTCATGCCTTCGCCGATGCTCCTATGTGAGCATATGGTGCGTGTATTTACGTTCTGTTACGTGAGCCTAGAACTCGATGAACCACCCTCGCTTGATAACTAAACGGACACCCGAAGCCGAACGCATCAGAGGACCGTTGCAAAACTGGCACTGCTCGCCATCCGCTGCTTAAGAGTTAGTCAAGATCTCGACTTGAAAGCGGCGAGGTGTGAGCGCTAAGCAAAAACCAAAGTTTCCGAAAGTTACCGCGGCGAGTGCAATTCTTTTGGGTCAAAAATCCCAATTTTAAAGCTAACAATTAAAACGTAGAATCGTGGGTGCAAAAACATTACAACAACAAAAGTGCGACACAAAACAAAACCCTCAAACCAAACCCCCAAACAAAACCATGCAAACAAAACTCAACTACAAATCCAAATAAAACGAGAGCCAAAGACGACATCAACAAGTATTTTTTTTTTTTTTTTTTCATCTTCATCTTCAACAACAATAAGCACCAGCATAGACAAGCAGCAGCAACAATTATATTTGTGCAAGCCCAAGTACAAGCTGTTTATTTTTGTTGCGTTTAATAAATTTTTCGGCAAACGCACAAAAACGCTGCGCCTGCGCCGAAATAGGTCATTCACTTTTAAACGCAGCGGCCAGCCCAGCTGAATTAGACCAGCAGCAGCGGGTAGAATTCTCACGTGCTGAATGGCACCATTAAGTTTGCAAGTTTGAATGGATCAGCCGGCTAGTAGCCAAGCCTGAATTTCGCCTTCGCTTGAGGTTTGCCGATTAAAACGCTGCGCAAAGCAAACCTTGTCAAATGACGATCCCGCCGGCGTGCTGTTACAATTGCCCAATCCTTCTCGCAAGACTAGTGTAATAATAGTAATAAAAATATCCCAGACCGTTTTATTCTGGAGCGTCTGCTCCGTTGTATTTCTTTATTGAGAATGAATCTTATTTGTTCACGTTGGATTCAGCTAACCCGAAACGTGCAATGCTTATATCTATGTGCTTATATATATGTATAAGTAAGTTGGTATATACATATGTATGCAGAAGGCTTGCATATGTTATGTATGGTTTGACCACTTGAGCTGCAAAGTGCATGCTCAGCGTTCCCACGCGCCGCGATCGGCTTGTGTATAAGCGATGGATCGTATTGCTTGTGCGCTGGAACGTTTATGTTATTCTAAGCGGTCTTTTAATGTACTTTGGGCATTTGTATATTTGTATTTATTATGACAAAGTGTCACAATGTATTAACGGATTGTTATACCCTTTGATTTATGATAATGGTAGGGTAGATATGCTACACCTCCCTTTTTAAAGAAATGACGTAAACTTGTAGTCATTTAATGTTAGTGTTAATATATTGTATTTAATTTTTTAAAATAATTTAATTTGTTTCTTATTATAAATTTATGTATTGAAAATGTTTTTATCCCTTTTTTTTTTTAAACCATTTGTGTTCATGGACAATTTTTTTTATTTTTAATATATTTGAATTTACGTTTTCTCTTATTTTTAATTTTCTTAGAAGAATTAAAAATTTTTTTTTGTTTTTTTTTTTTTGAGTTGATCAGACCCCTTTTTTTCATGAAACGTTTTATTGAATATATATTTTTAGCCTATCCTTATGTACTTTTTGTTTCTTATTTTTACTATCTTTAATAAAAATGTTGTCATTATCTTCTATTTTCTCCACTATATATGGTCCTAAATATACTGGGTCTAATTTGTGCCCTGTTTCGTTTCTTATAAGTACTTTGTCTCCTACTTTTAATTCAAAATTTTTTGTTTTTTCATCATATGCTAGTTTCCTATAAGCCTTGGCTTTTATGAACTGTTTTGGTAGTCTGCCAAATACTAGTTCGTATGGACAATACTCATGCGTTGCTGATGGTGTCGTGTTGAAGCAATAGGTGAAATATTGAATCCAGACGTCCCAATCAGTTTTGTCTGCAGAGATGTATGAACGAATGTATTCATTAAATGTTCAATGACTTCGTTCTATTGTCCCTAATGTTTGATGATGATATGCAGTAGAGGTGAGATTCTTGATCTTTATATACTCGCATAAATCTGTTAAAATCTGGTTTTTATACTCTGTTCCCATGTCCGAGATGAACGTCTTCATTGGACCAAACTTGAGTATGAAATTTTCGAATATAGCTTTTGCGACATTGTTTGCGCTTTTGCTTCTTATTGAAATGGCTACTAAATATTTTGTAAGGTCACATATTAATGTGACTATGTATTCATTGCCATTTTCCGATTTAGGTAGCGGACCAACTGTATCCACTATCACTATGTCGAAAGCATTCACAGGTGTTTCTGTGAGAGTCAAAGGAGTTTTTGTGTGCGTCTTTGTTTTAGACACTTGGCATTTTTGACATCTACGTACGTACTCTTTTATATGACGTGTCATATTTTTCCAGTAGTAGTGTCTTTTTATTTTCGATAGCGTTCTTGTTATGCCACTATGACCTCCTTGAATTTGGTCGTCATGGTATGTAGACAGTATTTGTTTTATCTCTTTTTCATCTTTTATTTGGGTCGCCGGCTGGAGTAGCGCTACTCTTAAAGACTTCAATATTTTATTGCCCATATTTTTAAAAGAATCTATTGAAACTGATTCAAAGATTTTTTCGCTCGGTGCCACTTTGAGTTTGCTGATTTTCAATAGACCGGCCTCTTTTTCGAGCCTTTGGAAAAACTGACCTAAGTCGAGAATTCCATTGGTATATAAATCGCCAACTTCAATTCTTGGAAATTGGAAATGGAAATTTTATTTCCATGTTTAAATAAACATTTAGATTCTGTTATGCGCAAGGTCACTACTTTTCGTACTTCATCATTTGTAATGACTTCATGTACGTTGGGCTTGGATACATTTTTATGACTTTGCCTTGGCAGAAGTTCATAATTTTCTACTGTACAGTTTTTAGTTTGTCTACTTTGTCGCCTGGTAGTGACTTTCAGGACTTTATGTTGTATGTCTTTTAGTTCTTTTATAGTTATACGCGAAAGTGCGTCTGCTACAAAATTATCTTTCCCCATTAGGTATTCTACTGTGAAGTCGTATTCTTCAAGCTCTAGTCGCATGCGAGTTAATTTCGAACTGGGATTAGTCATAGAAAAAAGATATGTCAATGGTCTGTGATACGTTTTAATAGTCAAGTGTTTGCCATAAATATATGGTCTGAAATGGGTAATTGCCCAATGAATTGCCGCTAACTCTTGTTCTGTTGTGCTCTTATTGCTTTCCCCTTTTGTAAATGAACGAGATGCATAAGCTATTGGGAGTCTGAATTCCGCCACGGTTCTGAGTTAGAACCGCTCCGCAAGCTTGTTTACTAGCATCTGTTATAATGCAAAATTCTTTGCGAAAATCAGGATATTGTAGTAATGTGGGATGCATAAGCTTTTCTTTTAGGTATTGGAATGCGTTTTGGCATTCATTTGACCATTCAAAAGGAACATTCTTTTTACATAATCTAGTTATGTGCCGTGAATAATCGGCGAAGTTTTTTATAAATCGACGATAATAATTGCAGAATGCTACAAATCGTCTCGCGCTGTCCGCATCATGAGGGACAGGATAATTTTTGATGACGTCAAATTTCTTGTCATCTGGCAATACTCCTTTGTCAGTGCATTTGTGACCTAAGAAAGTCACTTCATGCATGAAAAATGAACATTTTTCTGGATGCAACTTTAGGTTATATTTCCTACATATATTAAAAACATCAGTTAAGTTTTTAATCATGTGTTTTTCGGAACATCCTATCACCATTAAGTCATCCATATAAAGGAATGCCTGGGAGGGTTCTAAACCTGAGAATGCTATAGTCATCATTCTTTGAAATGAATTTGGTGCTATTTTAAGACCAAATGGTAATCGCGTGAAGCGATATGAGCCATTGCTCGTGGAAAAAGATGTTATATTTCTTGAACCTTCTTCAAGTTCAATTTGGTGGAAACCTGACATTAAGTCAAGGCATGAAAAGTATTTAGCTCTACCCAGTTGGTCTAGAATATCATCAATTCTGGGGAGCGGGAATTTATCAGAAAGTAGTTTTTTGTTGATTTGGCGATAGTCTATTACTAATCGCCATTTCTTTTCTTCCGAATTTGGTAATGATTTTTTCGGAACTAACAAGAGTGGGCTGTTATACTCGGATACAGACGGTTCTACGATTTTGTCATTTATTAATTTCCCTACTTCTTTTTGAATTTCTTCAACGTGGCTATGCGGGCTTCTGTAGTTTTTAATATGAATGGGTTCATCATCTTTAAGTCTTAATGTTTGTTTATAAAAATTATTTGTCGATATTGGTTCGGTTTCCAGTCCGAACACATTGCTGTACTTGGTGCAGAGTTCTGTTAGTTGACTTTTGAATTGTTCTGGAAAATTTTTCTTTAATTTTGAAAGTACTTGTTCGCTTCTATTTTCTGGATTAGTGTTATGAATGTCGTAATCTGATAAATTTTCAAATTGGATATTGTTTACTTTGACAAATTGGTCGAAATTAGTTGTGATTAGAAGGCGAATGTATGCATGTTTGGATGCTGCTATTGTATTTGCAACATAAATTCCGTTATCTATTTCTTGATTAGGAACAAATATATAATCATTAACTGTGTTAATGTCTATTTTTCGTATAACTTGGGATCTGGCTGGCAGAAGAACTGTATTGTTGACAGCACTATATGTTATCGGAACATAAATGGGATAATTTAAATTTTGAGGTCTAAGTATAAACCAGTCTTCACTTGGTTTGAAATCCAATTGACAATTGAATTTTTTAATAAAGTCAATGCCTATTATTCCATCACACGGTATTGAAAAATCTGAATCTACTAAATGAAATTCGTGTGGAATAATATATTTTGTTGACTGAAGTTCTATTGAAGTTGTTCCTTGAGATTTTATTACACCTTGGCCTATGCCTTGGATGTTTATAATTTTTTCTTTTTGAATTTTGAAATTATCTGAATTTATCTTTAAAAGTGAGATATCTGCACCAGTATATATTAGGAATGTGAGTTTATTTTCAGTTGAATGATTATAAAATGTGACAAATATATTAAGACTGTAATTGATGGAATGAACCTTTGCATTTACTGGTTGTTTCCTAAAGGGTTCTGAGAGTTTTCCGAAGCGTTTTGCGCCACTCTCACATTGTTGTTATTATTGCCTTGATTGGAGTTACCTCGGCCTCGATTTTGGCCTCCTCTTCCTCCACGGTTACTGTAATTATTGTTGTTGTTGTTGTTAGCGCATCGGTTGTAATTGTTTGTTGTAATTGTTTGGTTGTAATTGTTGTGGTTGTAGTTTCTGCCACGATTATAACCTCGGCCTCCACTATTATTGTTGTTTGCACCTCGTTGATAATACAGGACAGTGTTACTTTGACCTGTTATCTCCGCTCCGCAGCTATTCACAAATTTGGAAACGGCATCATTCATATTTGTGAATGTGCCTGCCTGCATGATAAGTTTTACCTTATCAATTGAACAATTCTGGGTCATTGCTTTTACAGCTGTTGTAGTGCTGTATTTGTTTGCAAGTGATTGGCTTAGACCTTCATTGATATAGGCGCCTTCAAGGGCCTTTGCCAGTTTTTCCATCTCTTGGGTGTATTGGTTAGCCGTTTTATTTTTATGTTGCAGATTAAAAAGCTTGGCAGATACAACTTCTACCGATTCTTCTTTTACTGCATTTGATAGTTGCGTAATGATTGCAGCAAATGTCTGCTCATTACTTATTAGATTTCTCGCATGGCCTTTTAGCTTTGTTTTTATAAGGCTAATGGCTGTTAGCTCATGTGTGCCTTTTAAGGTTTCTGATAGATTCAAAGAATCTAGAAAACTTTGTAGATTTTCCGGCCTACCGTCAAACTCCGGTATCAGAGATGTGGCTAGCTTGATAAATTCTACAACTGTTTGTGCCATTTCAGTGATTGTTATTTCCGGTTTTGTTTCGATTGGATCGCTTTCTTCTAGTGTTTCAATGTCACTATCAGATTCAGCGTCGCTTTGTTGAATTGATTCGTCTAATTCTTTTAATTGGTCGGGATTAAACTCCGCCAATTGATTTAGTCTTTCTGGTACTTTTATCTGAATATGTCGCCTATTGGTGACAGTAATCAATCTTGTGTTCAGTGATTTTATTACCCTTAAACATTTACTATTGTGCTCAGGTGTGAATTTATTTTCATACCTATTTACTAAGGTAACTATATTATTGTATTCCCTTACTAATATTTCTATATGGTTTTATAGTGTTTCCGCTTTTATAACTGCATCTTTATTGATGCATTTGTAAGATTTATCAAATTTGTAACGAAATGTGTCTATATGTTTCGCAATTTCGTTCCATTCCATTCTTTTCTTGCTATTGTAAGCGAACTAACCATGTAGTTGCTTTACCTAAATTTTCTGTTTTTTTCTTATTCATTTTTAGATCTTATCTAAGTTGTTCGCCCTACTCATGTATCTTTTCTTAATAATTTTATTATGCTTAACATAGATTGTAAGCAGAAATTGTAAAACTGACACTATCGTGATAATTAATAATAGGATCCACAACGATTGTATATCGTCTGTGTGATCAATTATCTTGACGTTGTTTACAACGTTGGCAGTATTATCTTTTGCCTCACTAGAGTCACTAAACCAACTCATTATGTAATTTAATTGTTTTTATATATTCAATTAAAAAAAATTTTGTTCGTTCATGAAAGAAAAAGTAAGGCTTTTTATTAAAAATTTTTATTTTTCATAAAAATTTTTTTTTGTTTTGTGGGATTATGTAAAGAAAGAAAAATATTTTCTTCTTTGAAAATCAAAAATAAAATTTTAGGTCATAATTTTTTTGTTCGATAGGAACAGCTGTCTCGATTTTGGGCTCAATTTCTCATCAATTTTGTGTGTTCCTTTTTTCGTTGTCGCTGCTGCTGTTGTTGTCTAGTTAATTAGTAATTAGTAATTAGTTAATTATTCATTTTCTGTTGTCGCTGCTACTATTGTTGCTGGTTAATTATTGGGTTTATTCCGGTGTCGCTGCTGCTGTTGTGTGTTTTGCATTTTTAATATGTGGTTTTGTTGTTTGTTTTAAATGTTACATATTTGCCCCTTGAACTGGGCATTATTCACTTCACGCAACTGCAGCCTGTGACTTTTGTCACGGTCGCCATGTAATAATAGTAATAAAAATATCCAAGACCGTTTTATTCTGGAGCGTCTGCTCCGTTGTATTTCTTTATTGAGAATGAATCTTATTTGTTCACGTTGGATTCAGCTAACCCGAAACGTGCAATGCTTATATCTATGTGCTTATATATATGTATAAGTAAGTTGGTATATACATATGTATGCAGAAGGCTTGCATATGTTATGTATGGTTTGACCACTTGAGCTGCAAAGTGCATGTTCAGCGTTCCCACGCGCCGCGATCGGCTTGTGTATAAGTGATGGATCGTATTGCTTGTGCGCTGGAACGTTTATGTTATTCTAAGCGGTCTTTTAATGTACTTTGGGCATTATATTTGTATTTATTATGACAAAGTGTCACAATGTATTAACGGATTGTTCTACCCTTTGATTTATGATAATGGTAGGGTAGATATGCTACACTAGTCATCTGAAACTTCTACAGCGTCAATCAGAGAGTGTCCACGACGAGGACGAAACCTCGATAAGCTTCTCGAGTAGATTGATCCAATTGGGCAAGTTAGCTGACTTTGAGTGCAGCACAATGAACACAAACGGAGAAGACGGCGAGGGAGGAGAAGTTTTATCCGGAGTTGACCTACAAGGGGCGGAAGGTGGATTAGAAGAAAATGGACAGGCTTCGACTGGCGGTTCAGATGGCGCAGCAGCAAGACAAGCAGCACCACCTCTTGGTCAGGTTTTGTCGGGGATTATGTCTCAAAATCAGGCGATGGTACGACTAATGTCAGATAACCGTACACAAATGGACGACCTGTCCACAGAGTAATGGATATGGAGCTATCCATGGCAAACCCTGCAAATCACAAAAGATGCCCATTGATCGATGGAATTTAAAGTTTGACGGCTCTGACAAGGGAATGACTGTGCAAAGCTTTGTCTTTCAGGTTGCATCACCAAGCACCAGCTCTTCAATGAGTTCCATTTTTTGTTGTCGGGTGCAGCAGCAAAATGGTACTGGCAACTGCGCGAGGATCACGACCAGAACGACGTTTTTGGGTATACAGACTTGAAAAAAGAGTTGACTGCTTCGTTTTCAACAGCGGATTCGGACTACGCCGTGATTAAGGCCATCATGGAGAGGAAGCAACAGCCAGGAGAGCGTTTTGAAGACTTTTACACAGACGTACACAATCTGAATTTCAAGCGGGTGAAGAAAGGGCCTTAGAGTGAGCTGGTAGGAATTATAAAAGACAACCTGAGTAGTCAGATGGGAAGCCTTTTGTACTCAACACCTATCAGGACCTTGGCCGATCTTAGGAGAGAAGGATCCAAAGCGGAGAAACGGATCAAGGAGCACAGGCATAAGGCTGCAGGACGAAACGTTTCTGAATTGCTGGTGGATCAAGAGGAAGTGGTGGATGTGGAAGCCTTTCAACGAGGCCAGCGACCAATGGCTCAGAATGGGCAACCTAATAGGCATCAGACAGCTAGGGACACGCCTTTCGTAGATTCACGCAGGACTAAGCCAACTGCAAGCGAATCCTATTGCTCGTCACCATTCCACATGTACCTGTGCTTTACATGTGACTCCCGAGTGATTTCTATAAGAAGCAGGGCCAAGGTGCTCAGAAGGAAGTATGCAAGTCCGCGATACACGAGTCGCGTTGTTTCGCTTGTGGCCAATCGAGGTCATATTTAAATGTCGACCCCTAGTTTTTAGAGAGAATCCTGCCAGGAGCATCGGCAGCTCCTGCGCAGGGAAACCAGAACCCGAAGACTGCCTAATCAATACGTTAAAGCCCCTCGGCAGATTTCGCCTGAAAAAAGTCTGCATCAACGTCAATTGGAGTATGAGGAGGCGCGGGCTAGAATATTTGGGGATGACGATATAACACCGGAAAATAGAAAATACAAGAAAATACAACAACTTAGGCAACGGGATAGAGACATTCAAACACTTAAAGGAGTAGTAATTGCGTCAGTGGTATCAATCCAGAAGGATAATCGTTTATATGCGAAAACGAAAGTAGATGGAGAGGAAGTCCTGGAGTTACTGGATTCTGGGGCAAGTGCGAACTGCATAGGAAACGGCGCAGAAGACTTTCTGAAAGGTCGGGAAGACAGAGTGAGGCGCCTTAAAGGACAGCAAGTTCGAACGGCAGATGGAGGAGAAACGGCAGTTCGTGGAATTATATCCCTACCAGTTTTGTGGGAAGGTGATATAAAGGAGCTGGAGTTTTTGATAGTCCCAGAATTGCAGTAGTCCTTCTACTTTGGGATAGGGTTTTGGCGAGCTTTTGACCTGCCGGTAATTGGACGAAATGGAGCTAGGGCAGGGAAGGATCTTTAAGACGGTGCTGTCAATGTCAGTGAGCTGACAGCCCTAGAGGACCCAACCCCGCCACCGACTGCATATGAGCTCCACATTTTGCTACCGGACCAGATTGAGCAGCTTGAGAAAGTCAAGAAAACGTTTCCATCTTTTGCCACACGAGGACTTGGCAAAACTACACTGGAGGAGCATGTTATCGAAGTGCATAACGAGCAGCTGCCCGTTAAACAAAGGCACTACCCGATTTCGCCGGCAAAGCAGATCCTGGTGTATGCTGAACTGGATAGAATGCTGAGCCTTGGAGAGATAGAGGAGAGCAATAGTAGCTGGAGCTCACCCGTCACGTTGGTGCAAAAAGAAAACTAAAATCAGACTTTGTCTGGATGCCCGAAAAGTGAACGAGCGGACGGTTAAAGATGCATACCCGCTCCCACACATTGAAGAAATTCTCGGCCGCCTTCAGGACACCTACAACATATCAGCCAGGCAGGTACCCCTAGAGCAGAAAAGCAGGGAGAAAACTGCGTTTACAGTGGCAGGAAGGTGCCTATATCAATTCACTGTGATGCCATTCAGTCTGTGCAATGCTGCTCAGCGAATGTGCAGATTGATGGACAAAGTAATTCCGGCAGCGCTCCGTCAAAACGTATTCGTCAACTTAGATGACCTTTTGGTGTGTTCGGCCACATTTGAAGACCACTTGAAGATTTAAGGAGAGTTAGTGGGTGTTTAGATGCAGCACAGCTGACGATTAATGTCGAGAAGAGCAAATTTTGCTACCGTCAAGCCAAGTATTTAGGCTATGTTGTGGGTGGAAGAGTAATAATGACTGGAGTGTTACGCGGCAGTTCTAAGTGTGCAGAAGTGGCGAGCGTATTTGGACGGAATGCCATTTAAAATCATTACGGATCATGCCAGTCTTGAATGGCTAATGGGACAAAAAGATCTGACGGGCAGGTTGGCAAGATGGAGCCTAAAACTACAAGCTTTCGACTTCGTGATTGAGCACCGCAAGGGGGTACAAATAGTGCCCGATACATTATCCAGGGTATATATGGATGAACTTCTGGTTCAAATGAGAGCGACCTACAATCTGCAGCTTTTAAGTCTCCAGAATATTTGGTGCTGTTGGAGATGGCGAGGGAGCGCGAAAAGGAGTTGCCTGAGGTGTGCATTTAGGACGGATATGTCTACAAGCGCACCAGAGAGAGTTGGCGGAACGCGCTCATCATGCCAAAGGAGCTGGACACGGAGGCATCAACAAAACTCTAGCTCGCCTGAGGCAGAAGTACTACTGGCCTGGAATGGTTGCAGAAGTCCAAAAATTGGTTAAAGATTGTGAGGCGTGTAAGCTAAGTAAACCCAGCAACAAAAGTGGAAGACCACCAATGGGTCAGCGACAGGTGACAGAGCGGCCACTTTAGCGTCTGTACATAGATTTTATGGGACCATATCCACGCACGAGAGCAGGAAATACCGTCATTTTTGTCTGACTGGATCACTTCACCAAGTTTGTTTGTTTGCAGTCAATGCGGAAGGCTGTGGCGACTGAGGTGACCAACTTTTTGGAACGACAAATTTTCCATGTATTTGGCGTGCCCGAATTTATTCACTCGGACAACGGCAAACAATTTGTCTCGGCAGTTTTTGCAGACCTGGTGTAAAGATATGGTGTCCAACATGTGCGAGCCGGATTTTATTCGCCACAGGCCAATGCAGCTGAAAGGGGGAACCGTTCTGTGCTGCAGATGTTGCGTACGTGGATTAATGGGGATCAACGTCTCGGGATCTGCATTTAAGCCAAGTAGCATGTGCGCTGCGCAGCGGGCTACACAAGGAACTGAGCCATTTTACGCCATGTTCGGCACTCAAATGGTGCAGCATGCAACCGCGTACCCGATATTGCGACGTCTTGGTAGTTTGCAAGCTGGGGATATCGCTGTGGTACAACATGGCGACAAAATGCAGTTACTGCGAGAAAAGGTGCATCAAGAGTTGGAGGCAGCGCATCGCCGTGCAGAAAAGATTTACAATACCCGTTGTAAGGAGATAAAATTCTCTGTGGGGCAGGTGGTGTTTCGGCGCAATTTTAAGCAAAGCTGCAAAGTAGACGGGTATAATGCAAAACTGGGGCCTAACAGAATCCAATGTGAGGTACTGCATAAAAAGGGGAATTCCCTTTATGAATTGGGCAACAATGCAGGATAAAGAATCGGAGTTTACCACGCCACGGACCTGTTTGTAGCATAGAGGAGGGGACAATAAAGCCCAGGCCAGCTCTAGCTCTTACAGTAAAGCACGAGACTTTCCGGATCAGGTCGAGGGTCGAGGCCACACGTGTTTGTGCTGGACCAGGAACAGAAAAGATAGGCTCCGTATGTTTTTTTTTTCCGGACACGTTCCATGTACAGGACATCGACGGGTCCGAGCCTGTTACGTGAGCCTAGAACTCGATGAACCACCCTCGCTTGATAACTAAACGGACACCCGAAGCCGAACGCATCAGAGGACCGTTGCAAAACTGGCACTGCTCGCCTTCCGCTGCTTAAGAGTTAGTCAAGATCTCGACTTGAAAGCGGCGAGGTGTGAGCGCTAAGCAAAAACCAAAGTTTCCGAAAGTTACCGCGGCGAGTGCAATTCTTTTGGGTCAAAAATCCCAATTTTAAAGCTAACAATTAAAACGTAGAATCGTGGGTGCAAAAACATTACAACAACAAAAGTGCGACACAAAACAAAACCCCCAAACAAAACCATGCAAACAAAACTCAACTACAAATCCAAATAAAACGAGAGCCAAAGACGACATCAACAAGTATCATCCTTAACAACAAGCGCCAGCATAGACAAGCAGCAGCAACAATTATATTTGTGCAAGCCCAAGTACAAGCTGTTTATTTTTGTTGCGTTTAATAAATTTTTCGGCAAACGCACACAAAAACGCTGCGCCTGCGCCGAAATAGGTCTTTCACCTTTAAACGCAGCGGCCAGCCTATGCAGCTGAATTAGATCAGCAGCAGCGGGTAGAACTCTCACGTGCTGAATGGCGAGCACCGGCTGAGTACCTTTTTCCCCCGCCTCCCCTCTAAACGGAAGCTGTAAGATAACGACGGCTGCGTGGGAGAGCCAGAGAAGGAACGGCAGCGCCGCGACTGCGCTTTGCGATTCCGTGACCAGCGCGGACGAATTCGGGCGCAACGAAGACCGGCTTGTAGGCGAAGGGAAGCAGCAGCGAGCTAATTATAGATTTGCTCTCTTTGGTTTTTTTTTTATGTTGTTCCTTCTGAACAATATTTAGGCAGCTCAAATGATTGGTCATTTCTTTTCTTTTGTTTGATTCTAATCCATTATTTGAATTTTATTATTTCTTGCCCAAACAACAACTGACCAAAAAAACACAATAATACAGAGTAACAACTCCTCAAAAATTTAAAATCGAATGTCCGCTGTCTAGGTATGCCCTAATGAATATTTTTCCCAAACAGTAGTTTTGAATTTGCAGCTCGTCGACTATGCTGGCGCCATAATCAATCGACAGGTGAGTCAGTAGATACAATATCTGTTGGGTGGGCTAACACGGAACAGCTGACCGGCTTATATTTGAATGCGCTACAGCGGTACTTGCCGGCACATTAGTTGCCATTAAAGGTCTGTCTACTTGTGTTTTTTTTTGTTGGGAGTTTTTTTTTGTTGCTTTGTTATTGTTGGACAAATGACACGGATAGTCCAATATTTCTTTATTTCTTTTTTTTTTTGTCATCTGAATATTTTTTAATTATTAATTAATTAGTATTAAATTTAGAATGCCTTCTGCAGTTAGAGAATTAGGTTCCTGATGAAAAATAATGCTTGTAATTAAGGTAATAAAACTGAAATTGTAAAAACTTGCTGAAGTCTAAACCCATGTCTTGCTAAGTCAGCATTTATTGGGGTTGGTGTGAGAGGGTAGTGAGAAGTGATCTTTTCAGGATGCCGAGGCCGGTGTTCGCCATAGACTTTCAGACGGTCTTAGGACTGCGTAAGGGGGCCATGTGACATTTGTCGTAGGCCAAGCATGGCCCAAGGTGGAAATGGCCAAGCTGTCATAACACCTAGCAGGTTGACTGTGTTTGAGTGCAAGGGGGGTTTGATCGAGTGAATGTGGACATGAATTAATGGGAATGTATGGGTGTATGAATGTGTGAGAGAGCTTGGGATTGATATTGAAGAAATAAATACGTCAGCGCAGCTCGAGTGTAATATGGTGACTGATTTAATGAGAGCAAGTGATATGTGTACAAGAGATATTTCAAGTGATGCCAGATTGTTCATTACATTTACAACATTCTACCTTAATGACATATCTGGCAGATATAACATAATTTCATATAAGTTCGATTTCAATTCAGTTCATATTTCAAACAGAGTTCTAGTAACAAAATTCTAACTTATTCCTAATTTTATGTTAGTTAAACTAATTTTAGAAACTGGAACTGCTTTAGTCAGCGCATCAGCTACCATTTCTCCAGTTGGTATGTACTTCAGTTTGACCACATCGTTTTCCAGCTTCTCTTGTATGAACTTCATTTTAATATCCATATGCTTTGTTCTAGGAGAGTACGTGTTGTTGCGAGCAATGTGAAGAGCGCTTTTGTTATCGCAATATAACACCATGGTCTGTGGAGTGCTCAGAAGAAGCTCCGCTCGTAGTCCTGTGAGCCAAATAGATTCTTGTATAGCGCTAACCATAGACATGTACTCAGCTTCGGTCGATGATAACGCTACAGTTCGTTGTCGCTGAGTAGACCAAGATATGGCCCCACCTTGCATGGTAAAGATGTACCCAGATGTGGATCGCCGTTGATCCATATCACCAGCCCAGTCAGCGTCACAATAGCCGACCAACCCATCTCCATCTGCTTGAAAAGTGATGCCGTAGTGGATTGTGCCCTTTAGGTACCGCATGACACGCTTCACGGCTGTCCAGTGTGCCTTTCCAGGATTGCTTGAGAAGCGGCTCAACATGTTTACGGCAAAACATATATCCGGCCGTGTGTTCTGAGCTGCATAAAGCAGCGACCCAATAGCCTCCATGTATGGTACATTCCTCATCTCTTGTTTACTGAGGTCGTCTTGTGGCCCCATTTCTGAAGTCAGCCTTTGCGAGAGGTCCATTGGTGTAGAAATAGGGTTGCAGTCATCCATACCAAACCGCTTCAGTACACCTGTAATATATTCAGACTGATCAATTTTAAAATCGCCCGTTACCGTATTCCTCAGCACACGCATTCCCAAAATGGATGATGCTTCGCCCATATCCTTCATGTTGAAGTGGCCAGATAACTCGAGTTTTATGTCGTTGATCATTCGTTCGTCGTTTCCCAATATTAAGATGTCATCTACGTAGATTGCCAAATACAACATAATTGGCCCGTTGACGTTGTAGTATACGCATTGATCAAATTTGCTTCTTCCCAAACCAAAGCCTGTGAGAACTTCGTTTAATGCTTTGTTCCAAACGCGACTTGCTTGCTTTAGCCCATAAATGGATTTTCTTAGTCGGCATACCCTGCCAGTATGGTCGTCGAACTCCTCAGGTTGGACCATGTAAATTTCTTCTTCCAGTTCTCCGTTCAAAAACGCAGTCACGGCATCCATTTGTTGTACTGACAACTTGTACTGTGCAGCCAGTGCAAGAAGAAGCCGAATTGACGAGTATCGTACAACAGGAGCAAAAGTTTCTGTGTAGTCAATTCCTTCCTTTTGTGAGAACCCTCGGGCGACGAGTCTGGCCTTATGCCTTATAAGCTCACCCAGCGCATTCCTTTTGGTCTTAAACACCCATTTGGACCTGATGACAGTCTTTCCCGGTGGTAGCTGAGTCAGCTCCCAAGTCTGATTGGATCTGAGTGAGTCCATTTCTACCTTCATCGCTGATTTCCAGACTTCAGCACTACTGGATGTAATTGCTTCAGACACACTCGTTGGATCGCCCACTCCAGATATTGATGCCACACACAATAAGTAGTCAGGGGTCTTAGCTGCAATACGCTTAGACCGACGCAGTTCCTGTGCTGCCAGCCCCTCTGCCGTCATATCGGCCAACTTAGTTGCCTTTGTGGTAGCCTCTTCGCACGAGCCCCTTCCTGCCGATCTACTCCCTGTCTCGTCACAGCTGGCATATTCATTTTCGGATTCAGTGAGACTTGGTTCTGCGATAGTTGATGATTCTAACGCAGCTTCCCCCTGGGAATCGGATAATTCGCAGATTTCCACAGTACATTGATTGGCATTTTCTGCAATGGTAGAGACAAAATCTTCAAAGAATTGTACATGTTTGCTAATTACAAATTTTTGATCAGATTTACGATAAAGCCGATAAGCTTTCGATGTATCGCAATATCCCACGAAGACACATTCCTCCGATTTCGCACTTAATTTGGAGCGTTTTTGTTGAGGGACATGAACCATAGCTGTGCAGCCAAATATTCGGATATATTTAAGATTAGGCTTCATTCCACACCATATTTCCTCTGGACTTTTAGCATTGCCTCTGCAAGGAATTCGATTTATTAAGTGTGCTGCTGTGTTTGCCGCTTCTGCCCAGTATACGCTTGGTAGCTTTGAGTCAAGCAACATACAACGCACACGTTCCATAATATTTCGATTCATTCGTTCTGCAACTCCATTCTGCTCCGGTGTGTAGGGTGCAGAAGTCTGATGTATGATGCCAAAGTTCTGCAAATACTTAGTAAATTGTTTATTGTAAAATTCAGTACCATTATCTGATCTCAGGATTTTGATTTTTCGATCACATTGATTTTCAACAAGTTTTTTGAATAGTACAAACTTATCAAATACCTGGTCTTTGCTTTTAATTGGAAAAACAAATACTTTGCGTGAATAATCGTCGACAAACACCAGCATAAAGCGTGCACCACTGAATGATTTTGTGTTTAATGGGCCCACCACGTCAGTGTGTATAATATTTAACAGGCCTTCAGCACGCGTTCCACTCTGCCTGCTCACAGTCCGTGTTTGTTTTCCTTGCATACATACAACACAACTGATTCGATTGCTTCCATTGAACTTGATGCCATTAGATGAGTTCCTTACTCGCTCCAAGTTCTCACAGCATATGTGGCCCATCCTTCGATGCCATAAGTCAAAACTGCTGGTTGCCATCATAGCTGCTCCATAAACTGACGACTTACAGTTCAGTCTATATAGATCATTCTGTACGTATCCAGTCGCAATCAGAGTGCCCTTGTCGAAAATCCTGCAGTGATCGCCTTCAAAAACCACTTTTTTTTTTTTTTTAGTCATTTGACGAACAGACAATAAGTTGGCGCACAACTCTGGAACATACTCCACATCACATATGTTGTTTTTGGTTATTCTGTTTCCCACTTCTAACAGAACACTTACATTGCCAACGCTCTGTACGCTCATAGTTTCTCTGTTTGCCATTATTACGCTCTTATGACTCGTTCTTTCTTCACTTTTGAACATTTTTCGGTTGTTTGTCATGTGTGATGTTGCGCCAGAGTCTATGTACCAAACGTTTTCTTCGTCGCTTCCTTCTTTGTGCGAGTTTGCCAACAAAGATGCGCTTTCTGTATTCGTTTGATTTTCCTCTTTGTTATTTGGACATTCTCTGCGCAGATGCCCATGTCCACCGCAACTATAACAAGTAACTGTTCTTGGCGAATTCTTCTTTGACATCGATCTATCATTCCTTTTTGCACCCTTGGTGTACAGTGCATTATCGGTTCCCTCAATTCCGTTATCGAATTTTGCGTCTTGCAATAACAGTTGCTTAACGTTGTCGACAGTTAATTTTGCTTTGGAATTTTCCACAGCCAACACAAGGGCTTGGTATTCGCTTGGCAAACCAGCAAGCATTAATGATGCAGTTATCTCGTCATCTATGTTCAAGCCAGCAGTACGTACTTTGATGGACGTCATGACCATTTCATTAACATAATCCTGAACTGACGAGAAGTGCTCCAGCCTCAGTTGTACCAAACGCTTCAACAATTCCACCTTTCGAGTCAACCCACTGTCATCGTACACCTTCATGAGCGCGTCCCATGCCTCCTTAGCGGTGTTGGCACAGGCAATGTGAGCAAAATTACCGGGATCAATCATAAGCGTGATCTCGGCCATCCCACGATCATCCAACTCCTTTTCCTTTACTGCATCAGCAACACCTTTTTCGACGATACTCCAGCAGCCCTTAAGCACCAGATACGCCTTGGCTTGGCGTTTCCAAATGTCGAAGTTTTCGCGGCCGCGCAATTTCTCGAATGGAAAATTCATTGTAGACATTTTATTTTATTTTATTTTAAATCGCGTGGCATAGGCCCATAACCTGAAGAAATAAATACGTCAGCGCAGCTCGAGTGTAATATGGTGACTGATTTAATGAGAGCAAGTGATATGTGTACAAGAGATATTTCAAGTGATGCCAGATTGTTCATTACATTTACAACAGATATGAATGGGGATCGGAGTGTTTGAGGTAATTGTGGGGTCAACTAGTGGACAGCAATGACTACATTTCTTCTTCTACAGACGGACTTTTTCTATTCTTTTCCCTTCTATGAACTATTTCTATCGAATTGGCACGATTCTCTTTTATTGTTATTGAGTTCCGGTAGCGTCAACTTCCCAAAACGTTGAACGTTGAAGAGTTGATGGAGTCAATTTGGTTGACAGGTCCACTATATTTACTTGAACAGGAAGAAAATTGGCCCAAAAACCCTCATTTTGAATTGTCGAAAGAGGTACTAGAGATGGAAGTTCGAAAATCAGCTGTCGGGCTGACAGTTGCAAGGAAGAATCCAGAGTTGTTGGAGATCATCGAAGGATACTCGTCACACCTCAAACTGCTGAGAGTGTTCGCTTATATGGTCCGCTTTATTCGAAAATGTAAAGATAAATCACTCTAATTTGAAAATATTCCTTTAGCACTTGAACTTAAAGAGGCATTCGAGAAAATAGTCGAAATGGTACAGAAACATGAATTCGAAGATGAAAGGGTTAGAAAGAGCACGCGTGTAGGCCCAAGTCTTCAGCGATTGAATTCATCCATGAGTGTCGGGGAACGTGGTGTGCCTTTTCGTTGTTGCGAGTTGGGGGGCGACTAGTAAATGCTCCTATTTCGTACGATGCCACGATTCCAATTTTGTTGACGAAGCGCTCGCAGTTTGTGCAGAGCTATGTCCGTCATCTTCACCAGACCAACTTCCACTCGGGCCCTAGGGCACTCGTAAGCCAACTCAGAGAGCGACTGTGGCTAGTAAACGCTCAAGAGATGTGTCGTCAGACAGTGCGATCATGTATCCGTTGCTTCCATTTGTCTCTTAAGATTCGTGGAAAGCCCCCGTATAAGTCTTAAATTGCTCTTTTTGTGTGATTTGCATTCAAGGAGTTACACTTTGAACTTGTTTCAGACTTATCAACTGATTCTTTTTTATTGGCTTTCCAAAAGTTCGTTGGTCGCCGCGGCGTACCCCAAGTCGTCCATTGCGACAATGCGACGAATTTCGTCGGAGCAAGTCGCCACTTCGAGGACCTGCGAAGGAAGATAGAGGCCAAAGAGAGCGCAATTCAGGCATTCGCGTCAACCTCCAAGAGCACCTCACTTCGGGGGTCTATGGGAAGCAGGTGTAAAAACTGCCAAGAACCTACTCCAACGGACGGTGGGCAGCGCGCTCCTCAGCGATGGGGTAGCTCTCACCCCAGCGCACCTAATGATAGGCTGGTCGCTGATCGCTCCACCAGTAGTGGGGCCAGCAGGGTCTCAGCTGCTTGAAGCGATGGCGACTTGTCTCGTCTCTCAGGCACATGTTTTGGCAGCGTTGGTCCCGGGAATACGTGCTGGGATTGCAGACCCGGGCCAAATGGCACCAGCAGAAGCCGAACATCGCCGAGGGAGATCTCGTCGTCGTCGCAGAGGACAACATGCCCCCCCAGCAGTGGCTCCTGGGCAGGGTGACGGCCACACACGCCGGGCAGGACGGCATGGTCAGGGTCGTAGACGTTAAGGCGGAGCGACCTACAAGAGGGCTATCCACAAGCTGGCCCCTCTTCCAAGCTGTTGAAGCCTGTGCAGCCTTTCAATGGGGGCAGTGTTGCCGCAGATGTCATTTATTTTTGATTAGTTTAAGTCATTTGAAATTTGTTGAAGTAATTTTCTGAGTCTAGTGTAAGTTTAGTTTAGGGCGGAGCGGGAATTAAATGTTTGGAATTAAAAGATAGTTGTCGTAAGCTATCGAAACACATACTTATTTTCGCCTCGTCTTAAAATATTAAATCATTTGAACACGTCTCGATAAATAGTTCTTTCTATAAAAACTATTATAGAATTTCAGGGCGCAAAATTGTACAAACTCTCTTTAAATACCTTGATGCCGACACAAAGGCTTAATGGGAGGAGCTGGCGCTGTGAGCCAACTTGGGATCAGTATTCGCATTTTTAGGAAAATCGATACCAAACTATAGAGAATGGTGAACAGGCTATGTTTACTCATTCACATAGCAACCAGGTGGGAAGAAATAAACAAAGTTGAATCCTAGAAGAAGTTGTCTTGTTGCCTCAATTGCTCGTCTATCAGATTGTGTATTCTGTCCGAGCCCAACTCATACCATTTCCAATTACATCCGATTTGGAAACCTGATGCCACCCTTACGGATCAAGGAGGCAAAAAAGCTTGGTGTATGGTTCAACTGCCTTAGGAATAGGCATCACAATATTACAAGCAACTCTAGCAATTGCCGCATTTGCGGTGTGAAGCATCATAGTCTCCTGCTTTAAGCAAAAGTTCCAGTATGAGCTAAAATTTCTCAGCCTTCATTATCGAAGGATTTTAGGACAAATTTGAATTCCCAATGTTCTTTTATTGCTGTTTAACAAAAGTGTCTGTGTTGACTCAGAATTTCAGTAATGACGTAGTGCTCCTGGCCACCGCAGTAATCTTAGCCAAGAGTTGTTCCAGTGATTTTATACCTTGTCGAGCTCATTTGAAGTCGGGCTTGAAGATTCATATGGTGTCATCTCGCTTTGCCCAGCCGCTTCAGCCAATCAAATCATCGGTTTCTATATCTGGAGTCGGTTCAGCTGCTTCTTAGAAATCTTATGCTTCGGTCAACATCATTTTACATTCCAAAACTTCAGACTTTCTTACAACACAGATAATCAACCGATGTATTCATTTGACATCTATAAATGGAAAGTACCTCCAAATGTTTACCTTGCGGATCCACAATTCAATAAGCGCATCGATTTACTTATTGGACCAAGCTTATTTTTGGACAAATTGTTCGTCGGTCAAATTTGCTAATTGGATATTCGTTACCCGTTTTGGTTGGGTGGTCACATGAAGTGGCCATCAGCCTTGCAGTGCAGCGCTACCAACTGCGGCCAGCTTTTCCCAATTGGATCGATTTACATCTGTTGGATTGGATAAGCTGATAAAACGATTCTGGGAAGTCGAGAATTCACATTGCACTGCTAAAAGAGTAACCAAAGAGAAATTGATTGTGAAAACCATGTTAATAATACGTTCACTCTGATTGCTAGTAGGTAACTTTGCGTTAGATTACCACTAAAGCTAAGTGAGAATCTTCTTGGGGAGTCCTATCAACAAGTTCATTGTAAGTTTCCCAACTTAGAGCGCAGGCCACATATCAAGGAACTATATTGTGCATTTATGAAGGAATATTTGGATTTGATTAACATGTCGTTTTTAGCAGTTTGAGCCATGCACCAGCTAGCAACGGAAGAATGCTCGTCCTATTCACGTCTACCAGTGCCTGCATCCAAAAATAACCCACAAATGGAGACATCGAAGCAAGTCATTGGTTAATTGGCACCCAACCAAAGACAGAACACATATGTAGATTTACGTCCCTGAGGAGTAAAATGTAAGTGGTTTGCTCGACTAGAAGAAATTCGAGTTGTTTATAAAGAAAAAAACACAAATAATGCTTTGGAAAAATAAAATTTTAATTAATGAGCTGCGTGACAAGTAGCCAGAGCGAGTGAAAAAAAAAAAATAGTGGTATAAGATAAATGCAAAGCATATTATTGAAATTTTTCGACAACGAGCTGGGCGATACGTACCAAAAGAGACTTAGGCGTGAATTTTAGACACAATTAGAGTTTCGGTCGATGCTGGGGTTCGATGTGACATACCGCTATATATAATAAAATCAGTGCCCGAATTTTGTGGTGCTTAAGATGAGCACTTTGCATGCGGGCAGTCAGACACAGATGCTTATGAACTTTTCAAGCCACATAATCGCAGCAGTGCGCATTATCAGGCGGTCACGATCATTAGAAACAAGATTAAAGGAGCAGCAAGAGTGCTCCTAGTCTCAAATAACACGGTACTTAACTTTGATGCTATAATAGCCAGATTGGGCTGCGCATATGCAGACAAGACATCGTTACGCTTCCTGACACATGAAGCTGACGCCGATGAGACGAGTTGCATGCGTTTACTTCAGGACTTATGAGGTCTTTGAGAGCAGTGGTTTTCCCAGCCCAACAGAAAGACCTGCCATCGGCCCTGGCACTGGCCAGGGAGGCCCACTAGTATCGAACGTAGCATGTTTGCAGCTAAGTATGAAAAGGCCATTGAGGAAAAAACTCAAGCTGCAGAATGTAATAAAACAAAAATAAGGAAACAAATAATAGGGAGGACCGAAGAGAGGACAAAAATCCTATGTTTTACCAAAAAACAATGGAATAAACAGGGCAAGAAAGATAATAACCAGCCTATAGCGGCTATTTATATAGACTCATCTTCAAAATTTAGGTAGCCTGCTAAGTATGAGCAAAAGTAGATCGGGGGCAGACAAACCCAAAAAAAATAGAACCAATCTGAGCGCATGACAGGCCAAACAAATAAATTGGGTTGCTCAGAACAACACTGCAAAAGAAGAACAGAACAATAAGGCCGTAGCAACAGCAGCAGCAGAGAAATAAGAGGATGACAATAATTCTGCAGTCGATATTGACTTGCTCAATTTTTTAGAAACCGTTCCCGCCTGCCGTTCATAGAACGACGGTTGGCTGGGAGAACATTAGAAATCTTAATAGAGGCAGCAAAGAATTACGTAAGGCCTAAAATCATAAATGAGCTATTAGGCGAAATTCCGGTCGTCAAGCCCTTCACTGTAAAAAATTCCTCTTTCTTTTTGCTGGACACGCTGGGTACATTTGATTCTATTATAGGCTTCGACTCTACACAATGGCGCAATTAACTACGGTAATATCTCGGAACAGTAACGATTTCACGAGTGCGATGGAGTAAGTTTCACACACGTGGATGACAATGTGGTACCATTCTGCGTAAAGGCAGAATTTAAAAGGATGATACTGAACAGAATTAAGGCACTTTCGACCACTGAAGAGGCGTACAGTGGATAACGAACCTATTTATATCAAACTATATCCACATCCCATGGGGGTAGCAGATTTCGATAACAAAGAAATCAAACAGCTTTTGAAAGATGTAATTATTATGCCATCAAGGTCTCCATAAAACAGCCCAACTTGGGTTGTGGACAAAAAAGAAACCGACTCAGAAAGTAACAAGAATAATCGACTGGTACACGACTTTAGGAAGCTAAATGTATGAACTATCGCTAATCGGTACCCAATGCCAAGCATTCCCATTCATCTTTCGAACTTGGGAAAAGCTAAATTTTTCACTACCCTTGATTTACAGTCAGGGTACCATCAAATTTATCTGGCGGAATAAGACAGAGATAAAACGTAATTCTCAGTAAAAAGTGGAATGTTTGAATTTTGTCGTTTATTATTTGAGTTGAAGAATGCATAAAGCATCTTCCAAAGAGCCATTGATGATGTATTGAGCGATCAAATTGGTAAAATATGTTATGTCTATGTACATGACGTAATTGTTTTTTCGGAAAATTAGGCTAATCATGTCAAACAAATTGACATGGTACTACAATGCCTATGCGAGGCAAACAAGAGATTTTCACAGGAGAAAACCAAGTTTTATAAAGAAACGTCGAGTTCTTAGGTTATAGACAAAGTTGCGGCCATAAAAAACTATACGGAACCAAAATATTTATTCAGTTTTACTGTTATCCATTGTGTGGGCTTTAGGTAAGCTTTACAACTATTTGTATGGTACCAAAGACATCAATATCTTTACGGACCATCAGCCTCTTAATTTTTCTGTTTTGGACAGAAACACGAATGCCAATATCAAAAGGTGGAAGGCATTCGTTACCTAACTCAATGTAAAAGAGTTCTATAAGCCAGGCAAAAAATATCCTGTTGCGGACACCTTGTCACGGCAAAACATAAATGCCCTACAAGCCTCCGTTTGATGCCTCAGTCGGATGCTGCCAAAGTTCATAGTGAACTGTCACAGATTTCCAAATTTACATTCGTACAACCATTGGCGTCTAGAGCAATAGTGGACGGTAGATATTGTAATTGCACCCCCAATATTTAGTAGTTCAAACGGACAAGTCTAATGCTTTCATTTCACCGTAACATAAATTGCGCGGTGTATTTAAATGGTCAAACAAGTCGATGATACAGAGGTATTAGTCATGCGGGCGCCCGTCAAATACAATAAAACATTGCATTCGGTCATAAACCAAAGACCCATTGATGTTATTCTCACAGCTTCCGATGAAGTTAAGAAAGCGATAAAAATAAATATCGCGAAAGAACAACAAACTAACCTGGACAGATGTAACCCAACTAGACAAAATGGAATATTTGAGGTAGGAGATAAAGTTTATTTAAAAAACAAGAAAGAATGTCGGTGTACAGTCTTTTGATCATAAATCGAAAACCGTTCATCAGATCTTCTTTATTTTTTTGGTGGATCGATAAGATATCCCTATAACTAAATAAGTCTAAAGGGAACAAGACATATATTTTTAAAACTGTGGGAGAATTAGATTTCTGAACTACGAGGGCTGGAGGGGGCATGGTCACAATTGAAAATAAACTTGATCTGCCTGCAGACATAAGAAGCATATGTCCCATACATGTCAAACCTCTCTCTCTTACCATCTCTGAGATCTGTGCGTTCATACAGACAGAGAGACGGACATGACGGACATGACTCGGCTGTTGATGCTGATCAAGAATATATATACTTTATAGGATCGGAGATGCTTCCTTCTGGATCTTACATACTTTTGCACAAACTTATAATACTCTGTGTACCTACAGAGTATAACAATAGAGGGCTAGGTAACAAGTTAGCCCCGTTATGCACAGAAGAAAAAATACAAGCATACATGGGAACGGCTGTTCTCATTAAAGGGGAAAGACATTTGATAGTTTTACATTTAATCTTTTACAGGCTTACGCTAACGCTGCTGTGTCTGCTTGCAGTGTTGAACATTAGGTTAGCTGGCTCGAAGCTCAACTCAGTGAGTCAAATAATAGGCAAGTGCTGATTAACTCGGAGACCCAAAGGCCCAAAGGTAAATCGGCTAACTGAAACAGTAAATGAAATAATTAAAGCAAGGCGAAATTAATTAGTTGACACTCCCCACTTGTACGAAACATTATTAGCTAGATATCAAATGATAATAACAGAAATTAAAAACCTAATGCTCACGATCACTCTTGCTATGTCAAGCATAATAAATCCTACTATTTTTAACCACAACGATATGAAGGCCGAGCATCCCACAGAAGTCCCTATAGTCAGTTTGACAGAAGCCTCTAACATAAAAATCTTTCAATCTGAAGAGGTTGTTGATATATTAATCAATTACCCTAGAACTAAGTACATCTGTTGCAAAGTTACCATATTCCCCGTATCCCATGACCAGTATTGCAATTGCAAGATGACACCATTGCAGAATGCGATAAGGACGTGTGGGCGGTCACCGATTGCACGGCGACTACCGGAAATACCTTTTGCAAATTATCATCATTTAATTTAGCTTTAGTTTTTCATTGAATCTAATAAAGAGCACTTGGCTCGTTCACACAACTCCGTCTAAGCAGTAATACTATAATTTATCTCTGTTAAGCCAGAAGGCCAATAGAATAGGAAGGCAGTCACCCTCTTACCCTATTGTTCAGATCTAGTTCATCCAAGCGGACGGACCACGGAAGAAACCACTACCAGTGCCTGAATCCGAAATTAACCCACAACTGGAGACATCGAAGGAAGACATTGGTTAACTTGCACAAACTTCCGTATGCCGGCGGCCACAAGGGGGTGGAGTGGAAAAAACACCAGCGTTGGGCTTAGCAAAAAGTATATTGATTTTTGATTGATCCAAAACTTGGGAGGCACTTTACTGATTTGATGAAACTATCGCTGTGTTTAGTACGCGGTTTTATTTGCTAAAATAATGAATTTATTTGCAGAGCACAATAATAACTTGACCGAACGATCAGAGTGACCAAATAATTTGTATACCCTTTGCCCATTGAAAATGGGAAAAGGGGGATCATGAAGTTGTGCGAATGTATGTAACAGGGAGAGGGAAAATTTTCCGACCCCATTAAGTGTATATATTCTTGATCAGCATGAAAAGCCGAGTCGATATAGCCATGTCCGTCTGTCCGTCCGTCCGTCTGTCCGTCTGTCCGTCTGTCTGTCTGTATGAACGGGTCGATCTCATAGACTATAAGAGATAGAGCCACAAATTTTTGTACGAAGGCAGATTTATGCTGTACGCAGATAAAGTTTGATTCAGATTTGAAAAATTCCACCCTGTCCCCCTTTTATCCCCAAAAAACCTAGACCTCCTCTAGAAATCCTAGACCTAAATAGCCGTCAGATCCACAATTTTCAAGTTAGAGCCTCGTGGTTCAGTATACATCAAGCTAGGCCCAATATCTATCTATTCTAAAACAATCAGATCGGACAAAAAACACCGGAGTTATAAGCGAAACAGTTGAGCTGATAAGAGCACCCCCCAGTTGTTGGTCAGGACTAGTAAAAAGTGTTGCCTACATTTGGGATATTAATTTTGTTACATTCATCTGCAAAAATTCAAAAACAAATAAGTGAAAACAAATGAACAGGGTATTTTGTGGTCGGGAAACTCGACTGCAGCGCCCTTACTTGTTTCTATTGCCTTGTATAGTTTCTACGCATATCGATGTGGCTTGTAAGTAATTTTTCAAATATTCCGATGGTGGATAATGTTTAATTCGGCTATCGGCACTGTCGATGGTTTGTCACTATCGAAACGCTATCGAAACTATCGATGGTTTCGATAGTTTTAAACGAGGAATCGCCTTTCACAGAAAAGAGCGCAATTGGCAGCGGCAGCTTTCAGGTAAATAGATTGCAAAATAACTGAGCGTCGCCTAAATAAACGTGTGTATTTGTTTTAGACATGGATACGTTCCTGACTAGAGCCGAAAGAGGTAATATTTGATGTACATATGCTTATTTTGAGCACTTCAAATAAACATATGTACATCAATATGTACAAACGTTTTAGTTTAATTTAAGCGAATCGACGCAGTTCGCCTGCACCCAGCAGTGAGGCTAGCGTGCCATGTGAATGCAGCAGCGGTGACTCGGATGCAAATAGCACATAGAAAAATGAAGCACCCAAACGAAAGAAAGGTATTTCGGTAGTGTGGAAATACTTCAAGAGGTCTGACAACAAAAATCTTGCCAAATGTGTGAACTGTGGAAGAGAATATAAAAAGATTGAAAATTAAAATAAAAGACACAACGAGTGTTGCTGTCACATGTGATTGTTGGACATCGAAAGCAAGTGATGCTTTTTTAAGAGTGACATGCCATTTTGTTGCCACAGTAAAACTTAATGATCCATCTAATCACTCGGCACAAAACATTGCTGTCACATTGAAAGCTATTTCAAACGATTTCAAAGTTTTGTGTATTGTAACAGATAAGGCCAGCTGTTTTGCGCATAGTTTTTTTTTTTAAATTTAAAAAGACAATTTATGCTTCAAAACGCTATTTGCTAAATGTAAAATCATTCTGAAATTTTGTAACGAACCTTTGCAGCTGGGCGTAGCTCAGGGGTGCTCCGGGATCGCTTCAACAAATTTATTGAAGAATTGCCAAAATAAGGAGACAAGCGTTTAAAATGTACTTGGGTCTATATTTGGTTGGCGTAACTCGCTTAGTAATAGGCCTTAGGCTAAGTTCACAATTCACTTTACACTTCAGATCTCTACGTTCGCCCGTTCGCGCTCGCTCACACACCGACTCGAAGTCCTCGCTCAGTTCCTAGTGCCCGTCTGCCTTCGTCGTGCTATTCGCTCCGACCTCGCTGGACTTTCGCACTCCCCACTGGCTATCGTTGACTTCCTTGCAAATTAACGTCGAGCCAATCGCTTCGACTTTCCGCAAGATTTCGTCACTCTGCCTTCTCGGTTCCCGTTCGCTCGCACTTAGGTTCACAATTATGGACTCTGCTCCGCGCACTCGTAAATTACTGACTGTCCCGTCTTTAGGGCAACCGTTCCTTTTATAGCCGGGGCGCAGGCCCCGTTCCGCTGCTCCAAGCAGGGCCTGTGTAATCCCAGACACCGTTATATGTTTCGCCGGCCTGGCTTCATCTGCCTCGGGTGCTGTCTCTGTGCCGGGGCCTTTCGCTGCTGCTGCTCTATCGAGGCCTTTCGCTGCTGTCGCTGGAACGGGACTCTTCGCTTCTTTCGTGCTGCCCAGCAACAAGAATCGTCCATTCGCAGCCGTCTCGAACATTCGATCCCGTTAGCTTTGCGCCTCTCCGCCACTCCCCGCTCGCCGCCTTCCTCCAGCTGCTGTTCCGTTGAAGCAAGTCCTTGCCTCTCAGGCCACGGCCCTTGCTCTCCAACTCTCCATAGCTCTCTCTTTTTCTCTTTCACCACTCCAAGAGAGCTTTGTCTTAAACGCTTGTCTCCTTATTTTGGCAATTCTTCAATAAATTTGTTGAAGCAATCCCGGAGCACCCCTGAGCTACGCCCAGCTGCAAAGGTTCGTTACAAAATTTCAGAATGATTTTACATTTAGCAAATAGCGTTTTGAAGCATAAATTGTCTTTTTAAATTTAAAAAAAAAAACTATGCGCAAAACAGCTGGCCTTATCTGTTACAATACACAAAACTTTGAAATCGTTTGAAATAGCTTTCAATGTGACAGCAATGTTTTGTGCCGAGTGATTAGATGGATCATTAAGTTTTACTGTGGCAACAAAATGGCATGTCACTCTTAAAAAAGCATCACTTGCTTTCGATGTCCAACAATCACATGTGACAGCAACACTCGTTGTGTCTTTTATTTTAATTTTCAATCTTTTTATATTCTCTTCCACAGTTCACACATTTGGCAAGATTTTTGTTGTCAGACCTCTTGAAGTATTTCCACACTACCGAAATACCTTTCTTTCGTTTGGGTGCTTCATTTTTCTTTGTGCTATTTGCATCCGAGTCACCGCTGCTGCATTCACATGGCACGCTAGCCTCACTGCTGGGTGCAGGCGAACTGCGTCGATTCGCTTAAATTAAACTAAAACGTTTGTACATATTGATGTACATATGTTTATTTGAAGTGCTCAAAATAAGCATATGTACATCAAATATTACCTCTTTCGGCTCTAGTCAGGAACGTATCCATGTCTAAAACAAATACACACGTTTATTTAGGCGACGCTCAGTTATTTTGCAATCTATTTACCTGAAAGCTGCCGCTGCCAATTGCGCTCTTTTCTGTGAAAGGCGATTCCTCGTTTAAAACTATCGAAACCATCGATAGTTTCGATAGCGTTTCGATAGTGACAAACCATCGACAGTGCCGATAGCCGAATTAAACATTATCCACCATCGGAATATTTGAAAAATTACTTACAAGCCACATCGATATGCGTAGAAACTATACAAGGCAATAGAAACAAGTAAGGGCGCTGCAGTCGAGTTTCCCGACCACAAAATAACCTGTTCATTTGTTTTCACTTATTTGTTTTTGAATTTTTGCAGATGAATGTAACAAAATTAATATCCCAAATGTAGGCAACACTTTTTACTAGTCCTGACCAACAACTGGGGGGTGCTCTTATCAGCTCAACTGTTTCGCTTATAACTCCGGTGTTTTTTGTCCGATCTGATTGTACGTTTTAGAATAGATAGATATTGGGCCTAGCTTGATGTATACTGAACCACGAGGCTCTAACTTGAAAATTGTGGATCTGACGGCTATTTAGGTCTAGGATTTCTAGAGGAGGTCTAGGTTTTTTGGGGATAAAAGGGGGACAGGGTGGAATTTTTCAAATCTGAATCAAACTTTATCTGCGTACAGCATAAATCTGCCTTCGTACAAAAATTTGTGGCTCTATCTCTTATAGTCTATGAGATCGACGCGTTCATACAGACAGACAGACGGACAGACGGACAGACGGACAGACGGACGGACGGACAGACGGACATGGCTATATCGACTCGGCTTTTCATGCTGATCAAGAATATATACACTTAATGGGGTCGGAAAATTTTCCCTCTCCCTGTTACATACATTCGCACAACTTCATGATCCCCCTTTTCCCATTTTCAATGGGCAAAGGGTATAAAAATTATTTGGTCACTCTGATCGTTCGGTCAAGTTATTATTGTGCTCTGCAAATAAATTCATTATTTTAGCAAATAAAACCGCGTACTAAACACAGCGATAGTTTCATCAAATCAGTAAAGTGCCTCCCAAGTTTTGGATCAATCAAAAATCAATATACTTTTTGCTAAGCCCAACGCTGGTGTTTTTTCCACTCCACCCCCTTGTGGCCGCCGGCATACAGAAGTTTGTGCAAGTTAACCAATGTCTTCCTTCGATGTCTCCAGTTGTGGGTTAATTTCGGATTCAGGCACTGGTAGTGGTTTCTTCCGTGGTCCGTCCGCTTGGATGAACTAGATCTGAACAATAGGGTAAGAGGGTGACTGCCTTCCTATTCTATTGGATTTCTGGCTTAACAGAGATAAATTATAGTATTACTGCTTAGACGGAGTTGTGTGAACGAGCCAAGTGCTCTTTATTAGATTCAATGAAAAACTAAAGCTAAATTAAATGATGATAATTTGCAAAAGGTATTTCCGGTAGTCGCCGTGCAATCGGTGACCGCCCACACGTCCTTATCGCATTCTGCAATGGTGTCATCTTGCAATTGCAATACTGGTCATGAACTTGAAATTGGTGGGCGAAACAAAAACGCAAACTCCTCTGCTGCTGATCATTCACGCTAGCCTTAGTACATGATCACTTTTATGGTAGCTTAGGGTGCACTAGTTAATGTGTATGCAAATTGGATGGATTATTTTCTACTTTGCCACCAGGTAACCAGATAAGTTAATTTAAGGACTTTTCTCCATGGGAAATCTCCGGCTGAGTATCCAATGTGGATACGGAAGGTTCTCCGCCCGGCACGTGGTGCGGCACACCCCAACCGGGCTGACAATGCTGGAGATGTGAATGATCCAGACGGCGGGGATTCGGATGATCCAGTTGGTGGAAGGTCGAAGTCAAATTGGGGTGTCTGTTTGCCTTGGTAGAGACTTAGCCCCTTTACCCAAGGTTCGATCACGCCTGCAATGTATATTCTATAAAATATTTAAACTGCATAGACACTCAAGCATACCTTCAATCCAATTAATTGTCACTTCATTTTTGTTTGGCTTTATTTTGACTTGAAATTTAGGGAAATATGATGACCACGATGAGAACTTGGTTCATTTTTATATTTTTATATATTTTACACGTGGCTTAGAAAAAGATTTTGACGAGAGCAGACGTCTATTCGCTTCGATCGATCTCTGATCTATAATAGCGGCAGATCTTTCGGCTTAAGCATAACGGCATAATCGTACGATTGGTCTGTTGCTTTGCTTAGATATATATACACATGTAATTATGTGCGAGACTAAAGAAGGGTAGTTCACTATTTCCCATCAAGAACTGTTCCCACGTTTCCTGGTACATAATATTTAATTTATTTTGGTACAATATGGAAGGCATATTGATAAAATCGAAATTTATAACCAGAAAAGTTATTCGCACTCTCACAAGCTGTTGAAGGAATGATCGGTTGAGAAACTAGTTTTAGTGAGAAAAACCTTTAATGTTTTCAACGAAACGCCTCCAAACTTTGTATATCGTTATTTGTAAATTAGACATCTATATAGTAGCTAGTCATAGAAAAGTAGTCTTAGTAAGAAAAACTTGTCTGATTTCAGAGGAAATGTCGTTAAAATTAGTTAGAAAAGCGTGCTGCAAGGGTATACAAACTTCGGCCGAGCCGAAGTTAACTTTCCTCCATTTTTATACCCGTTATTCGAAGAGTAAAAAGGGCATACTAAAGTCGTGCAAATGTATGTAACAGGCAGAGGGAAGCATCTCCGATAAAGTAGATATATTCTGGATCAGCATCAATAGTCGAGTCGATATAGCCATGTCCGTCTGTCTATCTGTCGATTTTCTTTTATCTTAGACACCTTACTCTTGTTCATACAAATTTAATTTTTTTTAGTTACAAAATTAAAACTCAGCTACTACTACTATAAGAGCAGGTCACCAGTAAGTTACAACCAGGAAAAAAACTTTTACAGATAAAAATTCAGAGTTAAAGGAGTGACAGAGAACTGATTGAGAAGGAAGGTTAGAACGACCAGCAATAAGTACGCCACCTCCACGACGACTGGGGCGGTCAGGTCTGTTCGAGATGTAGTTATTTGAATAAATTTCATTATCAGAAATCGAATCATTAAGCTAAGTTTCAGTAAAGCAACGAGATTGGCATTAAAAACAGTGCTGTCCCGATAGAGACATTCTGATAATGAATTGTAAAGCAAAGTTTATTGAACCTGCAAAAGTTGCCAACGCCAAAATGTCTGCTAAATTTCCAAATTCGCGCACAATGGTATGTGTTGGCGGATTCCTTAGTTAAGTTAGTAAATGAAATGAATTGATGATGTAGTAGCGTGTAATATAGCCCTAAGTTAGAATAAAGGAAGGTGGAAGGAGAAGACAGCGAGCTCTTCACAAAACTACTGATATTGTCAAAACTTTTCAAATTAAAGCTAACCAACCACTGTCCACGAACACAGAACACAGTAAAACTTAAGTTTACAAAACTATTGCAAATGATTGTTCATGGCGCCCGATCAGGGACTTAAGTGGTTGGTTTAATTAAATTAACAATTTCATTCTATAAATTTTTTTTTGCAATTGATATTGTTTGGTGGCTCAGTGCATGGAGCAATTGTTCAAACTTAGTGCCGGAACCTAAAGCACACAACCATCTTATGCGCGAGCGGGTCAGTGTGTAAAACATGCATATTAAAAACAATAAAAATTTGCTGTCGTTGCCTCTTTAAATTTCATTGCGAAATTTCAGAGAAAGTCTGCGCTGGCAGTTCTGCCAATCTGGTATTTAGTGCAAACGTTGAAAGAAAAATGTAAGATTACTTGTGGTTAACATTTGGCCCACCTTTCAATATTGGCACAAACCAAAACGGTAGATAGTTGATCATTTTTAAATTAAACCCTTCATACATATGTATCAGAGACCTGCAACAAGCCTCTAATTTTCGAACACACTCATTTCCTCGGCTTGCTTGTGATCGCCGCCTTGGTTCGAGACAGTCTCAATAATCGCAAGCACATTGAGTCAGAACGATCAAGCTCTTTGCAACGGTCGAATAATAGCTAAGCAAGCTCGATAAAGCTTTTGTCGAACTAAGCATTTACAATCGCTGCCCGCTGATGAACGAGTACTAGCAAGCCTTACGCCAGCCACGGGCAAGCCTTTTCAATCAACACTCGCGCTTACTCGGCTTGCTGACAGCAAGCCTCCACAAGCCTTTTATGCAATTGTTATTGTGTTTCAAAAACTTAAGTAGAACAACATTTCACAAGAAGGAAAGAAAGAACTGTGTGCAGAAGTATAGGCTTTTATGCTATCTCTTTTTCTCTCGCAAGCTGTTGTTTTTGGATGTTTTTATCGATTGTGTACAAGCTTTGATCGTCACGACTCGAGGCAGATTTTTGAATTCGGCAACAAGTACTGGCGATCACTCGCGACCGAAGCTACGAGTAATCGCGAGTATGTGTACTGGGCTTGCTTAGTCTTGCAAATACAATGATCCGCCAATACGCTAGCGCTTTTGGGTTATTTTTTTGTGTATGCAAAATGAACGAACCCAGCAAGCCGCGATCGTTGAGTTTACTTAGATCGAATTTGAAGCATGGGTGAGCCAGTGCACTCCTGACGGCTCGTTGCAGTTCTCTGATATGTATGCGCGTTGCTTACACACATGCATACATCCATAAAAGTCGTGCCTTTTATCAATTGTATTAGTACATTCGTAATTGGTGTTTCAATTGGTTAATTTATTTCCAAATTGCAATTGTCAATGGAAACTGCCAAGTCAACCCGCACTCTCATTGTTATCAGCTGTGCATCAGCCAGTATTTGCATACGTACATACATTTAGTTATTTATGAGTCTTACTTACATTCCATTCATCAACCGCCAAATTCGAAAATCCCGTTGCAATATTTCGAACTCGCACTCAATTTCAGCGGCCAATCTAAGTCGCATACATACAAACATACACACGCATATGCCGCTAATTCTGAGTGGCCGGTATAAATACAGCTGATCCCACGTATAGCCGCATCTTTTTCGGGTGTCTTCTATGTCGTTTTTTCGTTTGCTGCAAGTAAATAGCTTTTCTCTGGTCATTGGGTCATTGAGTGTGCTCCCCTACACTGTTGGATTGTGTATATTAATTTTCAATCCTGATTTTTTTTTCGCTTCGCACCTAGCTCAATAGATAAGTTATTTTAAAATGAGCAAAAATTCACTCAAAGATCTTTGTAGGAAGCGTGATGTATGTTCTAATCCAATATGTCGAATGCATCGTCTTATTTCGGACGGGTCAATGTTGTTACTTACCTCAGAATTAGAGTGTCGCTTGAAGAATCAAAGCATACATATTGAAAAAGCGACTAGCTATCAGAGTAAAATTTAAACGTAGGACAATGAAAATGAATTTCGGGGAGAATTGAAGGAAATGTTTATAACAAGGGGCAAGCTTAAAGCGTCTTTAGAAAAGACTCGAAGACATAGTATGGATCATTTCCAAATCCAATCCAATCCTGTGCAACAGCTGCCTCGTCGTCGATTGTCCACCGCAGTTAGGCTATACGAAACTTCCTCTGTGAAGCGTCTCCCATTCAAATCTAAACCCAAAAAACTTGGCTCATCATATGAAATAGCGAAATATCGTTTCTTGTCGCTACAAAGCAAATTGTCAAAAAATGAAAACTTAAGACAAATATATCTGGAATTTATGAATGAATATGCATCAATGGGTCACACTGTATCATTTCGCATAAGTGTATTCTTCAACTAGAAGCTTATCTACTCAATTAAGGGTAGTTTTTGATGTGTCTAGTTGAACATCCACTCAGATTGTGTTGAATGACACTATGATGGTTGACCAAAACATTCGAGAGGAGCTTTTCTAAATATAAAATGCTTTGATTTAGTTTACACAAATATGCCCTATAGGCTGATATTAAAAAAATGTACCGTCAGGTGATGGTTAACGACCCAGATAGAAACTTATAGCTCATAGTGTGAAGAAGAGATCCGCCAGAGTCCCTGAAGATCTTCAGATAAAACACCGTTACTTACGGAACAGCACCTGCTCCATTTTTGGCAGTACGATGTTTAATAAGGCTGAGCGAGATGGTAGAATTATCGCATCCAGCAGCCGCTGAAGTCATTCGCAAACATTTTTATGTCAATGACATGCTAACC
Organism: Lordiphosa andalusiaca; assembly: GCA_035044965.1. Classification (NCBI taxonomy): domain Eukaryota; kingdom Metazoa; phylum Arthropoda; class Insecta; order Diptera; family Drosophilidae; genus Lordiphosa; species Lordiphosa andalusiaca. The sequence goes on along the minus strand of JAWNNM010002111.1, from coordinate 372,188 downwards.
GGTGCAGTCCTACTAAAGGGCGGGCTTGAACTAGCAAAATTGTTTTCCAACTGTACAAATCCATCAGCGTTCGAAGACACAGAGATACCTCGTGCTAACGTTGACTCAGACGCGACTAAAGCCCTCGGTGTTATGTGTTTGGCAAAATAAGACGTGTTTTAGTTTAGGCTGGTTGCTTCAGATCTTGATCTCAGAGCAACTAAAAGAAACATTTTATCAGTGAGTGCTCAATTGTTCGATCCCCATGGTCTTTTGGGTCTCCTGCAAATAAAGGCAGAGATACGGCTTTAAGAGAGGGGCAGCTGAGGGTAGTATCTGCTAGGGTGCAGGGATATGAACAGAAGAAAATATATCTGTTGTAGTCATTTTTGTATTGTTTTATGTCAGATTGCAATTTGTCATCTCGAAATACGGTTGTTAAAGTTTGAAGTATGTAATATCATTTTAGAATGTTTTGTAAAACCAAAAATGAATCGAATAAGATGTAAATCTATGTTTAGAAAAGAGCTAACGGCTAAGGCCAAGCTATCATTATTATTAATAAATATACTGCTGCTACTACTACTACTACTCCTTCAAGAGTTATCGCTGCGGAAGTTAGACTGGTACGAATCAGCTTCAATACAGCTTGAAACAATTTGGGACACCCTCAAAGTGGGCTTGCATTATGTACAAAATATCAAGGTTTCAAGATTCGCCATACGGATCAGCAGTCACCGATAGAAATTCATGGCCTTGCCGTCGCCTCATTGCGAGCGTATGGCGCTTGTATCTATGAAGGCAGTCGCCAAATTAAAAGAACCGACTTTCAAGACGCAAACATTGCTGCGTCTTGAGTTGTGTGCAGCTTACCTTCTCGCAGATTTATGCTATTATAGTATTAGAAAAGTGTTGAACATATATCTTGAAAAGGTCGTTCTTTGGACAGATTCCAAATTTACTCTCCACTGGACATCGTCAAACCCTTCGTCGCTATCTTTTTTCGTTTCGCATCGAGTAGCTGATATTCAACAGTAATCAGAGGATAGTCTAAGAGACATATGTACCGGCGAAGAGTTATCAAACTTCATTATTGGGCCACATTTTTAATGGAACCGGAACATTGCTGGCCAGTAAATAGTCACTTTGAGCTTCCGAACCATATAGCTACCTTAGATATCCGGAAAAGCGCTCTTGCTTTAGCGGCGGAGCTAGAAACTAATAGCTTACTGAAAGTGGTAGATCGATGTTCATCGCATGTGCGTTTGCCAAGAGTATTCGTTTGTGTGTTCCGATTTATTAGGAGGGCTGAACGATTTAATGTGCCGTGTGATACGATAATAAAGCCAAGTGAGATAAAAGAGGCCAACGCTGTACGCACATTCGCATCAAGAAGAGTATGCGAGTTTGCTTAAATACCTTTCAGAGCTCCTCACTGCGGCGAGTTATGGGAGGTGTCCCGTCTTCAAAGAGCCTGTTCCTACGGATGGTGGGCAACCCTCTACTAACTGCCGAAGAACTCAACACGCTGCTTGTCAACGTTAAGGCCGTCCTCAGTTGGAGGCCAGAGTACAGATCCCAACGACGGGGGAGCGCTCACACCAGCATATCTGCTAATAGGCGGGCCCTTGATGGCTCCTTCAGCACCACCACTTCTGGACCAGGTCAGCAAAACTTTCTTGAGGCGATGACGCAGTGTCTCGTCTCTCAAGCACAGGTTTGTGAGGAGTAACTCCTCACAGGTCGATGACTACAGAGTAGCCACGGTGAATTGGGGAAAGCTCTCTCTCGGAGTGGGGAGAGAGCAATTTAATGGAGAGTTGGAGAGAAGAGGGTCGTGGCAGAAAAGGCAAAGGCCCTGCTTCGACTTCACAGCAAGACAGAGGAGTGCAAGGCTAGCGGAATCGAGGCCCCGGCCTAGCAACAGAGGCCTAGCACCAGCAGAGCAAGGCCTCGATACAGCGGCAGCAGCAAAGGGCCCCGGTTCAGCAACAAACAACAGAACGGGGCCTGCGCAGATATAAAAGGAGCGGCTGCCCAGAGGTTGAGACAGTCGGTGATATTTAAGTGCGCGGAGCGAACTTGGAAATTGTGAACCACAGTGCGAGCTAGTAAACGTGAAAACCGAGAAGGAAAGTAACCGGACAGTGCGAAGAGTCATAGCGGAACTGCTCGACGATAATTTGCAAGGGGGTCTACGAGTGCCAGTGGAGATTGCGAAACATCCTGAGAACAGTCGGAGCGAATAGCAGGACGGAAGCAGCGAGTATAGCTGTAGGAACTGAGCGAGTCCTTCGAGTCGGTACGAGAGCAAGCGCGTCGGGCGAGCGTAGACATAAGAGCTGAAGTGTAACGCGAGTTGTGAACCTAGCCTAAGTGTTTTTCACCACCTCAAATATAGAATAAGGTACAGTTAACTCGGTGTCTTCTTATTCCTAAAGGGATCTTCGAAGTAGCAAGGAGGAATATGAAAAATGCAGCACAGGATCATGCCCAGCATTATAACCTGAGAAGATGCGCTTGGAAACCAATGGTCGGGGACTGTATGTTAAAACACACCATCTCTCAAAGGCATCGGAGGGATTCGCAGCGAAACTAGCGCCCAGGTATAAGGGCCCTTACCAGACTATAAGTTTTATATCTACAGTAATATGTAAATTGCAGGAAAAAGGGAAACGAAAGTTAAGAACGGCACATATTAGCGGATTAAAACGAGCGAATCAAGGTGAAGACGAAGACGGGAAACGGGAAGTGAATATAAGAAAACTAAAAGAAATAGCCTGAAAATAAAACCTTAACCCATCCGGACAAGGGAAAATGTAAATCTGAAAAGAGGAAACGAAATCTTATACATACAAGTTTAAAAATAAGAAAATGTGGGCTAGAAAAGGGTGGAATTTTGGAATCAGGGACATTGTAAAAATTTCCAAAAATTCGAGGAGTCGATCCCCAAAAATTTTACACCGAAAGGAGGCGAAGAGAGCGCTTGCAGTTGCGCCGTAGGAGAGAAAGGGATGATGGTAGCAGCATTCATCGTTGTAAGGCTCTTTCGCAAGAAAAGCTTTTAAAGAAATGGTATTAACGCGTGGGCGCTGCGCAGCCGCGTGACCTGTCTATTTCAAAGGAAGAACGAGCGCCATGAAGATGAAAAAAACCAAAGTGACTAGGTGAGGGAGGCGCGCGGTGGCGTGGCCAGGAGGCGAAGCCCATTTCTGGGTGCTGGTCGGGGTGGCGGGAGGATTCCGAGGTGGCGGCTGCGGGTGCGCAGACCTTCGGACGCTTCGTAATGTAGATGTCATTAGGATTGGGAAGGGAAAGGTTAGATAGGCATAAGCCTGGATAAAAAATCAGTTTGCCGTGAAGCAAATGCTGACAGAGAGCATCTTTTCTTCGTCACTCTTTTTCCGTTTTGGAGACTCGATATACATACAAGGTTAATTTTAAGTTTCTTAAAGTGAGACTCCAGGGTCAGAAATCTTGCTTAAAGATCGCGGAAACCAATAAAGATATTATTATCAATTGGACAACACTCACAGCAATTCCAGTGGATGCAAATTTAATTCGCAATTAGATCCACAGCTCATCAACCATTTGCACCCACTCCATCACATCCAACATGAGCCAAGCTGTCACACAGCCAGCAGTACACATGAGTATACATCTCCTTTAGAGATTTTGGTTGCACACTTCTTGAAGCAGCAATCCAGCATGTTGATGAAGTAAAACAATTAGAGTGGATTTGGTATTTTTCCCGATATTCTCTCAGTGCCATTAGTGTCATCAGAAAAACCACAATATCAGAGAGCTAAGTAATTTGTTTGTTTACAGATGAGCCCCCGGAAAGCCCCAAGAACCTGGAAGAAGATTCAGTTGACTGCGTGGTTTTTTATGGAGGCATTCCACGCTTGTGAATGAGAGCATTAAGCGAGCAGCCTCCTTACTATCCAGCTTGGGATGAGCGAGCAACTTTCGTTGGATGAGGAAACGACATCGTAGCAGCCAAGAATTTAGCGCAGAAAACTATCCAGCAGCGTTCACCATTCCAGGAAGTTGTTGTGGCAGCTTCAAAGAAGAGGACCAAGGAGCTTAAGCGCATTGGTTCCGAGCAGCTTCAAGTCTTGGACACACCGTAGATTTTTTTTGTGCATTATATGTGGGGTTATTAAAAATTAAGTGAAATAAACATATTTTAGCCTTATTTTAATTGTGTTGTTGAGTCTAAAGGTACGATGTATGGCGTGACTTATAAATTGTGGAGGGTTATCAAAATCATTGGCGGCATTGGTGCCCTCGGGTTGTGGACCTCATATTTCTGCTCTACGATTGTCCAACCCCTTTTTCAATGGAAACGACAAATTTTTCCAGAAATAAAAATGATAGAAATGATGCCCAGTGGAAAGGGCTATAACATTTATCTACTTAATCATCTATTCTTTTGTTCATCTCTGCCTCTCTGTTTTGCTCGGGCCTTGCCTTCGCTTTTCTTTTTATCTAACTTCACTTCGTTTTGAGCATTGGGAGAGAGCAGCTGCATTTTTAACATATTTCCAAACCTTGTCAACGGGAATGAATTTGTTCATAATTATGAACAATTTAATTAATTATAAATAAATAAATATTCTTAATTAAAACATAAGTGGAAATTGGAAGTTTGAATCTTTTATTTGGAAAGCGAAACATCAAAACATTTTTTTGGACAAACAAAAATAGCTGCCGAAATGGAACGGTTTCTTTAAACATTTGGTGACCCCGATGTGATTTACATGCATTGAATTGTTGTGGAACAATCTAAATGACAATCTTAAACATTGTTTATAAAATATAAAGTTAATCAAATTCAAACATCGCACGATAATTCTTACAGACATTTGCCAGTGCCGTTACTCGCTAAAAAAAACTACACAAGCGCAAGTCTGCATGTGGCAGCATTCGGTGCTGTCCAAAAATATTAGACTTGGTCAAAAAACCGCGTGACTTTTAAAGCGTGCGCTAGTGTGGGTGACCTTCAAAGTAAAGTGAGCAGTTGCTTTTCGCAGTTTCGTTGGAAATAAAGACACGCGAAAAAGTACAGTCGCAGCAGAAAAAATGACTCCACCTCATGAGCAAATGCTAGTGGCGAATCGAATCGCATATCTAAGCTTCAAGAGAAAATCAGTCTATGACAGATTAAGTGATATGAAAAACAAATTGTGTCTTGACAACCTTTCTTAATTCGATGAGTACGAATCATTTTTATTCCATGTTCATCACCATAGTGGACAAAGACGCAGATCTGACACCAATTGAAATATTTACTTCAGCACCTGCGTTCCTGCCTTAAAGACGCCGCTCTGGACACTATTCGATCGATAGAAATCAGCAGCACCAACTATAAGGCTGCCTTGGATCATCTTAAGAAGAGATTTAGTAACAAGCGTCTTATATTTCAGGTACACGTCAAAAACATTTTTGAGCTGAGCAAGGTGGAGGCTTCGGTTGGCATGTTACGCGAGTTAGCAGACAACTTCACATCACATATGCGAGCACTTCAAGCACTGGGTACCAAGCAACAAATCGCTGATTTCATCATCGTTCAATTCAATGCAAAAACTCGACAAGTCAACTCAAACTAAGTGGGAAGAGAGCTGTGCCTGCAGTGAAATATCATCGTAGAACAAACTTTCTACGTTCTGAAAGAAGCGATGTCGGCTGCTTGAGAACATCGACTAATCCCTGCAGACGACGAGCAGTCAATCTGGGAAAACTTCCAAAGCTGTGTCCAAAGCTGTGCTTCCAAAACTGGTCATTCATCTGGCGGACTAGAATCGCAGACATATTCAGCACCTCAGCTCCGCACTACGCCTTTCCACCTTCTGCTCTTGCCGCTAGGTTTCAATCTGATATGTTGCTTCTAACCTCTGCCAGCATACTGGTCAAGAACCGGACTGGAACTCTCGTTCCATGTCGTGCCCTTGCTGACTCGGGTGCGCAACTGCACTAATCATCTCCAACTTCAAAAAGCAAAAACTTTGACCTCAGTTTCGGGCATAGGTAATTCTGATTTCTCCACTGAGGGTTGTTTTGTCGATCGCAACATAAAGTCAAGAATATCGAATTATTCAGTCACCGTCACAGCTGTTATAGCACAGACAATCACGGTAGTCAGCCTAACTTCCCAATGAACACTGCTGACTGGAGCATCCCATCAAATATTGTTGGTGTTTTAGTTTAGTTACAGAGTTGAATGTGAATATTAATACAGAGTTAAATGAGCACGAATACAAAGTTAAGGGAGAGCGGCGAGGCAGACATCTTTTCTTGGCGGCGTCAGACGGACGACTGATATCGATAGGCTGCATGGTGGCTGGATGGGCGGGCTGGTAGTGCGTTGCCAGATGCATTTTCAACAAATATACAGCTAGCTGAGCCACAATTCCACACGCCCCAACGCGTTAACTTGTTCAACGGAGCAGGCCTTTTTTTATACCCTGTTCCCATTATAAATGGGAAATGGGGGATCATGAAGTTTTGCGAATGTATGTATATATTTATAAGGAAACATTTCCGACCCCATAAGGTATATATACGGCTTGCGGTTTTTCCGCAAGCTTGTCTTTGCAAGCGCGTAGTTCTAGTTGTATTCGTCGCATCGGTTCACGCTAGAGCTTTTTGGAAAGCTCTTTTCACGCGCTAACACGTAAAAAAATATCTAGTCATCGTGAAAAACGAGACCCAGTGCATTTTGTCTGGCAGGTCTAGTATAGCATACTTGGTTTCTTCCTAACACCCCCAAAATCTGAAGTTATGGCCCAAAAACCTCATTTAAATTGACATTGTTTTTCTTTAAACAAGTGGCTGAGCTGAATCAGCTGGATAAACAAACAAAATACAAACTATGGTAAATCAATAGTGCTTTTATATAGCTGTTTAATACCTCGCTTTATTTTAATAGCATTTTATGAAAACTACGAATTTACTTCTGACTTCACAGGCTCTAAGCAATGTGAATTCAAATCGAGTAATTCTATCAAGTTATGAAAACCAGAACAGGTAGCCAAGTCGAAATGGAGAAAATTTAGTGTAAGTGAAAACTGAATAGGCCTGTATATTCGTTAAATGGTTTTCTAAGCTCTAATATCAACTCTGACCACAGCAGGCTGTGGATCGGGGCATAGCTGGCCGGATCCCCCACCGACACGGAGTCGTTATAAGTTTATTTTGTAATTTTGCTAGGCTTTCTTTTCGAAATATCTCCTTTGGCCTTCACTGGTTTCACTATTTTATTCTATGTGATTTTCTTTTAAGTTTTATTATAGAAACTCTTTTTATTCTCCGTTGAACAGATGTTGTTTCTATGAATTTAGTTACCGTCTGCCAAAGTTATTCGCGTATTTCTAAGCACACATCGACTTTTTAGTAATTTTTTTTATTCGTGTTTGTAAAAAAAAGTAAATATATGTAAATTTATTTATGTATACAAATGTTTCACGATTTCTTCATCAAGACTAACATTCTCAGAATAATGTTACCCAAGATATATTAGTTAAGCGAATTCAACAGCACTAAGCTATTTTTTAATGTGAGATACGCCACTAACTCGCTTATTGTTTCTTAGACATCATTTTTAAACACCATGTCCTTGGCTTATCTGACTGGTGCCTTTTGTGGAGCCTGGAGATGTGATCTCCAGCTTAAGCTTGCTATAAATGTCAGCAAGGGGCATCAAATAATTCTGCAAATAATGCCCACCAGTCATCGCTGTCCTGCCCGAGGTGGCATCAGCTGGTCACATCTAGCATCCCAATATCTTCCAGCACCTGGTCTTCTCATTTCAATTTCGGTCGTCCCCAGTTCGTGCTTCTTTCGGGGCGAAATTCATCGCCAGCTTTTGGAGGTCTATGTGTGGAAAGCGGCTTTAAAATCAACAAAGATATCGTAGGTATTGATTTCTGTTGTTACTGCAGCATCAAATTGCATACTGACCTCTTTTTCAAGCTTACAGAATTTTACAGTCTGTTTTGACCAGGATTCGGAATTGCTCACGAGCGAGCCGCGCGCACTGCCTCTTTTTGGCTCTCGCTCAGAGCCCGAGAGCCGCTGTTTGAGAGCCGGGAGCACTAAACGTCTCACCGCTCGTGAGCCACAGCTTCTGGCTCAGAGCTGACAGCCGCAACTCGGGAGCCGTGAGCCATCAACCGGCTCTCGGCTCATGAGTCATAGCACTCGGCTCTGAGCTGAGAGCCACAGCTCGGGAGCAGTGAGCCAAAGCACAATGTATTTAGATTTTTAAAAATGTTAATGCGTACGACACCATGGAAATGCCCATAAACCAAGTATTTGTCCCAAATATAAAATATGTATATATATATATCATATATATGATTTTTTAGCTATTATCTTTATGTCAACACTGGCTTAAACAGCTACCGCACGTTTCGTGTTTTGTTTTAAACATCTTCAGTTTGGTCTATAATTTAACTATGAATCGTCTTACAAACGAACAACGCTTGCAAATTATTGAATTTCATTATCAAAATGCGTGCTCTGTTAAGAAAATTCATCACGCGCTTCTTCCATTTTATGGTTAGTTTAATCGACCCACTGAAGCGGCTATTCGGGCTATTGTGACTAAATTAGGAGTGAAAATCAGCCAGAAGCATTGCAAGGGCTACCAATGCATCCAGAAAAAGTCACAGTTTGGTGCGGTTTATGGGCTGGTGGCATCATTGGACCATTCTTCTTCAAAAATGATGCGAATCGTAACGTAACTGTGAATGGTGAGCGCTACGGTGAGATGATATCCAACTTTTTTTTGCCCAAAATGCAAGAGCATGACTTGCATGACATGTGGTTTCAACAAGACGGTGCCACATGCCACACAGCTCGCGCAACAATGGACTTATTGAGAGGCGAGTTCGGTGAAAATTTTAATTCACGTTCGCGACAGGTCAATTGGCCGCCGAGATCGTGCAATTTAACGCCCTTAGACTATTTTTTGAGGGACTATGTTGAAGCTCATGTCTATACAGACAAGCCAGCTTCAATTGACGCATTGGAAGACAACATTGAAGCATTTATTCGTGAGATACCGGCCGAAATGTTGGAAAGAGTAAGCAATTGGACTAAGCGGATAGACCATTTGAGGCGCAGTCACGGTCAACATTTGCATGAAATAATCTTCAAACATTAAATTATATAGACCGTACTATCGATTCAAATAAATATTTCATGCATTTTTCTGAATATTATGTGTTTTTTTTTGAAAAACTTTCCTATAGCTCTTAAAAAATCACCCTTTATATTCTTGATCAGCATGAATAGCCGAGTCGATATAGTAATTTCCGTCTGTCCGTTCGTTCGTCTGTCCGTCCGCCCGTCTGTCAGTCTGTTCGTCCGTCTGTCTGTAAGAACGCGTCGATCTCAGAGACTAATAGAGATAGAGCATATGGAGGCTTGCCCCCTAGGGTGGCGTGTTAGTCGGGACTAGAACCGCTAAATAATGTAGCCTTCTTTTAGGACGACCCTTTAAAGCTGTTACAAGAAACGGTTACATGTAAATTCAAAAACAAAGAAATGAAATCAAATAAACAGGCCGTTTTGTAGTCGGAACACTCGACTGCAGCGGCCTTACTTATTTAATTGCTTTGTGAGGGTCAGATTCAGCCTCTAACTGGACTGCCTCTTCTGCAAAAGACTTGTCTCGGCTGGATCTATTTATTTAGTGTATTTCCGCCAACGAATAAAGTTATCTGGTTATAAACTAAAAACTTATACTAACATTGTCGTTATTAAAGTCGAACCGCATGCTAACTGGAAGACGATTATATGTTAATAGGGCTCTACATATCGGCTCGTTATTGACACAATTGACCCTATGAGTTGCCACTCTAAATGGGACCAAGTCACGCAAAGATCTGGCTGGAACATTAAATGGAATCTTGTCCAGTAGCTTAGGACAATAAATACTTCCGACTACAATGTCATTTAAAAAAACTAAAGATGCAATTGTCCTTCTATCCTCAAGGGTTGATATTTGCAAGAGGCGACGTCTACTCAGATACGGTGGAAAAGGATCCCAAAAATTTAAATGGGCAAGTGCAAATTTAAGGAAGCGTTTCTGTAGACGCCTAAGCCTGCTTATGTGAACGGCAGCAGAAGGATTCCAGATAAGAGAAGCATAAGAGAAGTACAAACTTAGACGTGTGTAGGGATCATTAAATTGTTTAGAATTGCGCTTTACAAAGCCCAACATTGAATAAGCTTTAGGGTCGATATAGTTACACACTTAGACGTGAGTAGGGATCATTAAATTGTTTAGAATTGCGCTTTACTAAGCCCAACATTGAATAAGCTTTAGGGAGGATGCAGAGAACTGAAATTTGAAGTCAAACACAACCCCCAAATTAATAGCTTCATACTGCCGTCTTAAAGCGTGATGACTAACTGAATACGATGTCAGTATCGGCAGCTCGCGCTTTCCATACGTAACAAAGAAGCATTTTGAGAGGTTAAGAGGCAGCAAATTGCGCCCGAACTAGTCAGCAACCGAATTAAGATCGCATTGAAGAATTTCAATCGTATCCGGCAGTGGCCAACTAGCCATATAAGCGACATCTCTCGTCGCACTTTACAACTTTACTCGGCTGACACCATTCCTAGAGCTCGTCGTTTTTCGGAAGTTGAACACTCAAATGAGCCCATCTCGAAGGCTACGAAGAAAGAACTTTGCTGCGATGAGCATTTTCAGCAACACTTTACACGGTTGCCGTCCGGAGAGTAATTCGTTCGTCTGCCCTTGAAATCAGTGCTGGAAATGCTGATCACTTTATTTAATCAGTCGTCGCTTTATTAAACAATTTTTTATTAATTATTTATTTTTCCGAGCTAGACACAATTACTCGATCTAAATAGTTGAGCTTTTCAATTACCATTGAGTCCTGTTGAAATTTGTTTAAATTTTAGCTCAACTATTTTTGCAAGTCAATTGAATTTTAAATGAATTTAACGTTTAAAATTCAAGTTTTAAGTGAATAATTAATGGCACTAGAACCCAGTCAAGTGCCAGGTGATATTATTTATTTTTTGCACTTCCATTCAACTTTTGCTTGGTATATTCCTTCCATTAAATTTTCGATTAAGATTTTTCACACCAACCAATTTTTAATTTAAAATTTTCCTGCCATTAAATTTTTAATTGGGACTTTTCACAACCAGGAAATATATAATCGAAATATATATAAAATATTTAAATTAAGAATTGATGCATCTATTAAAAAAAAAATCAACCAATTTCTAATTGGTATTACCGTTTGTAATTTATAGGTTCACAAAGTCGACATCTGAAACCAAAAAATAAGCAATTCTGCAGTTTGAAAAATTGTTCATCTTTGAAATACTGTAAAAACCAAACTAAATAACCAAATTCTTTAAACCAAAGTGTTTCGGCCTATCTGAGGTACCCTTTATTGAAATGAAATACTCTGCTTAAAAAAAAGGACCATCAAATATTGATTTTTGCAACCCCAGATTCGCGAATCTGGCCACTGGGCGTCGTTGGGCGACACATATCTCCAAGGTCGCCGTCGCTTGGAAAATTTGTACGCAACCCAAAATATAAAGAAAAATAGTCAGCATATATTAAGAAGAACGTCAATCTACAACACATGTCGCTTGTTACAGATTCTGCTGTTAATGAATGTAAATATTTACTTCCTCTTCAGTGTGTCATCAAAGAAGAAAGCACAACCACTCAATTGCGGGTAGTTTAATGACAGCTCCGGGGCGAGTGCATCAGGTTTTTTGTTAAACGATATTTTAATCAAGGCTGCAAACCGGTCCGGAACCGAACCCCTGAGAACCGGTTCGGCTCGGCATTTTTGGGGTTTGCGAACCGGACCATGAACCAGGTGCCTTACATTTTTGACTCCTAGAACCTGAACCCGAACCGGACCTCTTTTTCGAAAAATGAGGTTCGGTTCACCAATTTAATATGCTTAATCAGAGTTGTCAAAATTCGACAATAAATGACTCAACGTCTGATTGCCGAGACGAGAAGTTTATAAAAGCAATAAACAAATATCAAATATAAAACCTGTGAATGATGTTAAACATTCTTTTGAAAATTGTCCAAGATTACATCCGTGTTTTACAATTTTGGAAAGGCTTAATAACGAAGACTTAAAAAATATTGCTTTTACTTTGCCAGCTGTACCAGCAACTCATGTATCATTTGAACGAGCATTTTCAATACTTAAGTTTGTTCTTTCTGATTTAAGAGCTGGTATAGATGGACAGCTCCTGGAAGATTTAATGCTAATTTACCTAAACTTTGCCGATTCTAAAAGCTGATAATAGAAATAACTTAAGAAATGATCAATATGATAAAGCAAATGGATAGAAGGTTTCAATTCAATGTATTAAAAAATCAAAAGTCAAATTATTTCTTTATGTGCAAGCGAACCAAGGTTCGAACCAGAACCTTGGGTTCAGGGTTTCCAAGAACCGGTTCGTGAATCGAACCTTGGTTTTGAAATTGGGTTCGAACCCCCGGACCGAACCCCATTGATAATTTTAAAGGTTTGCAGCCTTGATTTTAATGGCTGGTACAACTATCCAGCCCTAGCTCTTTAACATTTTGATTCGTTTTTGGAACATTTATAATCGTACTTACAGGGGACATATGTAAGAAGTACTGATGTGTGCGAGCACTGCAACAACTTGCTTAGGATGAGGCTAGTAAACCCCATAGGCTCCCAAATCATTTTGCGCGATTTCTATATGAACGAAATGATTTCGGGAGTAAATACTACCGGGGCCCCGGGGGCGGTAAATGAAATTAAGCAACAGACAATATATCTTTTCGGCAAGGATCCCTTTAAGATACGGAGCGGTTTTCCAAAAGTGCTGAGGTACTACGGAAAATCTGGATGCGGAGAAGGAAGACCTTCTAAAGTTCGATGACGGCAGTGACATTACAAAAGGCCCTTGGTCTCGAACCTGCCACGGACTATTTTTTTTTTCTCTTTTAATCCTCTTTTTATCAATCCTGTCAATGATTTAGAGTTTTTATGACCCCTTTGGATTCATTAGCCTCACACTGACAAAGGCGAAGATTCTTTTACAAAGAATTCGGAGAGAAAAGCTACACTGGGACAAGGGTCTACCAGTGTCCTTAGAGTCCGCTTGGTGCGCCTTTTGTGAGGGTTTTGTCAATGCACTGCACCTTGCTGTGCTCTGCGGCTTGGCACTTCGTTGAAAATTCATGTCTTTTGCGATGCCAGCATCGAAACGTATGGTTCCTGTATTTTGTAGGAGCCAGCTGGCAAATTCGTTTACGTTTGAACGCGCATCACCCACTGTGCAGCAATCAAAGGCAGCGAGTGCGCGCCAACATATGTGCAGTTCACTTCTCTCTCATTTATATGAAAATCATTCTGCCTCTCTTACTGTTACGCAGTGCATGAGGCGGAAAGTTTTCAGTTGCCGGTGCGAGCTCTCAATTTTTTGGTGCATAGGAAGAAGGAATAGGCAAAGATCAAACGATTTTACCGTTGCATTTGATAGGAGACTCTTGGTTCTCTGCTCTGCGGCTTAGCAACGAGTTGCTACAAAGGCAAGCAGACGCGTGGCTTATGTTCTGTTCGATTTGAGAGTCGTCAGAGTGCTGACGCATAATTTGAATTATACTAAACCCGATAAACGCGTTCCGTAAAGAGGTTATATAACCTAAAAACCAAACTGAAGAAAACGTGGCAGTCGGTTTCTGTGCCTTACCCAAGGATTGTGAAAAGTTTAAGCTTTGATTCAATGTGCCAGGTGATATTTGTGGTGAAATTATTTTAGTGCATTTTAACTGAAATCGCTCTATTACAGTGCGCCACAAGACCTTGTTACCGACCGGCTTCTGTCCACCGCGCTTTCGCGCTTACTTTCACACATATTTACATTGCGTGGCCGGTCGGTGCATTTTGGTTGGGCTGGAGAAGATCTGCTGGAAATTTCTTGGAATTTCTTGAAGTTTCCGTTCAACCGTTCCGAAATACCTTGTGGCAGTGCTGGATCCATGATTTGTGGCTCAAAGGTTGACCGCAGCGTCTTGTTAGCCATCGGCGATTCCCAAATTAACGGACAGCAGCCTACGAGGCAGAGATTATTGCGCGCACATATTTGTCCAGCAGAGCACCCCACAGCATTACCACACCGAAAAGCCTGCTGGCTCACTCAGTAGAGAGAGCCCTCTCTCATTCGTGGCGTTGCCATCTTTAAATTTTCATTCTTTTTTTATTTAAATTTCATTTCTTGTCATTTTATTAATTATTCATTTGGCTACATAAATATGTATGCTGAACAACTATTAGCTGGCTATACCCAATAGTGGTATAATTTTGGTATTGGAATTTAATTTTGTCCACAGCAAACATCATCAACGTATCGATGGGCCCAACGAGCACGAGGATTAATCTGTGAGTTACCTTTGTGAAAGATTGAATAACTAATATGAAATGGCAGCCTTCCGCTGACCTATGAGTTGAAGTTATCGTTCAATATATATAAATTTTTTTTATAAATACCCCCACTGGGTTGCAGCAATCTCGTTAGCATAGTAGCAGATTGGAGTTTTACTGATTTTCCTTAAAAATTGTTGCATACATATCTTATTTTGGCTATAAATTTAATATCTCCATTTGAACAATGAAGTTCTAGTATAATATTTGCTAAATTATTAAATGAAATACTCTTAAAAAATCAAATGAATCCGTCTTTTTATCACTTTCGTAGTAAATTAATTATAACGTTTCTATGAAATGATCTAGTAGTTATCTTTTGTCGGTTCGTCGCTGGTACAATATGAAACCACAAGCATGTATAATAGTTGAATGATCTGTTAAGAGGTCTAGCAAAGGGGTGGCCATACAATTTTATAATGCGCTACCAAGGTAGGGAGGGTATAGACTAGGGTATAAATCAGTGTTTAAAAAACTGCAGTCGAATTAGCAGAAGTCGCATTATTTTTGCTTTTCACTACTTCGATTGCGAGCGAAATTATAAAATAAACAATTGCTTCTGCTTTTGCTTCTAAAAAAATCATAAGTCGCAGTCAAAGCATAGGCAAAAATCAAACAGCAACGAAAATCAAAAATCAGTAGCAGTCTCCGTTTTTCGTTTTTTTGCTTTCTGCTTTGCTGTTGATTTTGATCGTAGACTTAAGTCGCCGCTGCATCGCGTCGACTTTCGGCAGTCGGCGACAGTCGCAGTCGCTAAAATCAGTGGCGACGACTTTTTGCTACTTTTGATTTTAGCTGCTGTTGCTTTCGATCAGCAGCGTAAGTCAAAAAAGCAAGAAGCGACTGATTCGTGGAAGTCACTTGCAGTCCATGTCGCATTTGTTTGCTACTTTTGATTTTAGTTGTAATTAGTTTGCTGATAGACTCACACGTATTTAGCCATGGCACCAAGTGTAGTGTGGAAGTATTTTGAAAATAAGGCTGCCTAGAGTTTGGCAATATGCAATATATGCAAAAGTGCTCTTAAAAACAATAGACTGTCGAATTTAAAAACTCATTTAATAAAACAGCACAAAATTGATTTAAATTTGCAAAGTCTTGAAAACATTGAAACGGCATCAACAAGTTCCTCAATTAAAACAATCCGAAAAAAAAATAAAATGTTTTAAATTCAACAAATATGAGGAATATTCTCGATCCAATTTGTGAAGGTCTTAAAACTGCGGACGGAAAAATAATGAATAATGAAATATAAGGACTCACATAACAAATGAACTTAAGAACATATTATTGTCTTTAAAAATAGACAGTGCCACCCGATTGTCCAGAAATATTTTTGGAATAAGTGCACAGTTTATAAACGCGGCTCAAATAAAATCAGTTATTTTGGGAATGATTGAGTTGAAAGGTGCAGGATCAAGTGGAGCCAAAAATCTTGCCGCAGAAGTGGTCAAAGTGCTTAGTAAATATAGTATTAATTTGAATCAAATCGTTTAAGCTTAGGTAGAAGAGATCGGTTATGGACAATGCTAGTTTGTGCCTCTCCGATCTGTTCGTTAGGCATTGTAAAGCAATGGGGCGCGGTCATCTCATCAAATTGTTCCTTTAGTTCTCTGCCAATATCGTTGAAATAAAGTTCATCCAAACGGTTATGCTCTTGATTAAACGATTCCTGAGCGCTCTCAAGAGATTTAAGACCCACTAATAATTCCTGTACACTGAGTTTTTTTTTTAATTTTCCTATTGTTTTGTATTTTGTCTATTGTTGTTGACATTACATACATTTTTAACGCTAGAGGGGTTTTTCCAATTATATACATACATCTACAACAGGATTAATTTAGGTTACATTATAGTATTTACAGTTTGGACAAGTTACTCAGTACACAATAAACACTAAGTGAGCCAATATTTTCATGCCCAAAAATTTTGCATGCCTTACTAATTTTTTGCACTTGGCTTTCAATATATTTGGCTTTGCGCTTTAAGAACACCGCATTCTGGTCGGCAGGTACGAATGTAACTACGTTTTCGGTGTCCATGTCGTCTGGCATAATAAGCTGACAAACATTCCACACAAGAGACACTCAAACCTGACACAGTTCACAGCTTCAGAATCACGGAATTCGACTAGTTTCAGAGTTACAGTTATTAAAGAAGAAGAATTTAACAAAGCAAGAGAGTAACAAGGAGAGCGCTTTAGCAAAACAAACAATAATAAGAGAAATTAATTTTCAAATTTCAAAAGGAACTTAAATTGTAGATTTGAGCTTCTGCTGCTCTGTTGGTTGGTTGGTTGGACCAATCAATGCCATTTTCTGATGCTCGAAATTTCGACAGTAGGGTATGAAAATTCTGCAATAAAAAAAACTTGTTTTCATCCGATTCACGTGATACTCGGGTTGTAAGGAAAGCAAATAAATTAAATTAAGATATCATTGTCGGAAATTGTGGCCCTTCTTTATCCGACTTTTCTGTTGCGTTTAACAATATTGGAGAACAGTTTTATATTTATTTGCCCAAAAGAGATCAAAAGCCGAAATACATTCAGAGCTCACACCCACACCCCAATTTCCCATCTAGTGGGTAGATTTTGCATTAACCGCTCTGCTCTGCCATGAGCGATTAGCACTAGACAGTCTGCACTATGGTCTCCGCCAACGCCAGTTACAGTTAAGAAAGCGAATTTGTTGTTGTTGATTTAATTTACAAAAAGTTTCAGTTTCAGTCCGAGCAGAACTGCCATGGTGCACATCAGTTGTTTGCCTTCTCTTTTAACAAATTTCTGTTTTTTTTTTTCTCAAAATCAAAAGCAACATTTTGTTTGCTTTCGACTGAGTTTTTTAAAAGCAAAACCGAAATCAAAATTAACATTTTACTTTTGACATATGAGAATTGGTAATGCTCAGTTTGGCGGAAATTATACGACCTATGCTGTTTTGACTATTGCTAATCAAACACTGCAAAAAAGTGCTTACTTATCATTTACAAATAGATAGATAGAGATAGAAAGACTAGATATTCGCCGCCGTCGAAGCCAGTCGTGTTTTTTTCAAACGCTCCTACAACCTTGCTTTTCATAATAGTTCATAATCAGCTGTTTATAGTTACTTAATGGTGAACCTGTTGGCCAAATTATATTTAGTTATAAAATTCTATAAAGACAGTGACTCTTTGCGTTTTGGAATCTCTTAAATTGGATACAGTACTCAATCATAATGTGTGTCCCCTGCTCAATGAAGAAGTGCGAGTTTGGCGGCAATATAGCCGGCGACTCATTCCATATTTGCTGGTTATGTGACAACTGTGCGCATATAAAATATGCTCTGTTAACCGGCCGAGTAAGTGATTACATTTCCAGAAAAATTGGACTTACTTGGTGCTGTGAGGACTGTCGTGAATCAGAGGATAATATTCGAGCATTTTTGCGCCAAACACGCCTACGGTTCAAGAGTTTTAGTACTAAATTCTCCGCTCTTAACGAAGAGTTCCGTATGCTGGAATCCCTATTCCTGAGACGCCAATTTCAAAGCGAGGATCAGCTACCCAACGCTATTGACCCGCACTCACCCTTACCTATGCTGGAATCCCTATTCCTGAGACGCCAATTTCAAAGCGAGGATCAGCTACCCATCGCTATTGACCCGCAGTCACCCTTACCACCGAACTCCTTACCAATTCCCACGAGTGTGGCTGTAAATCCGTACCACGTTTTCGATCCAAGTGCTGGTTCTGCCGCCGTTCTTACTGTCATTTCTGCTATTGCTACGGCTGTTAATCCAGCTACCGTTCCTGCAGCCATTCCTGCTGCTGCTACTACATCGAATCACTAAGCACTTATATATAGAGCCTTCAAACTGGGTGTTTTTTGGTTTCACTTCTCACTTTGAGATTGCGACCCCAGCGCCCGATCGTAGACACCCGACCGCAACCCCAAGTAAGCGGCAGCTAGCAGAGAGCACCAGAGAGCAGACGCTATTTAGTGCCCGTTCAACCCCAGAACGAGACGCACGACGTGCGTTGGGCGCTGTCATTTCGCTTCTGTGTGTATCTCACGCCAATGCACACATTGTTGTCGTAAAAATGGGCAGTGTTGCCAAACTTCACTCCTATTCCTTATCAAAAGACGCAAACTCAAATGGCAATACATCAGCAGGCAGAATGGCATGCACCTGCTACCGAGATTGCTTCCATTGATTTTTAGTAAAGCAAAATATTTTTTATTTATGATTTCTTATTATGTTTATTTGGTTAATTGTTGTTCTATTAATTATATACATAAGTAAATAATTGTGGGCTTATAAAATTTTTTTTATTTTTTTTAATTTATTTAAAAAAAAAAACCAGCAAGATTACAAATAATGCATTAAATAATGCACTGTTTAAACCAATACAATAATACAATTTAGATTTTTGTGCTTTTGGCATTCAAATAATTTGGCCAATTTTGACCTAAATCAAGGGACTATATCGGAAAGCCCCTTTTATGTGTTTGTAAGAAGAATAAGAATTGTAAGATAACTGGCAATTTGCAAATGTGTGTGAGAGAGGTTTTAGAACTTGTGTCATAAATGGAGGGCACTTGAACATAGAAATGGAGAGGGATGTGAATGGCAATATCCTCTTGAGTTCACAAGACACCAAATTCATTCACAGATCGATATTTGCCCATTTTGCTTCTTTAAAGCAAAAAAGATATCAAAGCGTACGGGGAAATTCCGTAAGCATTGCAGCCGCGAACTGTTGTGTCGAATCTACCTACTTAATATGTAAAAAAGGGCCCAACTGGAACAGCCTCTCAGCACAGGTGTACCAAAATGATATTTTCATTCATGAAAGTGGACTTATGTGCATTTTTATTGTTTTCATTTAAAGTTTCATTTGCTCTGTAAATTTACCTTACAAGTTTTTACAAATGTGCGTGTATCTTTAAAAATAATTGTCCGATTTCTTCGAAATTAAAAGTATGCACTAATAAACAAAAAAATTAACCAAAAAAGTATGTGTAATATATATATATAAATATAATTATGAACTAATAAACATTAATAATTCTAACAGCATTTAATAAAAATATTGACTAATACACACACTGTAGAAAAATCAAGACTGACCGATTTGCTTTACCTGTAATAATTACGTCTTTAAAATTTCTGTTTTCCGCATAATTTTCTCTTTTTGAGAGCCTCCACATAATTTCTCTGTGAGCCATATGCTATTTTTGCGAAGCAGGACGAGAAGAAAATAATTAAAAACATACAGCACAGGAATGCTCGCTACAGCCATGGTTTTCAGAAAACCAATCTGTGTATGCTTTGTCGCTTTCAGTTTGCGATACACACTTACTATAAATAATTTCTTTAATTTTTCTGGAACGTAGACTTCGTTGGAAGAATGTATGGAACATTTTATAATAAATCTTTATAAGATTAAAAAAGTCATCTTGTGGGGCTTTGAGTAATAAATTGTTATTCAAATTCCTAAAATTTTTATTAAACAAAAAGAACTCTGATTGTTCGCAATTTCTTCTATTTCTATTTCTTCTTCTTTTATCAGATCTTTACAGGAATTACAATTGAACTTTTGTTGCGACTTATGTAGCACAAATCCTGCGAAATATCGCATTGCATTTTCATTAGCAATGCTCATTTCTAATGTAGGTACGTCATCAACCTTAGATACTTTAAATTCATCAAAAAGAGTTTCACACCTTACCTTTAAGTCTTTGTAGCTCACCTGTTCTTGGTCATTTACATCATTATCTTTTGCCAATTCCTGTTGTGCTTCATCGATTACATTAATAAGCATATAATCTTCATCTGGCTCGCAATTTCCAGTTGTTGTTTTAGAAGTTATAACTTTCATTGACAACATCTTTGAGATAATTGAATTAAATTCAAAAAGCATGGGATTATTATTTGTCGCACCTCTAATTCTTATTAAGTAAAACAGGTGTTCTAATGTACCTCCGAATCTTCTTTCCAAACATCGTTTGAAAGGCTTAAAATTGAATTTATTGTAAGAATTAATCCATCTATACAATAAACTTTGTTGGGATAACGATATTTCTCAAAGTAGTTTCTCATATCAATTATGTATTTTTCTATGTCGCTTTTGTTTTGTAGTGCAGATTTAAAAGGATTTTTATCTTTAAAAGTATTACTAAGTATACTATACTAAAAATCAATGGAAGCAATCTCGGTAGCAGGTGCATGCCATTCTGCCTGCTGATGTATTGCCATTTGAGTTTGCGTCTTTTGCTAAGGAATAGGAGTGAAGTTTGGCAACACTGCCCATTTTTACGACAAAAATGTGTCAATTGGCGTGAGATACACACAGAAGCGAAATGACAGCGCCCGACGCACGTCGTGCGTCTCGTTCTGGGGTTGAACGGGCACTAAATAGCCTCTGCTCTCTGGTGCTCTCTGCTAGCTGCCGCTCACTCGGGGTTGCGTTTGGGTGTCTACGATCGGGCGCTGGGGTCGCAATCTCAACGTGAGAAGTGAAACCAAAAAAAACCCAGTTTGAAGGCTCTATATATAAGTGCTTAGTGATCGAATTCTGCCGCAAATCTAAATACTGTTCCTTCTACCGCTTATGATTCTGTTCCCGCTACAACTCCCCAAGCTGGTCCTGCTCTTACTGCCCCGGCTGCTATTCTTGTTTCTTATTCTGTTCCTGCTACAATTCCCCAAGCTGATCCTGGTCTTACTGCCCCGACTGCGATACCGGCATCGATTCCTGTTTCTGTTCCCGCTGCTAGTTCAAGTCATGCACTTGAAAACCCAGTTGATGCTGCTAACCCTTCAGCTGTTCCTGCTACCATTCCGGCTTCGATTCCTGCTGCCTGCTCAAGTCTTCCACTGGTTGCTGCATCTTCTTGTGGCACACCGGCTACAATCACAAATCGACCTCCGCTTACAGCTGTGGTACCTCTTAAATACTTATTTGTATCCCGTCTCATGCCAACTGATACGAATGTTCTTATCAAACAATTCATATGTGCTGGCCTTAATATTTCCAAGGGTGATGAGATTGTGGTTAGAAAATTTAATTTTAAGTCTAACAGAAAATTCTCTTCATTTGAAATTACTATGCCCGACGCATATATCGACAGAGCGCTTGTCCCATCTTTCTGGCCAGAGAATACGTTAGCTCACGTATTTACAGTTCACCTTAACAATCAAACAACTGTAATGGGAACAACCTCTTCTGTTCCTGTTCCAAAAAACCAATACAACCAATTCCTTTTTCGGTCTCGTTTCAAAATGTCAATAGCCTGCGCGGTAAGCTCAGTTTATTGTATAGCAATAGCGCAACATTCACGTACGATGCTATTGCTTTTTGTGAGACATCACTCTATTCCGACATTGACAATTCTGAAGTTCTGACTGATAACTATTTCGTGTACAGATTTGATCGTCCTAGTCTTCGTGGTGGTGGGGTTCTATCTGCTGTAAATGCTAGGTGGGCATCCCAAGAAATCCCGTACGCCTCTTCGTCCAACATTGAATTTGTTGCTGTTAAAATACGGACACATGAATATAACATATTTATTACATTCTCGTATATTCCCCCTGCGTCTGATCTTGCGACATATATATGTCATGCGGATCAAATTCAGCGTATAGCAACTCTATTAGGTGATTGTGACCGCTTAGTTGTAGTTGGTGACTTTAATATTCCTCATTTATCCTGGTCAGCTTGTGACAATTCAAATGCGCTCTGCTCAACATGACTTCGTTGATTTAATGGCCGAGCTTTCTTTATGCCAGATAAACCACATTTCGAATGGAATGAATAGGCTTCCTGATCTTGTGTTTACCAACGATGTCCCTAGCTCTGTGGTATAGAGTGCCACCGCTATCAGTTCCTGAGGATGTGTACCATTCTACTCTACAAATTGATATTGAATTTGATACGTTAATTATCCCAATTGCCAACGAGCTAAGTGCCAATAAGTTTTACTTTCGCAAGGCGGTTTTCTCTTCCATTAACGATGCGCTTCACAATACCGATTGGTAATTTCTTGACTCTTCTCAAGATATTGAGAAGGCTACCACCTCCTTTTATAATTCCTTGTTTACGGTCTTTAATGATTTCGTCCCATTATGCGCTCCCTCCCCTCCGACAAGGGCTCCCCCTTGGTTCACACGAAAACTATCTAATTTCAAAAACATCAAAAGTCGGTATTTCAAAAAATTTAGGAGAACCGGATCCCAACATTATTACTCAAAATACTTATCTTAGGACGCTAAATTCCGAGTGTTACCAAAATTATCTGGTTAGCTGCAAATTAAACTTTCAACAAGACCCTAAGAATTTTTATAATTTTGTTAATTCGAAACGCAAGTCTTCTCGTTTTCCACCTGCTTTTTCCCTGGGCAATACAACTGCTGACAACGATGTTGATATTGCCAACTTGTTCGCATCATTTTTCCAGCGTTGTTATTTCTCCTCGTCTTTTACTATTGGGCAGCCGTATCGTTATAATATTGCCCATTCTAGCTGCATTTTTTCTCCGGTTTTAGACTCTGAGAGTCTATTATCATGTTTAACGTCGGTTGAAGCTTCCTTCAACCCTGGGCCAGACAATGTGCCAAGCTGCGTGCTAAAATATTGCGCTCACTCTCTGTGTGTTCCCCTTCTAAAACTCTTCAACCTTTCTTTTCAACTTGGTGACTTCCCTAACTATTGGAAAGGGTCTTACATTATTCCTATCCACAAAAAAGGTTCAAAGTCAATAGTGTCAAACTACAGGAGCATTTCTAAGCTATCGGCAATTCCAAAACTCTTCGAATCTCTCATCACATCTCAAATGCAGCATTTAGTTTAGTTTATTTAGGTTTTATCCCAGTGCATCAAGAATATTTCTTTTAAATTATTGCACTAGTCACAAAAATGTGTTACAATTTTTAGTTGTTTTACTTATACTAACTTAAGACTAACAATGTTTTGACTAACAAATAAATAAATAAATATCGTCTCCGTAAACATGAATTACACAAGAAAAAGGTTATAATAATAAATTTAAAATTGATAATAAAGAAATGAGTTTTGCAGACAAAAATAATAGTAAAAATAGAGATTGAAGAGAATGAGGTAGATATTAAATATTTTGTCTCTGAAGATGCTCTTTAAGTTTAAGTTTAAATTGCGAAGCGCTTTTTAAGGATTTAACAGGATTTGGTAGAGAATTCCATTGGCGAGCAGCATAAATGAAGAACTGTTTTTCAGAACTTGATAGTTTTATTTTGGGGCATATTAGGTTATTTGTTCTGGAGGATAAGGCAAAGTTAAGCTTCTCATATAGATAAATTGGTTCTCTGCGAGTGATTATGTTGTGTAATAAGATAAGGGCCCTAAACTTTATCCATTCGATAAGACAAAGATCAAATATTTTATTTGCAAAAAATGTTATATGCTCATTCCTACTTCTATGGAATATATAACGAGCTATAGAATTAAAAGCGACTTTCAATTTGTGCATACTGGCTGCATCACAATGCCCAAAGATCTCAACGCCATAAAATAGTGTAGGAATCAGACACATTCTAGCTACTGTCATTCGAATTTGAATTGGTAGAAACTTTTGGGATAGAGACAGCTGTCGAAGTAATCCATACAACCTTCCAGTTGCTTTATTGATGTGATCATTCCATGATAATGTTTTGTTGAAGTGAATTCCCTGGTTGGACGCTTCCTCTACATAACTTAATGGCATACCATCAACACATAGTTTTGGCAGCTGCAGCACATCTATATCCCTTTTGTACATAACTAAGCATTTGGACTTAAGCGGATTAAGTCCCAAACCATTTTCCTTAGCCCAATTATTAACTTTTGACAGTTCTTCATTACATATGCATATGTACACATTCATTTAACCGACTTAGTGGACGACTTACATACATTTGTACATCATCAGCGTACATATGTATATTACAGAGTGACAGGACATTGGGTAGGTCATTAACATACACGGAGAACAGTAAAGGCCCAAGAACAGATCCTTGGGGTACACCTCTCGTAGTCGGGAGAAGGTCAGAGGTGTGCGTACCTGCAACTACGGCCTGTTTTCTATTACTTAGATAGGATTTAATTAGCTTAGTTGCTGTGGACGAGAAATTAAATAACACTTTGAGCTTTGTGCATAGAATTTGATGATTCACGGTGTCGAACGCTTTACTATAGTCAAGCAGACACAGAAATGTTACTTGACCATCATCCATACGACTTCTTATATCTTCCGATATTTTTAATATTGCTGTCGTGCTGCTTCTGTTTTTCCTAAAGCCAGACTGGCTATCATTTAGCTTGGAGCTTATTGTTAGGTATTGCTGGATTTGATTTGCCATTAAGTGCTCGCAAACTTTCGATAAGTAAGGCAAAATCGATATTGGTCTATACTCATTAGTTGATTTTGGGATTGGTAATATTTTAGCAAACTTCCACATATTTGGAAAGGTGGACGTGGTGAGAGCAGTGTTAATTACATAAGTGATATGATCAAGTATAAGGGGAAGAAGTAGTTTGATAAATTTAGGATTGATATCATCATGGCCCACAGCATTCGATTTAATCTTTAGAATACATTCAAGTACATCACACGAACTAACACACATAAAGCTAAAGCTATTATCACAGTTGAGATTCGGTTCAGAATTAAGGTACATATTTTGCGAAGCTTCAGGTACTGTTATTTGAGTGAATTTATTATTAAGATTATTTACGTCCATTTCAGTCTTTAGTTTTGATTTTAGTTTACCTATTCCTAAGTTTTTAAGCTCATTCCAAGTTTGTCTGCTCGAAATTGCACTATTAAACTTATTACTATAATAGTCTCGTTTTGCAGTGGTGATAATTCTAATCACATTTTTTCTCATGTTTTAAAAACTGTGTAGAGCTCATCCGTTTAATAACGCTTCCACCTACAATAGGCAGCATTCCGTTGGTCTATATGATGTTTAACATAGTTGTTAAACCAAGGCTTTAGAGTGGGTCTAATAATTTTTGTTTTGACTTTCACACACTTTTTATAAAGGCTTAAGATATTTGTGTTGAGTACTTGTAGCTGCATGTCCGCAGTTGGAAGGCTGTATATTTGAGTCCAATCACAATTATAGAATTCACATTGTAGGCTATTATTATCAATGGACTTAAAGTCCCTGTAGACAATCTGGACATCACTATAGGCTAAATCAATGTGGTAAGTTAGAAAGATTAAATCATGTTTGGAAAATATTGGAGCTGATATCTGATCATAATGTAAAATCTTTGAGGAGTTTGTGACAAAAAATATATCCAGTAGGGTATTGCAGTTTTTTGTAAAATGCGTGGGTGTTGTGCTGTTAACTATTTTTAGGCCAAGGGATTCCATATCCTGCACCAGATGCTTTTCAGCTAATACGTTGCTGTTTAGATCTCCAGTTAATATAATGTCAGGATAATTAAAGGATAGACTAGATATTAATTCAATTAACTGGGAACAATCAATATTCCGGTGCGGTCTATAAATACATCCAATTAGGGTTTTCATGTCAGTTTGTTTATTGATAATTTCTAAAAATATATATTCTATTTCACTGTCATTTGGGTGTTTCAATAGAGTCCTACATGTCAGTTTTGAGTTAACATACACTGCGACACCCCCTGCATGTCCTAATCGGTCAGCACGATACAGTTCATATCCCTCACAAGTAAAAATTGCGTCACAAAAGTCAGAAGCAAACCAAGATTCCGACACACAAATCACTTCAACATTCGAATTAACAAAAAGGTATCGAAACTCGTCCATCTTATTGACAAGGCTTTGGGCATTTATGTGTGCAACAGTAAGACCTTTTTTATGATTGCTTAAAACCCTTCTCATGCTGCTCGCAATTGTGCTACTCAAATTCTGAGACATTTAAACAAGAAGTGTGGGGAAAAAAAAGGCTCGCTTAACATATAAAGAGACAAAATTACCTATCAAAATAGAGACGAACACATATGAACTAATTGAACAAATAAACATTTTACCAATAGTATGAGGGTATTCGGGTACATAGACACAGAGCTTATTCACGAAAGTCATTAGTAGGTCCATTTGAAGTGTTTGGAGGAGCGTCAGGTTCATCCAAAGCGGCAATCATGTCAGTAACTGGAGGAGGCGGTTGAATTATCTCTCTTATCTCTAAGAGATCTTCCATACGCTCAATGCAGCGCACATCTTCTCTTCCAGTTTGCCTGATATGCACAAGGCCGCGACGAGTGAACACTGCAGAGAGCGCCTTGTGCTTTTTGAGCCGCATTGCCTCTTTGAAGATTAAAAAGCTTTCTTTTGATAATTGCTCATTAACATAGATCGGCACGTCAGAATTAATATTCAGCAGTCGCAAGGTTAGTTGAACGTTTCTCTCCCTACGATACGCACCAATCGCTCGTAAAAGTGCAATTTTGTCCCGTGTGGTTTCCATCTTTATAATTTTGACCGGGTCAGCAGTGGAGTTTTGTGTTTTTCTAGCCCTAAAAATATCCTTGACTCTCGGCGCCGGCATAAGGTTAATGGAGAAACATAGCGTGTTGTAGATGTTGATCAACCTCTCGCCCTCCTCAAAGGGAACACCATGCATGCGCAAATCACACATGATTGCGTTACTTGCGTTCTTCTGCGCCGCCAAATTCGCCCGTAGTAAGTCCACCTGTTGCTTCAGACTTCGCAGCTCACCAACCTCCTGTTCTAGTTGCACCACACGGTCACTGAGATGCTTCATTTCCGTTGACAGACCATTAAAGTGCTCCTGAAACATGTCCAGCATGCGCTTCTCAGCCTCGCCCACTGTGGACTTTATTAGTTCGCCCTGCTCCTCAAACCGGCTGTTTAGGAGCTGAAGAAAGATAGCCGATGGAGCTTCAGAGGCATCAGAAGGACGGTCTCGCTTTAGGCCAGCCCCGGCGTTATCCTTCGCCCGCTTGCCTCCAGGAAGTCCCATACTTTTATTATGTTTGATGTTCTTTTTGTTAACAAATTGGCGAGTCAATTTTTGTTGTGCGGGAATCAGTTACCGTTATGTTTGTTAAGTTGAGTGAAAGTGTTAGATTGAGTGAGTTGTTTTGGTTATGCTTTGTGCCCGTCGTAGCTAGAGCGAGATCAAGATCCATAGCCTCTCTCTATTTTTGTTGCTTTTGGGTTGAGCGCGCACTTACACTCACTCACACATACACACATGCAATTGAAAATATTGTCTTTTTGTTTAATTTTCGTGGTTTATTGTTGTTTGTTTTTGGTGCAATTTAGCACAGCGTTGGCCGTTGCACTTAGCCACTTGTAGAAACCGAGTTAAGAATTTTATAAGCCGATATTCTGTGTTGGCGGGTGTTTAGATGCAGAGCAATGTAAAGTGATGTTTTCAGCAATTCGTGTTTTCAGCAATCCGCAATTTCGCATTTCTGCCGCTCAATAATTTCCCCATCACAACATGGATTTATGAAAAAACGTTCAGTCGAAACTAACTTACTTGAGTTTACAACTCTTGTCAATATGGGGTTTGTCAACAAACAATAAACGGATGTTATATACACCGACTTTAGCAAAGCTTTTGATTCCGTTGATCACCAACTTCTTTTACACAAACTGTATGTGCTTGGTTTCCCGCCTAAATTGCTAAATTGGATCATGTCTTATTTGCGTGATCGGTCCCAAAGAGTTAGTTTTAACTCACAGTTTTTGGTACCCATTCGTGTAACCTCTGGTGTTCCCCAAGGCAGTCATCTTGGACCTCTGCTTTTTAACTTATTTGTAAATGATATTACGACTGCGATATCTCATTCTTATGTTCTAGTGTATGCGGATCTCAAGCTTTGTCTGTCTTATGATGATCCAGCTTCACCCATTCTCCTACAAAAGGACCTAAACTCCCTAAATAATTGGTGCAAGACCAATTGTCTGCCTCTCAACAAAGAGAAGTGCAAATATAGAACTTATGATTACATGATTGATGATAAGTCTCTTGAACGCATCTACAAAGTTGACGACTTGGGAATACAATTTATGCCCAAATGATGTTTCAACGGTCATATATCGGTCATTACAAATAAAGCGATGGGAGTTCTTGGCTTATTCAAAAGATGGTCTAAGGAATTTAACGACCCATATGTCACCAAGCAATTATATGTTTCTTTGGTCAGACCGATTCTTGAGTTTGGATCATGTGTCTGGTCTCCACACTACCAAAAATTCCAGGACTAACTCGAATCTGTACAAATCTGTAGTTTTTATTTTTGCTCTCCGTGGCCTAAATTGGGATTCTAATAGCCACCTACCTCCATACCAGCACAGACTAAGCTTGTTGGATCTTCCAATCCTCAAAAATCGTAGGATTTATCTTAGCGTGCTTTTCCTTCACAAGCTTCTGTCAGGTGAGATTGATTCAAGCACTCTGCTTAGCCAAATAAGTTTTGCGGTTCCGGCTAGAGTAACACGGAACTATGTCCCGATTTATTTACATTCTTGTATCACAAAGTATGCTCATCATGAACTAAACTACAACAATTACTATTATCTCTTCTCTGATAACTCTAGCATTCTTGATGTAAGAAATAATCTACTGTCAAACTTAAATTACTAATGTTCACAAACAGTTTGATTGAACTTTGTTAAACTATAAACAACAAATAAACTAATCTTTGTTCATTTGCATGCACAGTACTATCGAAAAAATCATTGGCTACAAAACACCTTCCTTCAAGCTGTGCAAGTAAACAGGGTGGTTAGTCGTTCATTCAGCCGTACATGCCCATATTACTCTGTCATAACGCCTTGCCCTTTTCACTGGATGTCTACTTCTTCAGTAGCCCTGAGTCTCTCCGATGTCAATTTACACTCAGCCAAACTGCTAATTGTCATGCCTTTCAATGGCGCGTAATTTCCGTCACTAATTTGGAGCATAGTTTAAGAATATGCTCTCCGAGTAATACACTGATCTAAATGTAACAATAAGAGATACAACGGGTCTAAAACATGGACTATATTTATAAACGTAATTTTTAGTTAATAACTTTTTTGATTGCGCTAAAGTAAAGCAGTAGTGTTTATTTATTTATAGGAAAATGATGCAAAAGTTTATGGCATCAGATTATCTCGCCCAACAGATCTTAAACCAGTCGAATATTTTCTTTTTTAAGAACCGAATTGGAAAAATAGATAAAGAAAACCAATTTAAAATAGACAATGATACGCAATCGGCTTTACATTCTTCCATCGATGGCGTTCAAAAACTTATGCATGATGATGGATCCAGTCGGTATAGTTCCTGGCTACAAAGGTATGTACATTTATTTTTTTTACATATTAAAGGCAAGTCCATTTTTTGTAAAAAAATCAAACCTTCATTTAACAGCGCAACTACCCTAAATGATATACATCATCAGTTGGATCAAAACAATTTTTCTGCCAAGGCAAACACTGTTCAGAGACGTACAACAAGTGCCGATTTTGACTCTAATTTAGAATTAAGTGCTGGATACGACGATACTGATGACGGCGAATTAACTGGCTATGCTTACGAGGGTTTTCAAAATGAACGCATTATTAACAATGTAGGTATTTAGTTGTTAAGCTGCTTTTACAATTGTCATGTATCTAAAATGAAAAATCATTTAAAGGGAATCTGTTGTTAAATAAAAACAGTATATAAATATATATATACTATATATATAATATATATATAATATATAGCAGGGACCGAAAATAGCAGTTATGGAAAGCATAAAATTACTACTAAAAAAGATTTCCCCGATGAAAAACGGGATGCCTAATTTCATAATTTTGAATTGCCAGACCATTAAAGCAATAAATATTTATTTGCAATTTTTTCCCCAAAAATTTTTCAAATTGTTCTTACAAATTTTAAATAACAATTTCTTGATAACAATTCTTTGGTTACTTTTATTTTTTAATTCATTTTTATTTACAAAAAAAAAATTGATGTAAAATTGTAATTCAAAAATATGTATTGAAATTATATTATGAAATTATTGTTATACAAAAATCGTTATTATTAAAGATAGAAATAACAATCACGTTAAGATATCCTTTGTGCCAAACGTCCTAGGACAAATGTATGCATATATAAGTTAACAAGTAAACCTCGCGCCCAAAACTACTTGCGCAGACCCGGCACTGATATTGCCGACACATAAAATACCAGCGTTCAGTTCCCTGGCCAGCGGGGTAACCTGAGCCCTTGCTTGGACGCAAGGGCAGCGTTATCACTTATACTGAATTAGCATTTACCCGTGTAGCTTGAGTATTTTTTTATTTTTTGTGTTTTGTAGCTTTAGCTGGCATTTAATTTAGCTTTAGTTTTGCATAGGATATAATAAAGAGCACTTGGCTCAGTCATACAACTCCGGCTAAGCCGTAACACTATAATTTACTCTGTTGAGCCAGAAGGCCAATATAATAGGAGGTCAGTTCCCCTCTCACCCTATTCTTCAGTTACAGTCCACCCAAGTGGACGGACCACAGAAGAAAAACAATCAGTGACTGCATCCAAAGATAGGCCACAACTGCATCAACTGCACAAGACATCGAAGGAAGACATTGATTATTTGGCGCCCAACTAAAGATAGAACGCACACGTAGATTTACGTCCCAGAGGATATAAATGTAAGTGGTTTGGTAGAAGAAATTCAAGTCGTTATTAAAGAAAAAACATATAAATATTTCATTGGAAATAGGAATAATATAAACTCTGGTGCAAAATTATTGCCGCACCTAGTTTCTTCAGTGTACACATAGAAAGAGTGGAGCTAGAAGAAATTTGGGATAACCGTTTGAAAGAGCATTAAAAATGAGAAAACAAAGATGACAAACATTATCACTCTCCATGAGAAAATTTACCGTTATGTTTCATTTTCGTTTTGAACAAGGTGCATAATTATGGCCGCACTTCACTAAGTAAGAAAACATAAAGAAATTTTTTAGCAAATTAATATATTTTTATTCAGTTTAATAATGAGTGTAGCCTCCCTTAGCACTAATTAACTCGTAGACCCTATTTGGCATACTGCCTATGAGTCTTTTTATATCGGTTGAAGAAACTTCTTCCCATGAGTTGATTACTGCCAGTTTAAGCTCCATAATACTATTGTGCTTGGTGTTTTAAGCATAAATCCTTCGGACCAGCAACGCCCACAAGTTTTCCATTGGATTCATGTCCGGGGAGCACGCAGGCCACTCCAAAAACCGAACATTATTGCCTTCCAAACAAGAACGAGTCTCCCGGCTGACGTGCATTGATGCGTTGTCCTGTTAAAAAATGAACTTTTTACGCCTTCGACCGCGAAGAAAAGGCAATAAGTTCATTTTCAATATACCCACGTACTCCATGGAGTTCATATGAGTGCTTGGAAATGCCAGCTCCAAGCATCCAGACTCGCAGAACGCAGCCCAAACCATCAAAGATCCTCCTTCAAAATTTCTTTTAGAAAAGTATAGGGGTTCTTTCCTTAAATCCCTCCAATAGTGCGAAAACCCGTCAGGACCGTTCAAATTAAACTTTTTCTCATCCGAGAAAATGATCTAGATAGAAAAATTAATATTTGCATTACTTTATAAAAACTTGTTACCTTCGTCCATTCAGTTGCCATATTATTCCTGGCGAATTTTATCCGGGCTTCTTTATGACGGTCCAATAACCTTGAAGCAACCTTCAATTTTTGTCGCACTATAGTTTCGGTCTTTTTTAAAACCCGGGCAACGGTCCAGCGACCAATTTTTCTGGCAATTTCTCGAAATGAGTGATTCTCATTTTTGAGCGCCAGAATTTGACCTTTCTCGACATCAGAAAGCACTGGTGCACTTGGCATTTTATTAAGTTGTTAAAAATAGTTACTCACCAAATGTGCGCAAAAAAAAACACCGCCAGCCAAACACAAAATATGAATTTAAGTTGTGCGGCCATAATTATGCACCTTGTTCAAAACGAAAATGAAACATAACGGTAAATTTTCTCATGGAGAGTGATTATGTTTGTCATCTTTGTTTTCTCATTTTTAACGCTCTTTCAAACGGTTATCCCAAATTTCTTCTAGCTCCACTCTTTCTATGTGTACACTGAAAAAACTAGGTGCGGCCATAATTTTGCACCAGAGTTTAGTAAATGAGCCGCGTGACAAATAGCAAAAGTGAAGAATAAATAGTAAATTGTTGAAAAAGATGAACGCAAATAATATTTTTGAAATTTTTTTGAATGAGCTGCGCGTATGCGCCAAAAGTTAACGAGGACAAATTTTAAAAGCGCATTTTGTAAACTTTTTCATCCGATGGTGCAAACAACGGCCAAACACAAGTAGGAGTAAGAGTCACCGCATAAAGCCGATGAGTGGGTCACAACAGTATAGAGAAGTCAGCTCAATATTCGAAGAGCAGATTGGGTTCCCAGTACAAGTGCAGGAAACATTAGAAATGGACTTAAACGAGGTACATGCCAAACTTTCAAACAAGTTCCATACATGGCTCCAGTAAGATTCAAAACAAAGGTTCGATGAAAATTTTGGAAAAAATTGCTCTTTCTTTTTGCTGGACACGATGGGTACGTTTGGCACAATAAACTACGGTACTAGCTAGCCAAAAGATGATACTAAACAGAATTAAAGCATTTTCGACCTCTAAAGAGGCGTTACCCTTCAACACTTCAGTAGTCGCCGCAATACGTACAGTATTTTTTCCAAGCTATATCCACATCCTATGGGGCTAGCAGATTTCGTGAACAAAGAAATCAAACAGCTCTTGAAAGATGGAATTATTAGGCCATCAAGGTCCCCATACAACCTCCGATCTTATGTTGTGGACAAAAAAGGAACCGACGCAGAAGGTAACAAGAATAAACGGCGGGTACATGATTTTCAAAAGCTAAATGTGCGAACTATCGCTGATCGGTACCCAATGCCAAGGCATCGGGCACCAATGCCAAGCCATTGGGCCTGGCACGCTACTAGAGCGAATTTGTAAAAGACTTCGCGTCAATGGCGAGTCCATTGACTGACATACTTAAAGGTAAGAATGGTACCTTCAGTAAAAATAGGTCAAAACAGGTTTAGATAGAATTCAGCGAGACGCAGAGTAACGCGTTTCAACGAATGCAAAACATTTTGGATCTTACGCAACCAATCGATTTGACTACGGATGCTTCCGCGAGTGGTATCGGAGCTGTATTTTCCCAGGGAGGCAAGTCGATCACAATGATCTCCCGTACACTCAATGTGGGGCAAACTAAGCCACAAACTAGAGGGAACTGTTATCCATTGTGTGGGCTTAAGGTAAGCTCCACAACTATTTGTATGGTACCAAGGAAATCAATTTCTTTACGGACTCTTAACTTTGCTGTTTCGGACAGAATTACGAATGCCAATATCAAAAGGTGGAAGGCATTCATTAAGGAACTCAATGTAAAAGTTTTGCACAAGGCAGGCAAAGAATATCATGTGGCGGACACCTTGTCACTGCAAAACATAAATGCCCTGCAAGCCTCCATTTTTATGACTCATTCGGATGCTGTCAAAGTTCATAGTGAACTATCACAGACCTACACGGTTGAAACAACAGAGAAACCTATAAATTGTTTCAGGAATCTCCAATTTCCAAATTTACAGTCGTACAACCATTGGCGTCTAGAGCAATAGTGAACGGTGAATATTGTTATTGCACCCCCAATACACAGAAGTTCAAACGGACAAGTCAAACGCTTTCATTGCACCATTACAGAAATTGCGCGGTGTATCAAAGTGGACAAAAAATTCGATGATACAGAGGTATTAGTCATGCAGGCGACCTTCGAATACAATAAAACATTGCATTCATTCATAAACCAAAGACCCATTTGTGAAATTCACTCTAAAAACAAATATCGCGAAAGCACAACAAACTAACCTGGTCATATGTAACCCAACTAGACAGAATGGAGTATTTGAGGTAAAAGAAAGTGTTAATTTAAAAATCAATAGAAGGCTAGGTAAAAAGCTAGCCCCGTTATGCACAGAAAAAAAAATACAAGCAGACATGGGAACGGCAGTTCTCATTTAAGGGGAAAGACATTTGATAGTTTTACATTTTATCCTTTACACGCTTACGCTATCGCTGCTTTCTCTGCTTGCAGTGGTGAACACTCGGATTACCGACTATTCTTATTCCAATTACATCCCGGTAATTGAGGGAAAAGTACTGAAATGGAAACAGAGTTATTTGATAAGGCATTTAAGTCACTTAACAGAATTTTCAATCATAGTAGGCGAAACAACGGCAACTCCTTGAAGTTGATACCAACCATATCAAAAGCCTCCTGTCCCTGTTAAGGGTCCTAGACACAGCACTTAAGGTAGTTGCTGAAACCCCGATGTCTCAGATTTTGAAAAGGTTAGATGGTTCATACCTTAACTCATTGAGTCAAATAATAGGCAAGTAGTGATTAACTCGGAGACCCAAAGGCAGATAAATTAGCTAACTGAATCGGTATATGAAATAATTAAAGCATGGCGAAATTAATTAGTTGAAACTCCCCACTTGTACGAAACATTATTAGCAAGAAATCGAATGTTAATAACAGAAATTAAAAACCTAATGCTCACGATCAATCTTGCTAAGTCAAGCATAATAAATCCTACCATTTTTAACCACAGCGATTTGAAGGCCGAGCATCCCACAGAAGTCCCTATAGTCAGTTTGACAGAAGCCTCTAACATAAAAATCTTTCAATCTGAAGAGGTTGTTCATATATTAATTAATTACCCTAGAATTAAGTACATCTGTAGGAAAGTTACAATATTCCCATGACCACACCGTATTGCAATTGCAAGATGACACCATAGCAGAATGCGATAAGGACGTGTGGGCGGTCACCGATTGCACGGCGCCTACCTTTTGCAAATTATCACACCAGGACACAAGCGCGCGGGCCTTTCATGCGTGAAGCATAGCCAACTGCCATACCCAGCCCAGCCATCTAAAGCCTCTCAGCTCGAGTCAGCGCAGATGATGGCCCATCATCCGGGTTTGAGCATGCCATTGCTACATCGGATGAATGACTACAATCGACAGTCATCCAAGAGTTCAAGGATGAAGAAGAGGCAGTGGCTTGGTTTACGGGCGCAATCGGCTTGGTCCTCATCCTCAACGGTTCCATCTTCCTCTACCTGTACCTAAAGAAAAGACGAGGTTCACGAGGTCAGCGTGACCGAGGACGCGCACAGTTTCTGAGGGAGGAGTAGTTAACAAGTAACCCTCGCTCCCAAAACTACTCGCGCAGACCCCACACTGATATTGCCGACACATCTAATACCAGCGTTCAGTGCCCTGGCCAGCGCGGTAACCTGAGCCCTTGCTTGGACGCAAGGGCAGCGTTATCACTTATGCTGAATTGGCATTTACCCATGTAGTTTTTGCCTTTTGTAGATTTTGCCTTAAGCTTAAGCTGACATTTAATTTAGCTTTAGTTTTGCATTGGATCTAATAAAGAGCACTTGGCTCATTAATACAATTCCGGCTAAGACGTTACACTATTATTTACTCTGTTGAGCCAGAAGGCCAAAGAATAGGAGGTCCGTTACCCTCTCACCCTATTCTTCAGTTATAGTCCACCCAAGTGGTCGGACCACAGAAGAAAAACAATCAGTGCCTGCATCCGAAGATAGCCCACAACTGGAAACATCGAAGGAGGACATTGATTATTTTTTATATAATCTGTGAGAATACTTGACAAGGTGAGAAGAGAGCGAGATGCAACTGGAAAGGTTAAGAATACAGCAAAGGGGAACAAACTCGATTAACCACAAGCATGATGCAACAATACAAGGAAGCGTTATGAGCTTGATGCGTACTTTTTCTAAAGCTGCGAGAGAGATTGGGAGAGAGAGTGGGACAGCGAGTGGGAGAGCGAAAGAGAGCGCTAGAATGAGCGGCGCACATGGACGCATTTGTGTGAACAAGAAAAGCGATCGCTTAATCGATTGTCAGAAATCTCTTATAGTCTCAAAGATCGACGCGTTCATACAGACAGATAGACGGACAGACGGACGGACGGACGGACAGACGGACAATCAAGTTAGAGCCTCGTGGTTTAGTATACATCATGCTAGGCCCAATATCTATCTATTCTGAAAAGTAATATTTGATCGGACAAAAAAAACGACGGAGTTATAAGCAATTCAATTGAGCTTGACGTTAATTAGGTCTAAAGCCGCTGAAATTACTAAATAATGTGGCCTACTTCCAGGATGAGCCTTTAATAGCAGTTACAAAAACCGGCTACATTCAAATTCAAAATTTCAAAAATAAAAATAAAAATAAATATAAATGAAAACAAGTGAACAGGTAATTTTGTAGTCGGGGCACTCGACTGCAGCGCCCTTACTTGTTTTTAATAAATAAGCTGCTGAAAAAAAAAATATTGTTTATAAACCTAGAATTATATTCTAACAAAATATATTTAAGTAAGAGAATAACAATTTAAAAAAAAATATAATAATTACAAATTATTTGCTTTGTAGAATGTTGTGTTTAGCTGGCTCGAGGTCAAGAAAGAGAACACAAGTTAATGTCGGTTCATCCAATATAAATTCATTTACATTGGGACAACTAAGTCTAAACTAACAAGAAAGAAAGTCGGTCAAGCCTATAGCATACTCTGTACCAACGAAATAATACGCTCAGCATAAATTTTGATGCGCTGCTTCTGCGCTGCAGCAGCGAACAGTCTTTTGATCATAACTCGAAAACCGTTCATCCAATCTTCACCATTCCTTTTGGCTGATCGATAAGTTATCCTTATTACTAAATATATCTAGAAGGAACAACCCACCTATCTTTAAAACTGTAGGAGATATGACGTTTCTAAATTGCGGGGGCGGCAGGAGGCGTGGCCAAAATTGAAAATAAACTTGATCTGCCTGTAGAAATAAGAAGCGTGTGTCCCATACATGTCAAACCTCAATCTCTTACCATCTCTGAGATCTGTGCGTTCATACGGACAAACAGACGGACAGACAGACGGACAGACAGACAGACGGACTCCAAACTTAACATCGCCAGACCAATTAGACGCTTTTGTTTAGAACAAGATATGTGCAAGTTTTTGACTAGCGATAAAACACTGAAAGAGCGTTCTCCACTAGCGACACTGACAGGGAGAGTACAAAAAATTCTTAAATACAGTGCGTTGAGCAATCGAAATGCAGAAAGGTTCTTTTCAAAATTATCTACATATATATGTTTGAGGAGGACGATTTCATCTTTCAACTGTTGGGAAACATCAGCTTCGTACTTTTTCGTAAATTCTCCGGCAGACTTCTGGAGAGTATCTTCATCCAACGTGCTCGATTTCTGGACTTGCGTTTTCATCATCCAAAAATATTGGTTGGCAAAAATATAGAAGCTGGACTACAGCGATAATTAAAATAGTTGAAAACATCCGCAGAAACTTGGACAAAAGCGATGTAACTTTCCTAACACTTCTTGACTGTAGTAAGGCGTTTGATTCTGTAAATCACGAAATACTGCTCACTAAGTTAAGCAAACTATACAACTTCTCCCTAACTTCTATAAAACTAATGCGTTCATACCTAACAAATTGAAATCAAGCAGTAGTAGTAAACTCCAATATGTCCGAGTTCTTGCCTGTTACCCGTGGAGTACCACAGGGTTCAGTTTTAGGTCTGTTTACAGTGTATGTTAATGACCTTCCCAATGTGTTGTCGAAATGTGAAGCCCTTATGTATGCGGATGATGTCCAATTATATGTTAGTAGTCCTTTCAGTAAAATAGATCAGTGTATTAATGCGTGTAACAATGATCTGTCAAGTGTTAGTGCATGGGCCATGAAAAATGGACTTAGCATAAACCCTATTAAATCAAAGTGTATTGTTATTCACAAAAAGAGCCTGAGCACTGAAAACTTTTCAAAAATCAAAATAGATGGAGGACCAATATCTTATGTTGATAGGGCTGAGAACCTTGGTATAACCTTTAACAAAACATTATCCTGGCAAAATCATGTAAGTAAGGCAATTGGGAAGACTTACGCTTTGCTTAGGCAACTATCGGTTACTCAGTTCTTTTTACCAACCAACATAAGATCACTGATTGCGAAGTCTTTCGTTGTTCCTGTTCTTTTCTACGGAATAGAAATTTTTGGTAAATGTGATGCTGGTAGTCAACACAAACTAAATGTAGCATTTAATAGCATTGGAAGATATGTTTATAGGCTACAGAGAAGGGATCATGTCACGAGCTCTGCGCTTAAAATATATTACCTCAGCCTAAAAGACCTAATTAGTTACAGCGTTATTTTATTCATGCAAAAAATAGTCCATAGACAAAACCCAGACTACCTGTTTGATATGTTAGGCTTCACCTCATCCAGGAGAACCAACAATCTGGTTTGCGTGAGAAACCGGCTGCCTTGTTCCGATAATCACTTTTTTGTTAACG
The DNA here is from genome assembly GCA_035044965.1 of Lordiphosa andalusiaca. NCBI lineage: Eukaryota > Metazoa > Arthropoda > Insecta > Diptera > Drosophilidae > Lordiphosa > Lordiphosa andalusiaca. The sequence continues at coordinate 333,260 of JAWNNM010002111.1, read as the reverse complement.
CTGTTCGACTTTGGAACCAACTACCACACAATCTTAAAACTATCAGAGGCGCACAAACTTTTAGCAATAATGTTAAAGCACATCTTCAGAGAGCGGTCTAGACAGACAAAACTTATAGATAAATATATGAATTATATTAATTAAGTATCGAAATATAACAAAAAAAGCAAAAAAGCATTTCGTCAAATTCAAACATTCCAATTTAAAACAGTAATTGTAATTTAAAGTTCAGACAAATGACAATCAACTTGTGTAACTAGTGCAGTAAGATAGGTTTATAAAACTTGTAGCACTAGGATGAAATAATAATAAAACTCTAAACTCTAAGTTGACTTCGCCTGAGCCGAAGTTCATAAAGTTTCAGGAATGTTGCATCTTCTTGCGACAAGTTTACATTCACTCAGAATGAGAATAAGATCCCATCGATTTCGTATAAACTGCAAATCTGAAAGTAGAGCATTCAGATTGTCAATTTCAACGTCTATTGTGGTTTCTCTTGCTTGAAGGAAGACGTTTCTCTGCATGCTCTTTGCGCTTTTCAGCACCAGATTTGAGTTGGTACATTTTCGTAAAAAGAAAGAGTTTCATCAGAATTGCGCACTAATCTTAATAAGAAATCAAATAATTTCAAAATTGCTTTGAGAATTTCATGTAGATTTGCTTCTCCAAAGTTTTGACTCGACCGATGTCGCGCACTAAGTGAAGTGTCAGGCCGACCAGGCGCTCTTTTTATAGCCAGATGCCAGCAATCAATAAGCCGCCTATCGTCAGCTGTTGGTGATCGAGCGGCCTGTGCTCAGATGGTGCATGATCGATGGGGATGGTTATGGCGGGCTTCGGCTGTCGATTTGAGTGAGCGCGCGTAGTTTAAATCATTTATTATGAAGAAATGAAAAAAATAATATTAAATGCGCCACTTGCGGCATTTGATAATCATGATTTTTTCTCATGTTGTACAATACATAGTTTATTTAAGTTTTCGCCAACGTATGATTGTTACCGCGGCTCTTAAATGCTATTTATACTTTTCCGCTATTGGTGTTAAGGATGGCCAAAGATAAGTTTCCTTGCATATTCTTTGAAATTCACATATTCACAATATTGTTGTTGTTGTAGATAGTGACAATTTTAAAAATGTTTCCTTAGTAGAGCGATTTTCGCTATTGCCCATAGATGTATTGGCCCACTCAAATATAAACATATAGACCCACAAATCATATATATTTATGCATATATTTGTCCCAGGACGTTTGGCACGAAGTAAATCTAAAATTCATTGTTATTTCTAATTTTCATAATAACGGTTTTTGTTTAACAATTATTTGATAATTTTAAAATACAGACTTTTAAATAAAAACTTTTATATCAATTTTTTTTATAAAAAATAAAATCAATTCTTTTTTCTAATTTAAAAAAAAAAGTTATAAAATAATTGTTTTCAAAAAATTGTGAATTAACAATTATATTTTATCTTAAAAGTTATAACAGTTACGGTCCCTGATCCCTATAGAAAGTCTTTTAAGATAAATATGACAAGTGGGAGTGCAGCTTAAGGTATGACTTATCAAAAATTTGTAATTGCACAATTTATAGTACCCAATGCATTCAGATACATTGTTGCCACGCTGGAAACTACAAAATGCATATCTGGATAAACATTTAAAAGAGATTAACAAGAACGGTAATGTTGACAATACTGAATTTAATATTTTTAGATCTCCATTGCTAAACTTGCTAACGATCAAATGAAAATTAATGGAGATATAAGCTATCGATAAATGGTTTTTTGTGCTAAAATTATTTATTTTTATGTATGTGGGAAGTCAGAATGTCGTTACTCTGTACCTCCCAAAGATTGTTTTAATAAACAAAGTGTTGTGTTTAAAGCAAGGCTGCAAACCGGTCCGGAACTGAACCCCTGACAAACGGTTCGGTTTGGGTTTTTTGGGGTTCGCCAACCGCACAATGAACCAGGCGCCTTACATTTTTGACTCCTCGAACCTGAACCCGAACCCGAACCGGACTACTAAATGAGAGTTTTTAAAATTCGACAATAAATGACATCGTCTGATTGCGAAGACGAGAAGTTTATGAAAGCAATTAACAATTATCAAATATAAAATCTGAGAATGATGTTAAAAATTTCTTTGAAAATTGTCCAAGATTACATCCATCGACAAATGTTTTAAAATATTAAATTGTCATAATAACGAAGACTTACAAAATATTGTTTTAACTATACTAGCTGTACGAGCAACTCAGGTATCTGTTGAACGAGCATTTTCAATACCTAAGTTTGTTCTTTCTGTTTAAGAGCTAGTATAGATGATAAGCTCCTGGAAGATATAATGCTAATTAACTTAAACTAAGCAGTTTCTAAAAGCTGTTAATGGTATTTAATGGATTTCATAATTGAAATAACTTGAGTAATGATCATTATGATAAGGCATATGGATAGAATGTTGATATGTTTGCTTTTCAACGAATTCATAAATCAAAAGTTTAACTATTATTTTATATGCAAGCGAACCAAGGTTCGAACCAGAACCTTGGGCTCAGGGGTTGTAAGAACCGGTCCGTGAACCGAACTTTGGATTTTACAATGGGTTCGAACCTCCGGACCGAACCTAATGGATAATATTAAAAGTTAGCAGCCTTATGTGCAGCCGGTGCTGCACATAAATGTTAATTTTACCTAAAACCCGACTATCGATCAATAATAATACCAGCTGATCAAAAAATAATACTGATTACTAATTATGCTCAGAATATTGGGAACCTTCTATCTTTAACAAGAAAGAAAGTCGGTCAAGCCTATAGCATACTCTGTACCAACGAAATTATACGCTCAGCATAAATTTTGGTGCTGCAGTAGCAGCTGAAAGCACCGCTGCTTCTGCGCTGCAGCAGCGAACAGTCTTTTGATCATAACTCGAAAACCGTTCATCCAATCTTCTTCAGTAGCAGCGCTGCTTTCAGCTGAATCAAAATTTATGCTGAGCGTATAATTTCGTTGGTACAGAGTATGTTATAGTCAGGCTTGACCGACTTTCTTTCTTGTTTTTAATTGTGGTGGCGGGAGTATGCGTGGCAGAAATTGAAAAGAGTTTTGATCTGCCTGCAGGTATAAGAAATTTTCGTTTTTGTTCATTCCGAAGCTCTACCTCTCACCATCGCCGAGGTCTGGTTGTTCATACGGACGGACATGGCTATATAGAATAGGCTATTAATGCGATGATTCCTTCTGGCTGCTACATACTTTTGCACAAGTTAAGGTACCGTCGAAGGTAATATAATTGTAGGATTGAGGATATGAGGCCAGTGTGAAGTGCCCTTCTGGTTTACACAATAACTCCAACTGAAACATCAGCCAAAGCTCGTCTGCAGTACAGTCTCTCTCTCTCTCCCTAACGTCTCTCTCAGTTGATCAGTTGAATGAGAGAGCAGTTGCAGTATGTCGTCATTGAGTCGTTTGCCAGTAATGACGTGAGAGTTTCCACGGTATTGTCAAGAGAGTCGGTCCATTTTTAGTTTCATTTAATGCCATTATATAGTTTCTTCATATCTATTCGTTATCATTTATTCAACATTAAAAACCATGTGAACTTTACCCAATAAATAACTATATTTTGTCTAACCTACAAATTTAATGGGGGCTCGTTCGGGATGAGCTCTAGGAACAAGTGAATTAATCTGTATGCGCTAACAAACAAAAACGATATGGATTCTGATCGAGCTTAAACTAAAATCATAAATTCATAACAAAGCGAATTTTTTTTTTTCAACGATTAAAAGAGAAGACATTTTAAATGTGTGTGTTTGCATGTGTGCAACGAGGAGACGCAGAAAAATGAAAGACGGATACACAAAGAACCAGAGTGAGCAACAAGGGTTTTCGAGTTAAAATTGTATTTTGCTCAAAAATTAATAAATAGTTTATATAGTCAATATTAATCAAATATCTCGCTATAGTTGTTTTCTCATAATTTGTAAGCGGACATTTTTTTCTAAATTTTTGTGTAAACGGCTGTAGGGCGCTTGTCTTTCGGACTCCAATTTTTTTTTTGTGTCCAAATTTAGTCAATTTAATTGTTCGCTCAAACTCCTAATATTAGTCCCGCCTAAGATCAAGCTATAAAAAAAAAAAAAGAAAAAAAAAAACACAACAATGGTAAGGGGCTGCAAAATGCAATTATTCCAAGTTGCGCTTAACAGCTCAAATCACAAGAACTTTGGGATTTTATCAAAATTGCAACCTAGCCGCTGTTAATTGGTTCAATACTCTTCTAACCCATAAAGCACTTCCTTTTTCCGTTTTGACTTTCTTAAAGTGCAGTTCACAAACTTTCAAACGTGGAGAAAGTAAAAGTAAATTCAAAAAGTGAAAGAAAAGAACATAATTAAAAACACAACATTAAGTGTTCGGCTGACTCAGCCCACATAACAATAGTTACTGGCCAGACTCCAAGAGTAAGTCTTTTCCAACAAAAAGCAAAATCAATTTGGTTCTGGACTTGCCTTGGCCATTTTTTTTACCAGGTGGCTTTCTAACCTTATAGGTTTGGCCCCCAATGTTACCTCTAACCTGGCCTTATGTTGACCTCTGACGTACCCCAGATGTACTCGTGCTAGCCTCCCCTTTCATATTGGAGACGCCGAAGAGCAGCTGTACGAACTTCTACTTCTTGGCCATCCTTAGCTTCATATGGGATTGAGAGAAAATATCTCTGGATGGTGTACTTGGAGTACTCCACTCAAAGCCTCGAGCGCTGGCAATAAAAACTCATTGCTGTTCCCTCTTCTCCCTTGCTAGCTTGAGGAGATCAAAAGAAGAGAACGCAACGCGATCATTGCTTTGCCTTTGAGTGCAGTTCCCTCGCGTTAGCTTAAACTTTTAGACGCGTGTCTAGAGACGCCACGGCCCAAATTTGCAGCCCAGTTTGGTTTGCCCCCTAAAGTAAAAATGAGGAAAAATTAATCGCAAAAACCCCGTCCAGTTCATATTTAGTGCAAGCAGAAAAAAATTTAAGTGCCTCATAACCATGTCCAGCCAACACTATATGTTACATAATGGCCTGGCCACGTGCAGGGTGCAGGAACAGTTTCCCCGCCCAATAAATAAACAATATACTCTTCCGAACGATCAGTCAAAACAATTTTGCAGCAGCATCAACAACAACAACAACAGCTTGGAGAGCGCTTTCTTCGTTGTATTTGTGTTGGGTGAGTGACCGGCTTTAGCCGAAAGAATTCTTACAAATATAATTGTGTTATTTACTGGCGATCTACATGCATATTCCGAGCCAGTAAATTTATTTGCTTTAAATAAAAGTAAACAAATGACTAGTAAACCTTCTTCGCCAAGTTAAATTCATACAAACAGCTGTTGTTTTATAGTCATAAAACTTGAACAAGCTGATAAGCCAATGCATTTATGACCTTTAATGATCATTACTAAATATTCTTTTGTTTTCTTTTCTCTGACTATTCGTATGCCTCGCTGATGGCTTAAACATCAATAATAACCCATGATCATTAACTTCACCCAGACCATGAATATTCCAACTTAATTATAGACCTAAAGATACCCTGTAATATAATATATCAAATCTGCAAATGAACTTAATCATGAATCTTATATGATACGCTATATGGAAACTTAAATTCATTACGTTTGCCATGATTATCAGTTCTTAAATAGTACAGTAAACCCTCTTTATATATATTTTTATAATATACTTTCCTTAATTTTTCTATTATCTCTAACTCTACTTAATTATGTGCTTAAATTTTTTCGCTGGATATAATAATGAAGTTGATTGTTAATAAATTAAGAATATTAATTGAAGATATGATCTGCTAAGTGCATTGATTGGGAACCACGCTGCGTACAGAAAAGAAAATGGAAGTATAAGTCGACTGACCATAGGGATCACCGGTCATAGCTTGACCTTGGCATAAAGGTGGTCATGGAAGGGCGGGCGTTAGCTGTTGCAACAATATCTGCACAGCGCTAATGTCAGCGACTATGGCTGATAGGATTTTAGGCCATCGTAGATATACCTAGCTAGTTTTTCACATTTACCTTTCTATTTCCTCGAATCACCCCCTAATCGATCGATTCGGATAAGAATCGGCACGCGAATATTTATAATATTGAGCATATATAGGCGAGCAAGTGGCTGCTTGAAACATATTGTGGAACCCATCCCACTACCGATTAAAATAGCCGGAACAATCGCAATAGCCACAATAGCCACCATCCGCTCGAGTGCTTGCAACATTTTGTTGCACGTTGCATGTTACAGGTCCTTTATACTTTGCAATAAACTTCTTATTTATCCCTATTACAGTATCCACATTTCGCACCATCACAAAATTTCCCTCCGAAAAACTAACATGAGGTTTATTTTTATGACTATGTGCCTCAGCACTTTTCTTTTGGGTATCTTGGATTCTTTCACTTGCTAACCTGCATAACTTTTCCAAATCACTACATTTCTCATTCTTTTCCTCAAGATACTCACTAAGAACATCAATTTCACACCCTCTTTGATGAACTGCAAAGAGCAACATTGATGGAGGGAACAACAATATGGGCGAGAAGCTGGACTTAAATGCTTTTGTATTTGAGCTTAGAATTCTAAACTATAATTGTTCGTTACAATTAGTCTTTCTATACTCCTCCAAATCACCAAAGATCACATTTTCTTTGTGGAAACAATCGCCAGAATCTCCAGAATAAGGCAGAGATTCCGACATGGGGTGAAATTAATAATTAATTAATTAATAATTGCAAGAGGCCATCATCTTAAAGCTTCTAGGAGTTTACCTTTACCGTTTTCTATACCTTAACCACCATGTAAATATACAAATAGCCAAGGCCAAAAAATCATTCTTTTCGTTCAAGTCCTTAATGTATTCGAAGGACTTATGTCCTAGAGTAAAAATTTGTATATACCAGTCATTATCAGACCAATACTCACATACGCATGCAATATCTGGTTTAATATCTCACCCTCATACTTATCATGAAGCGACTTAGGGTTTTCGAAAGACTGCCCTTTATAGATCCCCATAGAGAAACTTTAAAAAATACGTTAGCAAGAAAAAATTGTACAACGTGGCCAACATACCGGGTATAGTTAATTTTATAATCAACCTAGTACGCAATCATGTTCTCAAAAGTACCGAATACCACTAGAATGGCCTCACAATGGCCCTCGTTATATAGCACTCATTCTTAACAGGCCGTGTCCCACCAGAAGCATTCTTATTGCTGGATAAAAAAGGAAAAGAAAGCCGATTCAAGCCCAAACAATAACCAATTCTGGTGGCTAGAAAATGATCGCGTATAGACCCCGACCCCTCTACTAAATAATAATGTAATGTATTTATTAATTTTTTCCGTTACGACCGTAGACTTAATATGGGCATTTCCACAGAAGGGTCCCCCAAGACAAAAAAATTAAAAGTTCTCACAAACAGCATGATTTATAAATTTTTTAATAAAACAATTTAATTAAAGTACTCTAAGCTAATCTTACAATTACACAGTGTTACAAAAAAAATATCTAGTCATACTTTTCACGAGACCCAGTGCATTTTGTCGGGCAGGTCTAGTATAGCATACTTGGTTTCTTCCTAACACCCCCAAAATCTGAAGTTATGGCCCAAAAACCTCATTTAAATTGACATTGTTTTTCTTTAAACAACTCGCTGAGCTGAATCAGCTGGATAAACAAACAAAATACAAACTATGGTAAATCAATAGTGCTTTTATATAGCTGTTTAATACCTCGCTTTATTTTAATAGCATTTTATGAAAATTACGAATTTACTTCTGACTTCACAGGCTCTAAGCAATGTGAATTCAAATCGAGTAATTCTATCAAGTTATTATCTGGCTCAGAGCTGACAGCCGCAACTCGGGAGCCGTGAGCCATCAACCGGCTCTCGGCTCATGAGTCATAGCACTCGGCTCTGAGCTGAGAGCCACAGCTCGGCAGCAGTGAGCCAAAGCACAATGTATTTAGATTTTTAAAAACCACCATGGAAATGCCCATAAACCAAGTATTTGTCCCAAATATAAGGTTGTCAAAAGTGCGGTATTTCCGCAAGCTTGTCTTTGCAAGCGAGTAGTTCTAGTTGTATTCGTCGCATCGGTTCACGCTAGAGCTTTTTGGAAAGCTCTTTTTACGCGCTAACACGTGTTTGATTTATTGTTGTTTGTTTTTAGTCGTTCGTGAGTTATAGCGTCGCAAACATGGAGCAAAATAAAGAGAAAATACGGCATATTTTACAGTACTACTACGATAAAGGCAAAAATGCATCTCATGCTGCCAATAAAATTTGTGCAGTTTATGGACCCGATACAGTTTCCATTTCCACCGCACAACGATGGATTCAACGTTTTCGTTCTGGTGCAGAGGTGATCGAAGATGCGCCACGGTCCGGAAGGCCTGTCGTCGAAAATTGCGATAAAATCGCTGAATTGATCGAAAGAGACTGGCATAGTAGCAGCCGTAGCATCGGCCAAGAGCTGGGCATGAGTCATCAAACCGTTATAAACCATTTGAAGAAGCTTGGATTCAAAAAGAAGCTCGATGTATGGGTGCCACACGACTTGACGCAAAAAAACATTTTGGCCCGTATGGATGCATGCAAATCGCTTCTGAATCGCAACAAAATCGACTCGTTTTTGAAGCGGATGGTGACTGGCAATGAAAAGTGGGTCACTTACGACAACGTGAAGCGCAAACGGTCGTGGTCGAAAAGCGGTGAAGCTGCCCAGGCGGTGGCCAAGCCTGGATTGACGGCCAGGAAGGTTCTGCTGTGTGTTTGGTGGGATTGGCAGGGAATCATCCACTATGAGCTGCTCCCCTATGGCCAAACGCTCAATTCGGACCTGTACTGCCAACAACTGGACCGCTTGAATGCAGCACTCATGCAGAAGAGGCCATCTTTGATCAACAGAGGACGAATTGTCTTCCATCAGGACAACGCCAGGCCACACACATCTTTGGTGACGCGCCAGAAGCTCCGGGAGCTCGGATGGGAGGTTCTTTTGCATCCACCGTATAGTCCGGATCTCGCACCAAGTGATTACCACCTATTTCTGTCCATGGCGAACGACCTTGGTAGTCGGAAGTTGGCCACAAGAGAGTCCTGTGAAAATTGGCTCTCCGAGTTTTTTGACAATAGGGAAGCGAGCTTATATAAGAGGGGCATTATGAAGTTGGCATCTCGTTGGGAACTCGTCATCGAACAAAACAGCGCATATTTGACTTAAATCGCATTATTATAACCAATTTATAGCTCATGTCTCATAGCTCAGAGCAGTGTGCTATAGCTCACGAGCCGAGAGCCGGTTGATGGCTCACGGCTCTCGACGGATGGCTCTCAGCTCAGAGCCAAGAGCCGAGTGCTATGAGCTGAGAGCAACAGCAGGCTCTCAAAAGCTACGAGCACAGAGCAATTCCGAACCCAGTTTTGACCGATTTTCTCAATTGTTTTAATTAGAGAACACCGGAAGATTCGAGGCCTTTATATATGGTCATCTACAGCTAACTGGATAAGCTCTGACCACAGTATACTGATGGCTTAAGAACTGAATTCCGACTGCTCGAGTAGTTGGCTTACTATTTAACAGAATTGCTGGCACCTTAGCAGGAGTAATCCGAGTTGTTTTCCCGCCGGTTTCCAAGAGCATTTTACCAACCACCCCAGGAGTTTGTCAAGACGTCCATCTCACTACAATCATTGGTCCGACGAGCAGAATTTTATTTTGAATTTTGATTCAAGTGGATTTAACAACCCCCGATCCAATCGCCCAGCAGTTTTGGTGGACGGCAACTTCCGCTCATCTACGCTTCACCCAATTCCATACCAGCTAAGTACATACATATATAAAAAGGTTATTATTGGCGAAAGTGTTCTGTGTGTTTTTTTCTCCCTATAATTCAAAGCCAAAAAGTAGAAGTAAAGGCGCTGCATTCGAGTGCCCCGATTTGTTTTCATTTATTTGTTTTTGAATTTTTTAATTTGAATGTAGCCAGTTTTTGTTTCTGCTATTAAATGCTCATCCTGAAGGTAGGCCACATTATTTAGTAATTTCAGCGATTTTAGACCTAGCTGACTGCAAGCTCAATTGTTTCGCTTATAACTCCGGTGTTTTTTGTCCGATCAGATTGTATTTTTTATGCGCCATCTGCCAAAAACCTGGTCACCCGGCCTCCTATAAAGGGTGTGAACGCTACAGGGAGCTTCAAAACAAGTTAAGAATCAGGAAACAAAACTTAGCAAACAAAAACAATTTTTCATCAACCTTTATACATCCAAACATAAGCTTTGCATCTGCCGCCAGGAATACCACTAATCTTCCTAACTCAACAAACGAACCACTAATTAACTCCGTCTTAGAAGAAATTAAAAAAAACATGTTATCCCTAAGCAAACAAATTCTACTTCTTCAGGAACAATTTCAAGCTCACTCTGCTCGACTTGATTCAATCTGCAACTTAATAGAATCAACATGAACTTAGTAATAATACGCGCCCTGACACATTGAGAATAATATCCCTCAATGTAAATTCCCTGATTAACATAAGCAGACGATTAGAATTAAATCAATTCCTAAATGAACAAAGTCCTGACATCTTACTCCTAAACGAAACTAAATTAAACCCAAAACATAAACTAAGCTTCACCAATTACAACCTTATAAGAAAGGACAGAAGAGACGCTTCACGAGGAGGCGGTGTGGCAATACTTATTAAGGATAAAATTAAATTTAGTAAACATTACAATTACAAAATAGATTCCTTATCTACTATGGAAACATGCATAATTAAACTCAGAATGTGTTCAAGTAACTATCTATATATAATTGCAGTATACTATCCTTCAGGGAACAATAATTGCTCCTTTAAAACGGAACTCAATCTTATTTTCGAAGAACTAAAACTACAGAATCCTAACAACTTTTACGTTCTTGCAGGGGACTTAAACAGCAAGCACAGTTCCTGGGGAAATACAAATAGCAACACAAAAGGCAACGCACTTAAAGACTGGCTCAACTCGAACTCAGATACAGATGTAGTCTATACGCTTCCATGACACCATCTTACGACAATTCCGCCTCATATCTCGACATATGTATAGCTGACTATAGACTTGAAGTACAAAAAGCTCATGACTCAGCGAACTGTCTAAAATGCATAAACTACGATAGTGACCATTCCGCAATAGAAATCATTGTATCTAGCCGTGATAATACAAACTTATTTAACATTCTAGAAGAAGATACAAAGACGAGTTTAGATTATAAAAGAACTAATTGGCTTAGATTTCAAAAATCATGCAAAACACTTCTTCGGAGCAAAGCCCCAACACCAAGCGACAAGAACTTAACCAACCAAGAAATTGATCAACATATTTTCAAGCTTAATAATATAATTAGAACCGCTATAGAAACCAATGTACCAAAATCAAATTACAATAGCCCTGTCGAAAACCTCTCTAAATCAATAGTCATTAAAAAACTCCTTTCTGAAAAATCAAAAATACTTACACTAATAAAACAACATAATAGGCTTCAAATACATCTCCCGCAAAACTCTGTTATACTGCTGAAAGCAAGATTAAAACTCACCAAAAAACTAATAGATGAAAATATTCGCACAAATCTGAACACCCAACTTAAAAAGAAACTCGACCACCTTACTCCAAGCAATCCATTTAAATTTTCAATAGTCAAAAGAAACTTCCTAAAAAAATCTGAAATGACTCTTAGCCATATAAACGTTCCACATGCTTACCTAAGTGCGATACAAGACGCTGGTCTAGACCCTACCTATTTAGAAAATAACCCTGTAAATAACTGCTATGTGCTAAGAAAAGACAGAGAACTGATTGAAACAGTTGGCTTTTACTTTCAATCTATACATTCTGAAAAACAGAATATACCCGATAACATAGTCCACTCACAGGTCCAGCAATGCTTCGCTCAGTTTTTAGATATAATAACTAGATTTGACAGCATGCATACGACCAAAACCTCATTTTCTCCTGCTAATAAAGCCAACGCCCCTACTCAAACACAGACAGATAACTATTTTGTTACTCCGAGTGACCTAATAGACATTATCTCAAAACTTAAAAATAAGCTGTCCTCAGGTATAGATCAAATTCCCAACACTGTTATAAAACACCTTCCAATTGAATTGATTCTAGAATACTGTTCACTTTTTCACAATATGCTGAACAATTCATACTTCCCACCACAATAGAAATCAGCTAAGCTTATAGTAATTCCTAAAAAAGAAACAGATAAAAATAACATAAGAAACCTGCGCCCCATAAGTTTGCTACCTAACTTAAGTAAAATCTTTGAAATAATCATTAATATCTATATAAACCGGATTATCAAAGAAAATCAGCTTTGCTGTGAAAAGCAATTTGGTTCCAAGTCCAATCATTCAACTTTGCACGCGATCAACCTGCTCGTATCCGAAATAAACTGGGCTTGGAACAAAAAAAATGTCACTGGAGCTTGCTTTATAGACCTTGAAAAGGCATTTGACACGGTTTGGACTAAAGGATTGATAGTCAAACTAATACAATATAAATTTCCCTTACACTTACTAATCCTCATATACAATATGATAACAGAAAGAAAATTTAGAGTCAAAATCAATAGCTCAATGAGCACAAGGGAATTTAATGTTATTAATGGCCTCCAACAAGGCACAGTGAATGCCCCAGTCCTATTCAGCTTGTTTTTAAATGAAATCCTTCAAAAAGTAGACAAGATAATAGCCTTTGCTGACGATATTGTGATTTACCACTCCGACGACACAGTGTCCAAAATAAACAGCCACCTTCAGGAGAACTATAGTCTAATAGAAAGCCTTGCTCTCGATTGGCACTTAAAAATAAACGCAAACAAATGCGAAAGTATTCTTTTCCGTCCTCCTGTGACTAAATGTAACCACAACATTAGGAAGAATTGGAAAAATTTCCAAATTTCAACCAGTGCGAACTCCCTTATTCCCCTTTCCGGGAAAGTCAAATACTTAGGTATTTACCTAGATAAATTCCTATATTATGATAAACATATAAACCTTCAAATCAAGAAGACAAGGAATGCATACTATTCATATAAAAAAATGTTTGGAAGCAAGCTGGTAGACAGCAGAATTAAAACTATAATGTACCAATCCCTATTAAGACCCATCCTAACGTACGGATGTCCAATATGGTACAACATCTCCCCACCCTACATGGAAAGGCTTAGGAAATTCGAAAGAAAAGTCTTAAGAGCGTGTACGTCATTGTATAGAGACCCCAGAACCGATTTTATTAAATATTTCTCTAATGAAAAACTTTATAATGCTGCAGAAATAGTCCGGATAGACAACCACATCATAAATCTAACCAGAAGACACATAATGAGATGTTTGGACAATGATGAAAATATCTCAATCAGAGCTCAATTCTATGAGAGTGACGAGTATTTTGTACGATGCCTCAAAAATGACTTCACCCCACCCGAAATATTCGTATATCTAGACAGGAACAAATTAACCCAAAATACAGAAGGCTAATGTACCACCAGAAGCCTAATGTACCACATATATAGAAGAGCCAATAAAAAATCAATAATCGAACATGAACTAACAGAAACGAATAAAACATTTGACACATCAACTTCTGAAAGGGACAAACGAATTAATAACCTGATTAGGAACAAGTGCTGCTGGACATCAAATAAGGGTCAATAGTTCTTTCCCCCAATTATCCTTGAAAAGGGACCAGAATGCTACCCCCAAGTACAAATTTTTGTTTTCTAATAAATTTTTTTAAAAATTAATTAATTTATAATTACACAAGTTTACAAAAAAAAGTAAACTTTTTAACCAGAGAAGATAGCAATCGCTCCTAATGTGCTTTCGGCCGCTGAATTCAAATAAATTGTCCCCACTACGTCACGTTTAAGAGAAATTTGCATAAACGAGTGTTGAACGAGGATTGTTCACATTTCTAGGTCCTGCAGCCATATTATTCAACATATTTAAACCAAATTTATTTCTACGTACACTGAGTTGAATAACGATCTCGAAAGACCCAAACTAAAGTTTGGTACTGATTCCTAAGATACCATTATTTTGATTTAAAAATGAAATATAATCATTTTTGTGAGAAATTTCACTTTTCCCACCAACTAAAAATATTCTCAAAATTGATCTGCCAATTGAAAAAAATCGCAAAACTAACTTTCTAACGGACCATAGTATTGCTATTTTAATACACTTACACTTATTTGATATCATCGAGCTTTTAGAAGATATGGGCCAAAAACAATTAAAATTTAGGGTTTTTTATACTTCATATTTACCACCAAAATTTCTTAAAATGAGGATAATACAACATAATTATTGTGAAATAAAAGTGTTGATATTAAAAAGTTATTTTACTTTGATTTTTCTTAGCTTAAAGAAATTTTAGAGGAAATTTTATGAAAACAATTGTAAACAAGAAAGAAAGTCGGTCAAACCCGACTATAACATACTCTGTACCAAGAAATTACAGAATTTCTTTTGATCATAACTCGAAAACCGTTCATCCGATCTTCTTCATTCCTTTGGCGGATCGATAAGTTATCCTAATAACTAAATATGTCCAGAAGGAACAAGCCATCTATCTTCAAAACTGTGGGAGATATGACGTTTTTTCTAAATTGCGGGGGCGGGAGGGGGCGTGGCCAAAATTGAAAATAAACTTGATCTGCCTGCAGACATTAGAAGCATATGTCCCATACATGTCAAACCTCTATCTCTTACCATCTCTGAGATCTGTGCGTTCATACGGACAGACAGACGGACAGACGGACAGACGGACAGACAGACAGACGGACAGACGGACATGGCTATATCGACTCGGCTGTTGATGCTGATCAAGAATATATATACTTTATGGGGTCGGAGATGCTTCCTTCGGGATGTTACATACTTTTGCACAAACTTATAATACTCTATGTACCTACGGTAGAGAGTATAAAAAATGTCATAAGTTTTTATAGGTTTTGGCCCATAACTTCTAAAAGCGCGATGATATCAAAAAAGCGTAAATGTTGTAAATTTGTGAGTACAATGGTCTATTAGCCAGTTAATTTCGCGATATTTTTTGATTGGCAGATAATTTTAAAGAATTTTTTTAACCTACCGAAAAAATTAAATGTATTCTTAGTTCCTTACTAACTTATTGGTGATCTCATTCTTAATCGCTTTTTGAGATGGTGTAGGATTCTTAATATTTGTATAAAAATTATAATTAAAAGCAATCGTAACTAAACTTATGTACACCACTATAACTAGCCTAAGCTTTTGTTAAAGCTAAGTTGAGTCACATGCTTTACTCATTTGCATATGCACTAAGCATAACAACTGTTTATCACTCGAGCGCTGATAACGCATATAACTTATTAGTATATATATTTCAGACCAGTCCAATAGTACAGCCTTGCTCAAGTACCTCAAACGTATCGTTAAGGACAGAGAATGCGTTGCTTTCGCAAAGCTCAAACACATGCTCGCTGTTGAACGAGTTCTTGCAAACCATTGAGGTAGCTTCAGAAGATGAAACTGAAGATGGTGAGCCAACAGACCAAATAAAGAAGGGATATGGTGAAATCGACGGCTATAGTCCAAAGCCAATTTGCTTAACCTCCAATATTATGGAGTATTGGAAAGAAAAACGATTTGTGTACCCCAATTTGTACCACCTGGCCAAAGTGGTGCACTCTGTTCCTGCAACACAAGTAAGTGATGAAAGATCGATTTCGGCCCTCAAAATGATGCTTACGGCTCAAAGATGCAACCTCGCTGAGGAGTCATTGGCGAAATTGCTTTTTGTAAAATTAAATAGTAATTAAGCGATATCCAAAGTCTGACTCAAAAAGCAAAAATAACAATAAATTGAAAAAAAATTATATTTATGATGAAACTTTTTGCACGGGTTAAGCTTTGTGGTCCCTTTTCAAGGATATGCAATAATATTGGTGAAAATTCTAACACAGAAGCCGTAAATTACTGTTGAGTTTTATTTTGCGCAAAAAAAATAAAAATCATTAATAATCATTATTTTTGAGTCTTATTTTTTTTATTATAATAAATATAAATATAATAATAAATATAATAATATAATAATAAATATAATAATAAATAATTATTATTTTTGAGTTATATTTTTTTTGATCAAAAATAATGATTATGGTCTAAGTTTTTTAAAATCACTCAAAACTAATGATTATCATTGAAGAAAATTGTAAAAAATTAAATTTTTATCATTACCATGTAATTTTTATAATATAACTTATTATGATTACGGTCCCTGGTATATTTACATGGTGGTTAAGGTATAGAAAACAGTAAAGGTAAACTCCTAGAAGCTTTAAGATGATGGCCCCTTGAAATTATTAATTAATTAATTATTAATTTCACCCCATGTCGGAATCTCTGCCTTATTCTGGAGCGATTGTTTCCACAAAGAAAATGTTATCTTTGGTAATTTGGAGGAGTATAGAAAGACTAATATACGATGCCAATTTTCTGTGCTTATTTTGGAATGATTTAGAGCCGTTAAGCAACCTTGGTGCTCTGTAAATCTTTGATAGCGGCTCTAGATTCTTGCGAAACTGACTGAATGTTGAAAAGGAGCTTAAGTTGGCAGTTGACCAACAGCATCTTATTTTCAAACCTATCCGTCAAATCCCTCCACGCTGATGCGAAGCCGTCATTCGAGAGCGGGGATTTGGCCACAATTGCCGTCGCTTTTAGGTGGAAAAGCTTTTCGACTTGAGTCAAACTGGGATTGCCAATATAGACTGCAGTAAAGAGGTCTCGAAAAGTGAGTCACTTTATATAAAAAGTGACTATTGTCTCCGCCATAGACTTCTACAGACTTTGAAAACATTAAGAAAATCAATATTAATAAGTAAGACGGGCGTGAAACGCGAGCGATGGAATTGGAACTTAACAAGTTCCAAAAAATTGTTTTCGTGAGTATGGAAAAGACGCGAAAGGACTGTTATATAAAAATATCTTCTGAATTTTGCAAAACAAACAAGATTAATACGATGTGGAGCGATTGGAATGGAACAGACTTCAGATGGAGCGCATGATATCTTTGATATATTTATAAGCCCAACTACAATTATCGTTTATTGTTTTAACGTGTTGTTTCAATTCCTTTTTCATTAAACCTATTGTATTGATCCCAAAAAATGGAACGATGCAATGAAACGTTGACAATGGATGCAATGGAGGTGCAACAAAAAAAATTAATATATATATATATATAGATCTTCTCTTAAATAGACTAACAATAATTTTTCAAATCGTTACCTAGAAACTATTAAAAAAAAAGAACTATCCCCTGTTGGAGTTAGTTTGTGTTATGCGGCTCTTCATGTCATTCGCTGGGTTGGTAGGTCGTTTCTTCGGAGACGAGAATGCGTTGCCAGCATGGTGAGAGATTTTTCAAGTTGGTTTGTGTGGGCAAGAAGCTTCTCAGAATATTTGCGCTTAAGTTCCTCTATTTCAGTTTTAACCAGTGGGATGCTGAGGTCGTTGTGAATACAATCATTGCGAATGTACCATGGCGCTCCAGTGATGGTTCCAAGGATTCTCGACTGTGATCTTTGGAGGATGTCCACGCGGCTCTCACAAGCATTTCCCCAAAGCTGCGAGCCATAGGTCCAGACAGGTATTATGAGGTACAGTAAGTCTTTATATTCCAAGGCTGTTGGCCTTAAGCATTATCTGATGTTTTTTTGAGTCTATGCTTTCTATCGAGGTGTGCACCTAGGTATACAACATCGTTTGATTGCAGGATCAGAGTCGCGTTTAGTGATAGCTGGGGACAGGTGCTTCTGTTGAGTGTGAACATCACGTGCTTACACTTTTGCTCGTTGATATTAATACGCCAGTTGGCCAGCCACTCTTCCACGTAGGTAAGGTGGCTTCCCAAAAGTCTTGTTGCGGTAATTGGAGACCGTGATCTGCTTAATATTGTCGTATCATCCGCTAAATTACTTATTGTAAGTCGAGAGTCTGTTGTTATGTCGGCAGTGTATAGTACGTATGGGAAAGGACCAAGAACACTGCCCTTCGGAACTACGGCTACTATGGTGAACTCTTCTGTTGTGTACTCATTTTGACGAACTGTAAATACTCTGTTACTGACGTAACTTTCTAGGACTTTGTGTGTATTTGGTGGAAGCATTGTCTTTATCTTGAATGTAAGACAGTCCAACCACACGCGGTCAAATGCTTGGGCAACATCTAACAAAATGGCAGAGCAGTATTCGTAGTTTTCCAACGCAGTCCGAAAATCAAACGGTATTCGGTTGACTTTGCTCAATAGTCTTTTGTCTTTGTTTAGCTCGGAACCCAATTTGGTTTGAAGGAATGATACTTTGTGCATGGGAATAAGTTTTACGGAATTAGATCTTCTCAAAAAGATTTGAAAAGCAAGGGTCTATCTGATGACGCTTGGGTTTTATCCTTTCCTGGTTTATGGATCATTATGATTGCGGACTTTTTCCATTGGGTTGGGAAGTATCCACATCGCAGTACCGCATTGAAAAGTCTTGAGATATATGTTAAGGCAGGACTTGGAAGTTCCATAATCATTTTAGGCGCAATAAGATCATGTCCAGGTCCATTATGGGTTGTAGATCTCCGATACCATTTTTTATTTCAAGTGAATGATTGGGTCAGTTTGTGCGGCTATGGGAACCAATGGAAGTGCATAGCCATTAGTTGGTGGATTTGACTGAAAGACATTTCAAATGTGAAGTGCAAAGACATTTGCCTTCTCTTCGTCACTGCTGGCCCTACTTCCACTCTGGTCCCTTAAAGGCGTGTCTACCTTTGCAGGTGGCTTTATGCTTGCATGTGCTCTCTATAGGGGAGATTTGGTGCTTGAAGGCGATAGTTTTTCTATGTGACGGCTTTGGGCTAGCTGCTCTTCCGCTTCGAGTGCTTTGCGAAGTACGCGTTCCGCAAGTCTAAGAAGATTTTTTGACGCAGACGACCATTGGTGCTGCCATTCTCTTCTTGCACGCCGCTTTTCAGACACCAGTCGGTCTATGTAGCTGTTCGTTAATCTACTATCTTGCTTGGGTGTTATTATTGTTGTTTGAGGGTTTGAATGATGAGCAGCAGCAGTATAGAGCTGAAGGCTTGGACTGAGTTTCAATGTCTACTTCGCTGTTTATGGTCGGGCTCAGTCTCCGAAGATATTGTCTGATCTGAGGGCACTCCAGAAGGGTGAATAATATTGGAGAATGGTCTGACGACAAGTCTGCAAGGGCTGCTGCAGTTACCAGGTTCTGTGGTACTTTTCTTGTTATAGCAAAGTCTATAAGATCAGGTATTTTCTTTGGATCTGCTGGCCAGTATGTGGGCCCCCCCGGAGATACATAGTCGAGTTTTTTTGATGCGCGCGTGAGTACGTTGTAGAGCTCCCCCTTGGGATTAGTCAGTCTGTAGCCCCAGTGGGGATGTTTCGAGTTATGGTCACCCGCAGCGAAGAAGCGTTGGCCAAGTGTATTAAAGAAATCTTGGAATTCTTTTTCTGATATTGTAAATCGTGGGGGTACAGTAAGCCGCAGACAGAGTGACATTGCCTCGTTTAGATTTTACGCATATGGATGTGGCTTGTAGGAAGGTTTCCGAATATCGCGATAGTGGGTGATGTTTGATGCGGCTTCTGACTCGGATACCAGTTCCACCATGAGCTTTACCATCTGGGAGATTTGTGCCATAAAATGCATATCCCGATAATTCGAAATTATATCGGTCTGTCAGATGAGTTTCCGCAAGAAGCATTTTGTCGATTTCGTTGTCTTGGAGAAATTTGGATAGCTCCACTTTGTGGCGAGGAATGTCATTTGCATTCCAGAGTGATACTCTTAGGAGAGCCATTATTTGGGTTGTTGCGAAGCGAGCAGTTAAATGAGAAGACCTTGCATTCTCATCTGTTTTTGCATTGCGTTTAGCACCATAAAATCTTTCAGGGTTTGTTGTAACGATAGAAACTTGCCTTCTAAGCTACTTTGGTTTGATGGTTGCTCCACATGTTTTGTTGTCAGAGTCGGCTCAGTTCGAGTTTCGTGTGAAACGCCGCACAGTGGCCGGATTGGCAAATTTGGCGTTGCAAAAATTAATTTTTGATGGTCGATTTTTTTTAAGAGATTAATTTTATTCAATAAAGGGAACCCCAGATAGGCCAAAAAACATTGGTTTATAGAAATTGGTCAATTCGTTTGGTTTTTACAGTTCAAAGTTTAACAAGTTTTCAAAGTGCAGAATTTTTTATTTTTTGGGTCAACTGTCAATTTTGTGAACCTGTAAAATCCAAACGGTAAATCCAATTTGAAATTGGTTTATTTTTTTGACTAGATGCAAAAATTCTTTATGTAAATACATTAAATAACTTTATTATATCTAAGTTGAAAGATCAACATTCAAGTCTTGGGTGAACACTATTTTTGTTTTAGTTTTAGAGATTTGATGGACTCGGAAACATCAATTTCACCCGATTTCAGTTGTTTCGGAGCATACGTATTATGTATTAGTCTATTTATTAACGTATTGTAAAAGAATCAGCTGCCACAACCTGCCCCCTTAGACGTTACATTGATATTTGCGATTTAATCTACAGGTAAATAATATTTGGGAAGAACAAGAACAAACGAAGAAGAAGAAGATCGTTGCAGGAAAAATTTTAAAGCGTATTTTA
Source organism: Lordiphosa andalusiaca (assembly GCA_035044965.1). Classification (NCBI taxonomy): domain Eukaryota; kingdom Metazoa; phylum Arthropoda; class Insecta; order Diptera; family Drosophilidae; genus Lordiphosa; species Lordiphosa andalusiaca. The sequence continues at coordinate 312,452 of JAWNNM010002111.1, read as the reverse complement.
AGATTTACTGAGATAGGTAACACATAATATTGGTAGTCACAATTAGCCTTTTCTCATTTTGTGCTTTACAACTAGCAAGTGGGTGGATTTTTTACCTACTCTCGAGTGACCCTATCAACAGGTACTAGCTATGTTTAAAGTTGCTCATTGTCTTTTGATATTTGTTCTTTTGTTGTGAATTGTCACCTAATATTGCGTAACCCTTTCAAAAGGATTTAGTTTTTTTCAGACCATGTAGTCATTTTTTTACCTGTTGCTACCTGTGTTCCTTGTGTACATACTTATAAAGGGCTTACTCCAGTAAAGGCAGATTATTCAGACTTGAACAGTCGAGCGAAAAAGTACGCACACATAGTGATATTTGTTTTATCGAAAATGGACGACAGCAAATTATTTGAGTTCTTCAAAACCGCGGAATCACAAAAAGCTTTCGAGTCGTTAGTAAAAACCGAACTTAATTATACAAATGATGATTTGAAGGATGGGGAAATCATTACGACGAAAATACAAAACATATTCTACAGACTACAATCTAAATGGAAATCAGCAAATCGGACTGAGGAAAGATTTATACAAAAAAACTCGATTTGGCTTGATGGATTTTCTTGTTTCGAAGGTAATGACGAAATACCCAGCACTTGTTCCCAAGAATTCAAAACCCAAGGACTACAAAAGGTATAGATATGCGAACACGTGCAAAATATCTCGACATCAAGAAAATACAGACCTTTTCAACATGTTGTCGGACTCCTCTGATACTCGTATCTCATTTCTCAGACACTGATGTGTTCTCGCGGAATTTACCAACGAATATTCCCCAGAAGTATTAAGACTATTAAGCACTAACGATATGAATACCTATTCTGACAACATTTTACAAGAAAATTAACCATTCCCAAGTTAGAACTAATTTTGTATGAAAATAATTTATTTTAGCAAGTACACATTAACTTGTTATACATTTTTTTTTTAATTTTTAATATTATTATATCTTAATTTTTAATAAACAAATTTTAAAAAGTGAAAATACCTAGACTTTTTCATACAATTTTTTTAGAATATTAAATTATCAACTTTGGCAGTCGATCCCGAGTCCCCCTGTTAACCTACAAAGATGAACGTACGCTCATTTTAAAGCTACAGGAATTCTCTATCAGCGTCTCCTTGAAAGTGACGATTTTTGCAACACCAAATTCGCGATTCCGGCCACTGTGCGCCGTGGGTAGTAGTTGATGGGGCAGAAGACGATATCGTAGCTTTGGTGAAAATCCAGGGGTCGATTGCGAGGGTGTGTACATATTAAGGTTTCCATTGGAACGAGCAAATTCAGTGCGTGTATTAATCCTGCTCTTCAGATCTTTGTATACTTGGCAGCCTCTTTAGTTTGCATTGTGGTTGTGGAGGTCCACAGTTGCTGCTTTTTTGACTGATAGATCCTAATTATTTGCGGGGCATGAGGCAGTATTGTGCAGCTCTCCGCATGCCTCACAAACAGATCGCAGAGCGCAGTAGGAGTTAGTGTGTTTAAATTCTAGGCAATTGGTACATTGCACTGGATTTGTGCGTTTGTGCAGTTCCTCAACAGTTACTCTGCGGTGCAATAAGTAAGGTAGTTTGTAAATCGGGTGTACTTCATTTTTGTTACGAGCTATGTCTTCCAGGGTCAGCTCAACTTTGAAACGCGGCTGGGGTTTTTCGTCTCTGTTTATAAAATTTATTACGGACATGACCTCAAATTTTCTTCCAAAGCATAAGCAACTTCCGTTGCAGATACACTTGATTCAGTACCTTTGATTACTACTTGTAGGCCTTTGCTACTTTTTAGTTGGTAGGTGTAGTAGCATTTATTTTCAGCCCTTAAACATTTTTCGATAGCGCGATAGTCGTCATTGGTGCTAACTTGGAGCTTTGTTTCGCGTATGTTGCCTTTGCTGACGGATGTCACATAGAAGTTGTTGATCGTACAGCTGGTATCCGAAATGTAGACTGGGGGAGGCTTTGGTTTTGCGGCATTTGCAGCTTTTTCTTCACTCTCAGCGTCAGACTGTTTGGCAAGAATTTGAAACCTATTACCAGTGAGGCGATCTTTGTCCGTAGGTATCGCTTGTGTTGTTATATTTTGGTGTGTTGCCGCTTTTTTTGTTTTGCGGGCTTAATTTTCGTTTGTTTATTTTTACATACCGATCGATGACGGTCGGCACATACGAACGGGTGGTGGGTGTTGTGATCACTTGTGTATGTGTTAGAGGGAGCGCTGAGTTGACGCTGGTTTCTGCATAGTTGTTGTTGTTGAGTTCGTACAGGTTGATTGCGCTGGAGTAAGCGGTACCGTACTTTTTGTTGCATTTGCCGAAATGTTCATCATCGTGGGCTGTGGAGAGGGGGAGCTTCACGTCGCGGTGGTAGTATGAGAGCTTACAGTCACCGTGCTGGTGGGCTCGGCAGAGACAATTGCAAAATAAGCGTTGTTGCGCTGCATAGAAAGCCGGCGATCGTCGTTTTGTTGTTGCATTTTGGCATTGAGTTGGCTTGACTCATGGTGTTGTTAGTGTTCTTTGCACTTGCATTTGCTGAATTTGTACGCGTAGTCATTCAATTAATTAAATTTAGTTAAATATTAACTGTTAGATAGTATTGAACAACATAATCGCGAGTGCTTATGAATGATCATTAAAGTCTTTTATCGCGAGTCGAAATTTTTTGTTTTAACAATTGATTTTAAAGATTTTACATCGAAGAAAACCGGAGCTTGACAAAAACACGTCTTCACAGTTCAACCGACAGTTGAACAAAATATATAATGCAATTCTTTTTTTTTTAAATAATATTTTTGTCAACATCCGACCAAAACTTATATGCCCCAAAACAATTATTGGCATTTGTCAAGTCAAACGAACTCAATTAATAGCCCGGCCTCATTAAGGACCCTAAGGTCTATGTGTCACCCTATCTGGGGTCAGCCGGAATTACCTACCTACCTATCTGTGTAGGGTAGGGTATTTTCGGCTCCACAAAGAGAATGCAGCTTTGCTTTTTGACAAAATATGTATGTAGATTGTGTGTATACCCTTCAGTTCCAGAATTCACGCATCATCAAATTTATGCCTTATTCCCGCTTCTGCTTTGACGTCGACGTCGGCAGAACATAACTCAGTGAGTATTTCGTGTTGCAATTTTACCTACTGCAGCCGAAAAATAAGTCACCCGTTGGTGTGCGACGCGCACACAACCAAAAACAGTTTAGCCAACGCCGAACAAAGAAGTTTGTATACCCTTCACATTTGAGCTGTCATTGATATCATACATTATTTGCATTTTAAAAAATTTTACAATGAGTCGATTGGAAAGATCGTTAATGGAAAAGCCTTAAGATAGAATTTTTATTATTATTACCCCAAAAACAATCAATTATATATGGATCAGAAACAAATGTATACAAATAATTCTAATAGTCGGATATGCCATTTCATACTCTGAGTAGAAAAAAGTGACGCGAGCCGAAGGCGAAAGACAAAGCGGAGAAACGGCGCATCGTTTATTGTTTCTGGTTTTGCGTTTGCATAGAAAAATCTTAACACTTGTTTATTTCATTTCTACTGCCACTGCCTCACTGATGATGAGTACTGAATTGTATATGCATAGGTCTAATGCCCGCAAAATGCACTTGTGTATATGTTTATATGAAGAGATTTTACTTTTAGTGTACAATAATTATATGTTCATTAAATTTGTGTTTTATTTATTATTTAATTGGTTGACGGTGTTACATATGCCGCTCGGGTTTTGATTTGACAATATAAATATCGATGAGGAATTTGTATGTGCTTGTGTTAGTAAGAATATCATGCAATTTTGGAAAAAGTTCATACAAAATAAATAATTAAATGGCGAACGGCTTTTATTTAGGCGTTGATCATAGGAACTGTGTGTTTTAACATACATACATACGTGCGTTAGCCGTAGGTCAGCTCCCTCGTATGTGTATGTGTATGTATGTACGGTGGATATTTAAAGCACTGTTATGTGGCGATATTTGTCGTAAATACATTTTTATACCCTGTTCCCATTGAAAATGGGAAAAGGGGGACCATGAAGTTGTGCGAATGTTTGTAACAGGGAGAAGGAACACCGACCCCGTAAAGTATATATATTCTTGATCAGCATGAACAGCCGAGTCGATATAGCCATATCCGTCTGCCTATCTGTCCGTCTGTCCGTCTGCTTTTTTTTTTTTGGGTAAGGCGGAATGCATTTAAAGCCGAGAAGTGTGGTACTCGGAGTTCCTCACCCACCAAAACCACCCCTACTCTCCGTTTCCCTTTTGCGGAACTACCGCTAAGTATTACTTCACAAGGGGGGAGATGGCACGAAGGCCTCCGCTAGATCCTATCTAGGGATATAACTCGAATTGCGCTGTCGTTCAGCGCGACGCAGGGATTTTAAAATCACAGCAGCCATGGAGCAAATGGCATTCCAATTGTTTTGCGAGCTAAGTAGGATGTCCATAAAGTCAGTGACTGTAAATGGCCTCACAATGCCTAGGCGTAGCTCTTCCCGTTCGGCAGCGAATCTTGGACAGACAAAGATCATATGTTCTGCGTCTTTTATGGTCCGCGCACAGTGTGTGCAAAACGGATCTGTCTCATGCTTAAACCTATAGAGATAGGATTTGAAGCATCCATGTCCAGCCAGTAGCTGTGTTAGGTAAAAGTCGGTTTGTCAGTGCTCTCTACCAACCCACGGCCTTATGTCCGCTATCAGTCTTTTTGTCCAGCTGCCGTTAATGGTAGTACTCCACCTAGCCTGCCATTGCGTCATCGTACTCTCCCGTCGATGATCATCTGCCTCCCTGCTTTCCATCGCTAACAGGTCAAGCGGCACCATTCCGGCTAGTACCAAGGCCGGGTCTTCTGACACTGTGCGGGAACTGCAGATAACTCGGAGAGCACACCTCTGGTACGCGGTTTTGCATCCTCGACTATAAGTTGGGACAGTCATTGCAGGGGCCCATATTGGCGCTGCGTACATAATAATCGACCTGACTACATTGCAGATCAGCAATCTACTGCGATGTCGAGGTCCACCAATGTTCGCCATAATGCCCGATAACGCGTTCATTGCTTTCATGGCTTTTTCCTCCACGTATGCTAGGTGCGTTTTGAAGTTAAGCTTGCGGTCCAGCATAACTCCTAGGTGTTTAATCGCATCCTTCGACATAATTTGCTGGCCTCCGACTCTTATTTGGGCAGTTTCCACACGAATCCTGCTGCTGATAAGGACCGATTCGGCTTTATGGGAAGCCAGACTCAACCCGTTAACCTCTAATCAGTCGGTCACACGCAATATGGCATCATTTGTTTTGCGCTGGACATCCTCGAGTTTTTAGCTACAGCGGCAATAGCAATGTCATCTGCAAAGCCAACAATGCTGACGTCTATCGGTGTAGACAGCCGAAGGCTGTGACTGAGCCCTGTGGCACCCCGCCTGTGACTCTGTATGATTTCCGCCCATCCGATGTGTCGTATAGCAGAGTGCGGTTCTCAAAGTAACTGGCTACCAGTTTCACCAGATACGCAAATATACCAAGACGTGTGAGAGCTTGGAGGATCCTTTCCCAGCGAGCGGAGTTAAACCCGTTCTTTACGTCGAGTGTTGTTACCAGGCAATACTCCTTTCTTCCGCCCCGCCATATTTTTACAGCTGTGGCTCTGCGAGCAGTGTTCACCACCGTTTAGATTGCGTCTATCGTACTCCGTTGCTTCCTGAATCCGAACTGCTGGTTTGAGAGGCCGTTTCGCTCTTCCAGTTCCTCCTCTAGGCGGTTTCATAGGATGCGCTCAAACAGTTTGCCGATGACGTCCAGCATACACAAAGGTCTGTACGCAGAGGGGTCCACCATATTTGTATCTCCTTTTGGAAGCAGCACCAATCTCTGGAGCTTCTATCTTCATGGAAAGACTCCCTCCCTGATGCACTGGTTGTAAAGATCAGCAAAAACTTCCGGCTGTGCTCCAACGATGATCTTTACCGCTTTTGTTGAGATTTCGTCTGGCCCAGGTGCTTTGTCGCCGCATACGCGGGATAGTGCAGCTAGTACTTCTTCTGCGTTTGTAGTACAGACGTACGATGAGTCTGATCCTGTAGTCTGGTCGACTGTCTCCGGGTGGACAGGGAATAGTGTGTGGACAATTGTTTGCAATTGAATTGGACATGTGGGAGATGGCCGCCTTGCCAGCTTTCCCATTACGAGCTTGTAAGCTTGTCCAAACGCTTGTTCTTCAGCTTCCTCGCACAATGTCTTCCAGCAGTTCGCCTAGCTCCGCTTTATGACCTTTTTGATTCCGGCTCGATGGGTTTGGAACGCAACTTGCAGTATGTTCGCTTGACGTTGGGCCTCTTGGTCCAGTGGATCGCTTCATCGCGCCTTCATCGCGCGTTGGTACTGCCTTCTCGTGTGATTGCACTCCTGTCGAATGTCTTGAATTTCACTGGCCCACCAGTGAACCGGTTTTTTTCTGACTGGGCCCCTTCTCTTTCGCGTCATCGCGGCATCGCAGGCTCTCTCTCAATGGCATCTGCCAGGCCCCTCGCTTGGTTTTCGGCATTTCCAGTTAGCTGGGTGCTCCCTAGCATTGCCAACAAGGATGCAGCATCAAGAGCCTTCTCGTTCCATCCGAAGTGCGTAGGCTGGTTTGTCCGTTTCTTCTGTTGTCCTCCAAAGTTTGCCACTATGGCTTGGTGGTCGCTGTGGGTGTATAAGTCGGAGACTTCCCATGTCATGTTTCTTGCGAGTTGAGGGCTAGGAAGCGATAAGTCGATTATAGAACCTCGTCCAGCTTTCGAATAGGTTTGCTTTCCTCAATGGTTTAACAGCGTCACGTTAAGGGAAGCTAAGGCGTCAAGAAGAATTGTTCCTCGGGCGTTTGTTCTGGTGCTCCCCCAGTCCACCGCCCATGAATTAAAGTCACCCTCAATTACTGTTGGCACATGACTACGGGAATCCGTCGCGATTTCGTCCACTATTCTTCCGAATTCATCGACAGTTAGGCTGGGGGCTAAATAGCAGCTGTACCAGTGCCTCCACATCTGGCTCTGACATATCCCAAAGCTGTTTTCTGCTCACTAAGTTGCTGTGGAGGGCTTCCACAGCTCCATATTGCCGCTCTATATCCCTGGATTCCTTGTCCCTGATTTTGGATCCAAACTCCGTCAGGCATTGCCCGATATGGCTGGCAAAAGAGCGCTACATCAATCCCTAGGTCTCGAACAGTTTGCATAGCGAGGTCTTGGGCCGCTATACAGTGGTTAAGATTAAGCTGGAGTAACTTAATATTTACAGTTAGCTCTTATTGCCTTCGCAAACAGCGGGTAAGCCCTGCTAAGGGTGTTGTGCGCCGCGTTGTGGACTCCATTTGTGGTGCATGGTATGCACGCTGAGCGGTTTTTGCAGCACTTCGAGGTGTGGTTTGTGCCGCAGCAGTTGAAGCACTGTTTCGTGGTGTCGTGCCCGCTTCTGCACCCAGCGGATATGTGCCCGAAATCAAAACACTTGAAGCATCTTCTTGGGTCGATTTTATGGCGCACACGGCATCCTACCCATCCCATCCTGTTTTTACCTTTGGTAAGGAGATCATCCGCTATTTCCTTAGAAAGAAACATGCTGGCTGTTTGGGTTCCTCTGTAGGAATTCCTAAGTTTGGGTACTGCCACAGCTGGAATGTCTCCATCGACACTTGCGAATACAGCATGGAGCACTTCTTTGCATGTGGACCATTCAGAAATATATCTGACCTGTATATGTTTCTTGTCGGAGATAGCTTTTACCGACGCCCTATCACCCATCGCCATTTCCACCACTTTAACGAGCTGGTTTGTGGTCTCATCTCCTGACTTGCTCATTTGCATGAGTAGCTCTTCATCGGCCGTACGTCTGCACACCTTCTCCCTTTACGTCTGGAGCGCAGTATCTTTCTGGACTGCTTTCAGTACCTCAGCGTATGCTGCTGGCTCAGTGCATTTGACGACTATCGCGTCTGGTCTGCTGCCCTTCTTTGGAGGTTGCCGGTTTCTTGGCTTGACCTGCTGCCAGTTTTCGGAACTCTTTTTCGTCACTTCCGATTTTCCACCCGACTGGGTCTGGTGTATAGGGAACTGGGGAAACACTAATCTTCCATGGGTGTGCCGGTCCGTCTGTCTGTCTGTATGAACGCTTCGATCTCCGAGACTAAAAGAGATAGAGATAGAGCCACAAATTTTTGCTTGGATTCAGATTTGGAAAATCCCTCCCCGTTCCACTCTTATCCCCAAAATACCGTTACATCCTAGATCTAAAAAACAGTCAGATCCACAATTTTCAAGTTAGTGTTAGTTTCCAAGTTTCGTGGTTTAGTGTACATCAAGCTAGGCCCAATATCCATCAATTCTGAAAAGTACAATCTGATCGGACAAAAAACAACGGAGTTATAAGCGAAACAATTGAGCTTGAAGTTAGCTAGGTCTAAAATCGCTGAAATTACTAAATAATGTGGCCTACTTCCAGGATAAGCATTTAATAGCAGTTACAAAAACCGGCTACATTCAAATTCAAAAACAAATAAATGAAAATAAATTATAGGGAGAAAAAAACACACAGAACACTTTCGCCAATAATAACCTTTTTATATATGTATGTACTTAGCTGGTATGGAATTGGGTGAAGCGTAGATGAGCGGAAGTTGCCGTCCACCAAAACTGCTGGGCGATTGGATCGGGGGTTGTTAAATCCACTTGAATCAAAATTCAAAATAAAATTCTGCTCGTCGGACCAATGATTGTAGTGAGATGGACGTCTTGACAAACTCCTGGGGTGGTTGGTAAAATGCTCTTGGAAACCGGCGGGAAAACAACTCGGATTACTCCTGCTAAGGTGCCAGCAATTCTGTTAAATAGTAAGCCAACTACTCGAGCAGTCGGAATTCAGTTCTTAAGCCATCAGTATACTGTGGTCAGAGCTTATCCAGTTAGCTGTAGATGACCATATTTAAAGGCCTCGAATCTTCCGGTGTTGTCTAATTAAAACAATTGAGAAAATCGGTCAAAACAGACTGTAAAATTCAGTAAGCTTGAAAAAGTAGTCAGTATGCAATTTGATGCTGCAGTAACAACAGAAAGCAATACCTACGATATCTTTGTTGATTATAAAGCCGCTTTCCACACATAGACCTCCAAAAGCTGGCGATGAATTTCGCCCCCGAATGAAGCACGAACTGTATGAGATCTATTGGGACATTGATATAGTCCAGCGCATAAAGCATATTACCCGTATGGGTAAAGAAGCTGAAGCAAAGAAAGAGTACAAACGGAGGGCAAAAGAACTTGAGAAGATAGCCATAAGGGGACGACCGAAATTGAAATGAGAAGACCAGGTGCTGGAAGATATTGGGATGCTAGATGTGACCAGCTGATGCCAGCTCGGGCAGGACAGCGATGACTGGTGGGCATTATTTGCAGAATTATTTGATGCCCCTTGCTGACATTTATAGCAAGCTTAAGATGGAGATCACATCTGCAGGCTCCACAAAAGGCACCAGTCAGATAAGCCAAGGACATGGTGTTTAAAAATGATGTCTAAGAAACAATTAGACAAACGAGTTAGTGGCGTATCTCACATTAAAAAATAGCTTAGTGCTGTTGGATTCGCTTCACTAATATATCTTGGTGAAGAAATCGTGAAACATTTGTATACATAAATAAATTTACATATATTTACTTTTTTTTTACAAACATGGCATACTTTAAGGGTCACAAATGTTAAAACACACTCGGATAAAAAAAATTACTAAAAAGTCGATGTGTGCTTAGAAATACGCGAATAACTTTGGCAGACGGTAACCAAATTCATAGAAACAACATCTGTTCAACAGAGAATTAAAAGAGTTTCTATAATAAAACTTAAAAGAAAATCACATAGAATAAAATAGTGAAACCAGTGAAAGCCAAAGGGGATATTTCGAAAAGAAAGCCTAGCAAAATTACAAAATAAACTTATAACGACTCCGACTCGGTGGGGGATCCGGCCAGCTATGCTCCGATCCACAGCCTGCTGTGGTCAGAGTTGATATTAGAGCTTAGAAAACCATTTAACGAATATACAGGCCTATTCAGTTTTCACTTACACTAAATTTTCTCCATTTCGACTTGGCTACCTGTTTAAATAAGGTTATTGGGCCATAACTTCAGATTTTGGGGGTGTTAGGAAGAAACCAAGTATGCTATACTAGACCTGCCCGACAAAATGCACTGGGTCTCGTGAAAAGTATAACTAGATATTTTTTTTTGTAACACTGTGTAATTGTAAGATTAGCTTAGAGTACTTTAATTAAATTGTTTTATTCAAAAATTTATAAATCATGCTGTTTGTGAGAACTTTTAATTTTTTTGTCTTGGGGGACCCTTCTGTGGAAATGCCCATATTAAGTCTACGGTCGTAACGGAAAAAATTAATAAATACATTACATTATAATTTAGTAGAGGGGTCGGGGTCTATACGCGATCATTTTCTAGCCACCAGAATTGGTTATTGTTTGGGCTTGAATCCCTGCTTGGTATTGTTTTATCAAACCGGCAGTTTCCATGTTATAGAATGGATTCTAGGACGTTTTTGCTGCCGCTTTCTTTTCCTTTTTTATCCAGCAATAAGAATGCTTCAGGTGGGACAAGGCCTGTTAAGAATGAGTGCTATATAACGAGGGCCATTGTGAGGCCATTCTAGTGGTATTCGGTACTTTTGAGAACATGATTGCGTACTAGATTGATTATAAAATTAACTATACCCGGTATGTTGGCCACGTTGTACAATTTTTTCTTGCTAACGTATTTTTTAAAGTTTCTCTATGGGGATCTATAAATGGCAGTCTTTCGAAAACCCTAAGTCGCTTCATGATAAGTATGAGGGTGAGATATTAAACCAGATATTGCATGCGTATGTGAGTATTGGTCTGATAATGACTGGTATATACAAATTTTTACTCTAGGACATAAGTCCTTCGAATACATTAAGGACATGAACGAAAAGAATGATTTTTTGGCCTTGGCTATTTGTATATTTACATGGTGGTTAAGGTATAGAAATCGGTAAAGGTAAACTCCTAGAAGCTTTAAGATGATGGCCTCTTGCAATTATTAATTAATTAATTATTAATTTCACCCCATGTCGGAATCTCTGCCTTATTCTGGAGATTCTGGCGATTGTTTCCACAAAGAAAATGTGATCTTTGGTGATTTGGAGGAGTATAGAAAGACTAATTGTAACGAACAGTTATAGTTTAGAATTCTAAGCTCAAATACAAAAGCATTTAAGTCAAGCTTCCCGCCTATATTGTTGTTCCCTAGCCTTTTCTAAATACAGAATCAGGTAGCCAATCACTTAAGCTTTGCTCATTTCGCAGTAACCCTATCAAAAGCTTACTTTAAAATGAACTGGCTAAGGCGACTGGGTCAGCTATTTCAGTGTCAAGGTATACTTTTAGTCCCGGATGGCCTAAGGTGGTAGCTGCACAGTTTTAATAAAAGGCTAGACTTGACAATTGCCACAGCTGGCGGGTGCGAAAGGGATATGTTGCAGACGATATCGGTTAGGGACTTAGGGCAATCGGCTAGCAAATCAGCCCGAGGGGGGTTCGTTTGATATAGTATACTCCAAAACTCACACTGCAAACTAAAAAAAAAAAGTCCCTGATGCTCTTTGCATCGCGGAAGCTAAAATGAAGATATAAAAGGAAAAGAAAGACGGAGACAAACACTATTACACCATATTTATGCTTCATGTTGTTCTTGAAGCTGCGCTCTTCACCCACCCTACCTATGATTCTCCATTAGCGCACTGATCTCGGAAAATCCCATAATTGTTCACGACATCTGTTCACCCTTTACTTTACATTACCAAGGAATTTTATAGTTAATTTAGAAATTCATTATGAAAAACAATTTAGTCATTTTAGAATACAAATGGTTACGACCTGCATGTTGGCGGTATTAGATTTAAATGATTTCAAAGATATAAGAATTTATAGATTTCATTTGGATAATCTTCATTTAGTTTTCGTGGTGTTGTAGATATAGATATGTAAATTAAGAATAAAGGAAATATTTAGCAAGAATTATGGTTTTCAAAATTAATTTAAAATTATTTCATGTTTACTGAGTTTGTACCACGGTACTGGATTCAAATGATCATTTAGACTAAATTACGTTAAGGCTGCGTATGTATGTAAATAATATGAATTGCTTGTCGCCAAATCAATAGAACGCAAACACTAACGAAATCAAAACAAACCAAAAGACTTCAATTGGTCAAGTAATCAAATATCAAAATTTATGTAAATAGAAATGAAGCACAAAGCAAAAGAGAGCAAATCAAAAGGTCATAACTGATCATTACGGTCAATCAAAAGCACTTAAAAGGCACTGCACAATGTTTGTTTGTTTAGTTTTACAGGGTGCGCCATATAAAGTGTCGGTATGGCAACACTGAATAACTTTGACATTTACCAACCGATTGCTTTTGTTAGACATGTTTTGGAAACATCAATCTAGTACAATTTTGACCATGGAACGCTTCACACCAAAACAACGTGCCGAAATAGTGACGCTGTTCATCGAAAATAATCGTTCAATTGTGCTAAGAAATTTTGATGACCGATGAGGCCCATTTCACGCTTTCTGGTGGTGTTAATATGCAAAATTGTCGCATATGGGGCACGGAAAAGCCACACCGCATCCATGAAATACCTTTACACGACCAAAAAGTGATTGTTTGGGCCGGTATCAAAAAGAGGCGATATTGACTGGCCACCCAGATCTTCAGATTTGACCACCCCAGACTTCTTTTTGTGGGGCTATTTAAAAAGAAAGGCTTACGCCAGCGATCCACAGACCATTGAAGAGCTCAAGGCCAACATTCGTGCCGAAATCGCCACTTGATCGACTGAGACGCTCGAAAAAGTGATGGAAAATGCCGGAAAAAGGGCACATTTTGTTGTGGTCAATAAAGGCGGCCACTTGATTGATGTTGTGTTCAAAAAGTAGTCGAAATATATTGTACAGGACCAAATTAAAGGAACAAGATCAACATATAGCAATCGGTTGTTTGTTTTTATATATATTCAGTGTTGCCAATCCGACACTTTATATGGCGCACCCTGTTCTTTTATGACATGTTGGGAATTTGCACTATTTAATTTTCCACTATGTTAACAAAACAAATCTCCGTTATTAGCACTCACCCATCTTCCGACTCCTCGAAGGCCTTCGTGGTTCTGACGATGTTGTTGTTGTTGCTAAAGGTTGAATATGGGGTAGATTTGTTGTGCGCACCAAAAATTATGTAGGCATGATTCATGATTGGTTTTGGCGTATTATGATTTGATGTATGTACTGTGAAGTAGTGGCCAAGACCAATGCTTCACAATAGATTTAATTTGTAGATTTAACCGGTTTATTATAAGCATTTGTTAAAGTGCAAGGAGCACAAAAATATATTTTTCCTTTTAAGTTCTAACCGCCAGCTTCGAATGACGACTAGGTGGCAAGCCCCGATCGCATCGTGTTTGGTCACATTGGGGAAATACCCACCGCCAACGACCAGCTTTTGTCAGAGAACAAAATCCCGACGCTGGAAAAAGGCTAAATAAGCCAGTGGCTGGAGGGGAGTTGGTCACTCCCAGCGGTGGGGCTCTCTTGCTTGGCGGCGTTGAAAGCGATCGGACGTGCACGGGTCAGAGTGGAGCTAGACAGTGAAAACAGTGGAGTGACGCGAGAAAAACAAGAGGTTTGGCTAAGAAAGAAAGAAACATATCGGTGCAGCAGGGAAAACGAAGTGAACATTTTGTGGAAAATATAAACAGTGAAAGAACAGAACAAGTGCATGACGCTTTACTAGTGTTCGGGATCCTATCTAACCCATCCGCCTTCCTCCTCCTTTAGTATCGGGCGCGGTAGCATCCCGCCCCTCCCCCCTTTCACGAGGCGCTTCGACGTGGTTGCATCCCGCCGGCTCCGCCTACGTCCCTTTCTCCCACTTCTCCCAAGCCCATTCCTCATAGTGGGAACGGTTGTGTCTCACCTTCGCGAGACTCTTGCCATCACCCTTCTTTTCTTGCGGCGAACGTGGTCCCATCCCGTTGTCGTGGTCGAGGCAAGTTGGGTTCACCCTTCCTTCTTCCCTGCGGTGGTCGTGGTTTCACCACTACTCCTCTATCATCCTTCGCTTTTCTCGTCGTGCGGCGAACGTGGTCCCATCCCGTTGTCGTGGTCGAGGCAAGTTGGGTTCACTCTTCCTTCTTTCCTGCTGTGGTCGTGGTTTCACCCCGACTCCTCTATCATCCTTCGCTTTTCTCGTCGCACGGCGGACGTGGTCCTATCCCGTTGTCGTGAGCGAGGAGGTCATATCCTTCCCCCAGCGTCCCAGATCTTACAAATTTTCTTGTGAGAGACCTTGGTAAGACTGAGTAGCATCCCAGTGGCGCAAATGCTCATTATTACGTCCATTATTAATGCATTACCTCTCGCCTGAATGCATTCAAAAACCCAATACAACCTGCCTTACTTTCTTAAGAAATGGCCAAATTTTCTGCACGGTACATGAGTTTATTGAATTTTGTAATGCAGAAAGTAATGACGTGCCGAAGTTTCTTTCGGGTCCCCATTACGCAAGCGTATTCTTTTACCATATTGTAATGCAGAAATTCTCGAGCCATTACAAATGCGCTGAAAAAAAATCTCATGGTTAATGCATTACATTGTGGCTCGTACGTAATGCATTATTTCGACCGACTACATTCAGCCCAGCGCCACTGGGATACTTCGGCCAAGGAGCTTCCTTACAGTACTTATAGATTTTTATACGACTTGTGCCAAAAAAAATGAAGTCAAAACTATTAAGCTTAGTTGAAACAGGCCATTGCAATTAAAGCACTTCGCTGAGGGGAGCTGCGTTGACGCAATCACTGCCTTTTGCTATCAGAATGAAAAATCAAATTACTACTGGGACAAGCGCACTTTATTTGTGGCGATTATATTTACCTTGCAGATTTCGGTTTACAATGGACACGAATTAGAACTGTCAAAGCCAATCGCTCCACGCTTTCCTTCCTCTGTCTGCCACTAAGAGTAGTTAACTAAATTAACTTCTGAGGCCGAAAAGTTTAGTTAGCTAACCTCAAATTAATAGCAAAACAGCAGCGAAATTGATATAAGACGGCGTCTGCCTTTTAACCCAGGCGAATTATCACTGCGCGTGTTGTATATTTATGCAGACTTCAAGCTAAATTTGATGCAGTAAATTATGCAATCAATTTTAAGGTTTTTCTGTGAAAGCACGTCTTGTTATCTGGACACCCACGAGGAAAAGAAAGTATTTTTTCCGGATATGTGGCTTGGTCAAGCGCAGCGTGATCTGGCAGAGTGGATAAATATATCGATATCGATACCTTTTTTATATCGACCGCAAAGCTGATAGCGACTGCGCATCTGGCTTTTAACAAGCTAAATGCAATGACAAAATATCCGTTGCAGTTCAAATTAAATCTGACTACAAAAAAAAAATAAAAAAAAATAGCGAACTCGATTTCCTCACAACCACTGGATAATTCTAGTGTCTTGGCACGGAGAACCTGAAGAACAATTATTATGGACGAATGTTCTTCCCATGATATGTACCTTGAAATTGTCCTTGCAAGTTGTCAAGTGCATAGTAGCAATTCCCAAGTTTTTCTCTGACCCGAGACTTAATCCATTGGGGATTAAACTTGGCATTTCTGTTTTGACCAAAATTGCTTTGACTAAAATTAGTCCACCTTATATGATATAACGCGAGTCCTAAGATTATATTGGTTGGTCGAGTGTTCGGCTGCTTGAGCAATGCTCTGTCGCAATTCTTTTCGCAATAGGTGAAAATGAGACCCATGAGTGGCCATGTCAAAACCAAATAAGGCATGAAACGGTGAATGAATATGTTCAAGTGATAAGAGTTGCGCAACGCACAGCTAATGGCTTGTATATGGGCATCCCACTAACGATGGTCATCTTTAAGGTATGCTCGAATGGCCGCAATAATGGATCGGTTAACCCGTTCCGAGGCATTTGCCTGAGGCGAGTATAATGCGGTATATATGTGCTTAACTCCGAGCGAAGTTATCCACGCGTTAAAGTCAATGGTCTTGAATTGGAAGCCATTGTCGTTCACCAAAGTTTCAGGCACTCCAAATCTAAAAAACACATGATCCTGTAGAAATTCCTAAATCACTTTTGCTGCCAGCAGCAGCCCGCAGCTCCGTAGCAATTGCCCGCTGCCCGGGGCAGCGCGCATCAGCCCGCGAGCAGCAGGCAGCTGCTGGCTCGCTGCCCGCGCACTGCGGCCTGTTGCCCGGAGCCGAAGGGCAAACTGACCGAGACGACGGGCACAGTCGGCGAGCCGCGGGCAAGTCGCTGCCCTTTTGAGCCGCGGGCAAAGAGCGATTCCGAACCCTGGTCAAATGACGTCAGAGACTCACAAATTTTAACGCCTGCTCAGTGGAGCAAGTGATTGCACTACCTTCTATTCATTGTATCATGCACCAGAGCCACACACGATGTCAGCCTACTATGACATCTCACTCTTATATTAACAGGGACAACTCTAGCTAGCCCATCGCTAGTTTCACAACACTAGCCAGTTCGCATTAATTAAGCAGCGCGATATGACTTATCCCATCTCCGACATATTTTTATCAAAATTAATTTTTTTTTATTTGTTTTCTTTTTCTTACTAGATCGTTTGCTCTCTTATGTGCCAATTGTAATCTAAACTTAACCTCTTTATCCTATGCTTCGTGATTATATAAAGGGTTCACCGTGGATTTCTCCAGGAAGTCATATTTTGGTGGGTTTTTTGCAAAAAGTAGTTCATAAGGTCAAAAGCCGTGAGCTGTAGATGGTGTTGTATTAGAGCAGTATGTGAAATATTTCAACCATTCGTCCCAGTCATCTTTTTCAACATAAATATAAGATCGTACGTACTCATTATATGTTCTGTGGGTGCGTTCGACTGCACCGAGTTTTTGATGATGTTGGGGTGTTGACGTTTGATGGTTTATTTTTAACAACTTGCATAAATCTGTGAAAATGCTATTATTAAATTCTGTACCCATATCTGTTATGAGCGTCATCATAGGTCCATAGATCAAAATTAAGTTGTCAAATATTTCTTCAGCTACTAATTTTTCATGTTTGCTTTTTATTGGTATTGAAATTAAATATTTTGTCAAATCGCAAAAGAATTGTGACAGTATATTCATTTACGTTTTCTGATCTTGGTAGGGGTCCAATTGTGTCTATTTGGACTATATCAAATGCTTTTGTTGGAGTTTTCTGTTATAATTTTTGGTTCTTTATTATGCTTTATTGTTTTGATTTTATTACATTGTGCACATTTTATTATATATTCTTTTATATCTTTGTTCATGTTATTCCAATGATATCTTTGTCTTATTTTAGTTGTTGTACGATTGATACCTTGGTGTCCACCATTTATAGGATCATCGTGATGTTCTTTTATTATTTGTTCAATTGTTTTTCTCTCTGATACGTATTTTGTTTTTGGTGTTAGCACAACTTTTGTATTATTAATTATAATTATTATATTATTATTTGAATCTTCCACCCGGGTGTTGTAAAATATCTTGTCACCTAAGGACAATTGTAAATTGGTGATTCCTAGGTTACCGGCTTCTCTTTACAAGTGTCACTTGTTAGTTTTTTCAAGTCGGATATTTCAATGCGGGTCCGCTGCATAATTTTCTTTTCCAGCTATGTTCTCCACCACAAATTCGTATTCTTCTAGATCTAGTCTCATTCGTGTTAGTTTAGAAGAGGGATTTTTCATTGAAAAGAAATAAGTCAGGGGATGGTGATCGGTTTTTACTATAAATTTTTTGCCGTATAAATATGGTCTAAAATAAGTAACTGTCTAGCAAAGTATTGCTGCTAGTTCTTTTTCTATTGTTGCCTTGTTTGATTCACCTTTAGTGAAGGCTCTTAAAGCATAAGCAACTGGTAGTTGCTTACCTTCGAGTTCTTAGCTCAGTACAGCGCCGTATGTGTATCCAATGGCGTCTGTAGTAATACAAAATTGTCTCTGAAAATCAGGATTTTGTAAAATTTGCGGACTTAAGAGATCGTTTTTTAAAGATCTAAAAGCTTTGGTACATTCATCTGTCCATATGAATGGTGTTTTTTGTTCTACGAAGTTTTCACTAATCCTCCTATAGTAATTGCAAAAAGCGACGAACTTTTAGTTTCGTCTGCTGATTTAGGCATTGGGTAGTCTTTTATGACATTTTATTTGTTTTCGTCGGGCAAAATGCCTTTGTCTAGGCATTTGTGACCTAAATAAGTCACTTCGTGACTGAAAAATTAACATTTGTCTGGATGCAATTTAAGATTGTATTTTCTACAAATACATCTTGAAGATTCTTAAGCATTTGATATTCTGAGCATCCTAGTACTACTAAATCATCCATATAAAGGAAAGCTTGTGCAGGTGACAAACCTGCGAATGCCATTGTCATCATTCTTTGAAAGGAATTTGGTGCAATTGTCAAACCATAAGGCAATCTTTTGAATCTGTATGTTTCATTGTCAGCTGTGAAGGATTTGATATCTCTTGAATTCGAATCAAGTTCGATTTGATGAAATCCAGACATTAAGTCTAAACATGAAAAGTATTTTGCTCTGCCAAGTTGGTCTAGGATGTCGTCTATTCTAGGCAATGGAAATTTATCTGCTATTAGTTGTTTGTTAATAGCTCTGTAATCGACAGCCAATCTCCATCATTGATCAATAATCAAGCAATATAAGTAGGCTGTTATATTGTGAAATTGACGGTTCAATTATTTTATCTTTTATCAGTTTCTTTATTTAATCATTTATTTCGTCCTTTTGGTTGTAAGCTGTTCTATGGTTTTTTACATAAACCGGATCATCGTCTTTGAGCTTAAGTTTTTGTTTGTAGAAGTTATTACACAAAATCGGTTCATTTTCAGTGCCAACGATGTCTATATATTCGTTGCAAATCTTATGCAGTTTGTTAGCTGCGAATTCATGGAAATTTTTTCTTAGTCTTTGAAGTTTTTCTTTGTCATTGTTATTTTTGAATGTATCAGCTGGCAAGATGTCATACTCATCTAAGTTATCTGTTTTAATTCGGACATTGTTAATCGTTGCGTGTTCGTTATTCGTGTTTATTATTCGGATATATGTTTGTTTGGTATTTGCTAACGTATTAGCAATAAAAATTCCATCAGCCAGTTCTTGATGTAGAAGGAAAATGTTTTAATGAGTCGAATTTAACTCAACTAATCGGACTACTTCTGATCTAGTGGGGACTGTGATTGTATTTACATTTGGTGCATTGCACACAGTAATAGCAATGTCTTGGAAGTAGTCATCAGGTCTTAGAACTATCCAGTCTTGTGATGGCTGGTAGTGGTGATGGTAAATGCATTTCTATTTTTTTATAAAATCACGTCCTATTATCCCAATACAATTTATGGGGAAATTTTGTGGTACTACATGAAATTTGTGTTTTCGCAAATTAAAAAACTGTCTACTGTGCCTAATGTTATTATAGTACCACTGCCTATACCGTTAAGGTCTGTTTTTTCTGAAATGTTTGCCCGTGTCTCGTTAAGTATTTCATTTTCTTTAAATACAGAGACGTCTGCACCGGTGCCGATTAGGAAAGTGCATATTCAGCCATGCTCCCATTTTCGCATTCGCAAAAACTTTGCGATTTGATCACCAAATCGTAAAAGTTGGTGCTCCGACATTAGGAAATCGCAAAGTTTTGCCGTTTTTAAACCGGCGACATCTGAGTCCGTGAAATGAAAAGTAAATGCAAAATATATGTTGATGCACAAACAGACAGCCCACGGAACTATTTTTATTCAGTTCTCTAAGCTTTTTAGATTTGTCTTACGGACTCTCCCATTCAATTCGCACCAAGGCAATATTTTAATCAATTATTTAATAGAGACACACAAAATTGAGCGAGATGGAAAACTGCTCACAAAAACAACAATTTGCGATTTGGCTATGGTATATATCGATATATGACTATCGATAGCATGAGTAGTGGCGCTCA
This sequence comes from Lordiphosa andalusiaca, assembly GCA_035044965.1. Classification (NCBI taxonomy): domain Eukaryota; kingdom Metazoa; phylum Arthropoda; class Insecta; order Diptera; family Drosophilidae; genus Lordiphosa; species Lordiphosa andalusiaca. The sequence goes on along the minus strand of JAWNNM010002111.1, from coordinate 292,294 downwards.
TCAGCTGTTTTTGTTATGTAAAATGACACAAAACAAGTTGGGAATGGAACATTATCGATGAAAAAAACTGCCGAATTTCGGAGCGCTCTAAATTGAAATCGTACGAATTTGCTGAAATCGTAATTCGCAAAAATACGTGAAAGCCGGAGCATGGCTGATTGTGTTATTAAGGGTTGATTCCGTATTTATGTAATTAATGAAATGTAAGTTGAATGAATAGACTGATCTTGAGTTTCTTTTTAATTTTGGTTCTGTTGTGGTGGAGTTTGATCGTTTCCTTCTGAAGAATTGGTATTTATTGTACGAAATTTTGGCGTATTTCTGTTGTTTTGTCTTCCGTAATTATTTTGATTGTAACCATTGTTAATATGATTAATATTATTACGGTAGTTGTTACTACTGTTCTGGTTTTGGTAACCACTGCTGTTTCTATTGTTATAATTGTTATTTCGGCCTTGCCATTGGTTGTTGTTTTGGCCTTTGTATTGACCGTTGCCGCGGCCTCGTTGACCATTTTGATAGTTCGAATTGTTATCAATAGTGCATTATACTATCTGCATGACCCGCGTGTTCGGTACATGTATTGTCGAATTTTGAGATTGCATCGCTCATAGAGTTGAACGTGCCAGCTTCCATGAACAGTTTAACCTTAATAATGGAGCAATTTATGGTCATGGCCTTGCTGGCTTGTTGGGTGGAGTATCTTGTTAATAATACCAATGTGAGTACATCTGCAATACATGCAGATTCTAATGACTTTGTTAATTTTTTTTTTGCTGGAGATTCATTAGTTTCGCTGAAACAACTTCTACTGATTCTCCTTTAACCGTTGCTTTCAGCTTGCTGATTATTTCAGGGAGGGTTTTTTCAGTACCGATTAGGTTACGTGCGGTACCTTTTAACTTGGTTTTCACTAATGATACTGCGGTAGCATCGTGTGTTTCTTTTATTGCGTCTACTAATTGCAGGCCATCTAGAAAACTTTGTAAATTCTCTGCCTTACCGTCAAACTCGTGGATGAGTTTGGTGGAATTATTAAGGAACTCTATTATAGTTTGTGGCCTGTTGGTTGTTTTTTCGACATTAGGTATGCTGCTATTGATTTTATCGAGGTCATTGCCTCGACTCATATACCGGTCTGAATATCAGCCAGGAGCATTGCTAGAGCAACCAATGCATCCAGAAAAAGTCACAGTTTGGTGCGGTTTATGGGCTGGTGGCATCATTGGACCATTCTTCTTCAAAAATGATGCGAATCGTAACGTAACTGTGAATGGTGAGCGCTACGGTGAGATGATATCCAACTTTTTTTTGCCCAAAATGCAAGAGCATGACTTGCATGACATGTGGTTTCAACAAGACGGTGCCACATGCCACACAGCACGCGCAACAATGGACTTATTGAGAGGCGAGTTCGGTGAAAATTTTAATTTACGTTCGCGACAGGTCAATTGGCCGCCGAGATCGTGCAATTTAACGCCCTTAGACTATTTTTTGAGGGACTATGTTAAAGCTCATGTCTATACAGACAAGCCAGCTTCAATTGACGCATTGGAAGACAACATTGAAGCATTTATTCGTGAGATACCGGCCGAAATGTTGCAAAGAGTATGTCAAAATTGGACTAAGCTGATGGACCATTTGAGGCTCAGTCACAGTCATCATTTGCATGAAAAAATCTTCAAAAATTAAATTATATGGGGCGTACTATCGATTCAAATAAAGATTTCATGCATTTTTCTGAGTTTTGTGTGTTTTTTTTTGGGAAAACTTTCCCATAGCTCTTAAAAAATCACCCTTTATAAGACAATAATCGATTGTCGAACACGCTTGCCCACGAACAAAAGGGAAATTTCCATCAGCGTCGCATTTGGTTCTACCATTAAGAACAGTGAGGTTGAAAAATTCGCACAAATTAATTAAGCTCCTTCCTTTGCTGACGAGTGTTGGGTCTTTAGCTTTACGATTGCACGTTGCGAAAAGAATGCTTGATTCCTCACTTTCCACAGTAGCTTGCTCATTTCCTAAACGTGCATTCAGATCACCTACGACCATAATATTTCCAGTATTAGACTGTTACAGAAAGTCATATAATTCTGCATAATCATATTTCGATCCGTTACAATTTACATAAATCGGTACAATTACAAGCGCCTCATTGACTGAACAAATTTTTACCCTAAGAATTTTTGGGTTGCTTGTAAGTGAAAGTGTTACGCCAGGGCACGTCGATTCGTTGATTCACACAACATCTCTCCACTTGCTCGACCTCGAACTGTGGACCTGCTTAATGGGATCCAGTATAAAGTGTGATTGGGAAAATAGTTTTCGTAGTGCTCCATGTCTTTTTCGAAAAACGTTTCAAATGAAAAGAACAGGTCATATGACGTTACAAAACTAAAAAAATGTTTGTGTAGTACTTTGTTTCTTAGCCCCCTTATAGTAATTTGTTCCATATTGCGTGCAATCCTCCGATTTTCCGTTATTTTGATTTTCCTTAATGAGACAAGTTCAGTTTTTGCTATTTAGTTTTTTGACTTATTTGTTTTTGCTAACAGATGCTCATAGAACATACATACATTTGGTCGGAGTGTTCTTGCCCGTTTGGCAAGGCAATTTAGAATGCTTCTTTATTAAATGCAGATAAAGTCTCCAGTTTGAAGACTGTAGTTGAGTCGCTGTTGCGAGTGGATGTGTGGCAATGTGGCTCCGGTGTAAAAAGGAATCTCGGCGCAATTTAATGTTTGAGCGAGTTTGTTGTTGTTTCATTTTCACATAAGCGGGCAGCGAAAGTTCGTGTAAAGCTCCAAATTAAAAATGCACAGGTTAAAGGCAGCAGCGATCACTTTCACAACTCATGTGAAAGTAGGAGAACAGCTGATCGCCAATAACACTGCCACAGCAACGAGCCTTTGCACGTCGAATCTTTGGAAAATACCTATCGATTGCAAGCCCAGTTGGCGCAAATTTTTGAAAATGAAGACTCGGCGGCTTAGTCGTAAAGAGGCCCATTAGCGATACATCCCCTGATGTGTACCAACCTAAACCGCCTGGAAACCCCGATTTTGGAGTTGCTATACCTTCGTCGAGTGCACAACCTAAAGTACAGACAAACAATGGCTTGGCCGCTGCAGAACCTATGGCTATGGTCGATCCGTCAGACCTGATGGCAAAGATGTCAAACCTACTGGATTTGAAATTGCAGAATTTTCCAACAAAATCAGATATAGCAGGGATAAACGAGGATCGTTTGGAGAAGTTGGAAACACGCAACAACACGCTGGAGCGGCAGGTTGAACACCTTTTGAAAAAAAGCAAGCGAGAAATATTATAATGCACCTTAAGACATCTGCAGATGAAAATCAAGTGGAAAAGGCAAAACAAGACTGTATAGATGTATTGAACAGAGCAGGAACCAACCCAATAGCGTACGCGTGGAGCCTCAGGTCACATAAGCCCAATGCAGCCCTGGTAGTCGTAACATTAAAGTCTACTCCAGATGTTCGAAAAGTTCTTAAAGAATACAAAAAACTAAAGGTGTGGAGAGCATCTGCTCACAAAGATTATCCTCCATCAGTAAGGGACAGAATTCGAAGGCTAGATGCTATAAAAAAGAACATTCCGAAACGCGACGATTTAAAAGCCACCATCCGGGGAGACACACTATTGGTCAACGGGGCCAGATTCTATTAAGATGTCCACATTAAACTAGAGTGCGACGGCAAAAATGGGATGCAGATCCTAGACGAACTTATCAGCAAGTCCATTGGCAGCGACGTTCAAAATCATTCGAAGGAGTAAACATGGAGTTTTAGCGATAAGACTGTCGACCGTCATTCAAAATCTATCATTAAGATACTGTCAAACAACATAGGGGGGGTAAGAAATATGCTCATCTCACAACAGTTTTTCAACTTCATAAATAAGCACGATGTTATATTACTATATGAAACTTTTATTAAAGCAAACTTCGAAATTTACGAAAACAACTTCCCGAACTTTGAACTAATTTGGATTCCCGCCACGAGGGTCGCTAGCCGAGGTCGCTCAAGCGGGGGCTGCCGGTGAGGAATTAATTCCCAGCTGAAGAAACCCCATCTGATAAGAATTAGTATTGTTGAAGGCACAAAGATAACCTGGGCACTGACATTTTGCATATAACACCCGTTTATATCAACTGCATTAGCTGGAATGAAGACTTCGAGGCGACCTATAATACATGCTTGGAACTGGGCAGCGAAAATCTAATGGTCATTGGAGACTCAATGCAAGAATAGGTGAACTCCAAGGAATTACGGAGGGACTCTACAACGTACCAAGTTTGGCACGCACAGCTCGTAAGGCGATCGATAAAGTAGCAGACAGAAAAGGCCTAAAACTGCTAGTTATGTGTGAGACGCTAAACATACTGCCGGTAAACCTCTGAACAGCTGGGGACCCAAATAGAGACTTAACTTTCATCAGAGGACAGGCCCATTCAACAATAGACTACTGTTTGATAAGTGGACTCTGGCACGAGCTCCCAACGGATTTCACAATAATGAAAGAGATACACTCTGATCACATGCCTCTCGTAGTCAAAGCGGGGCTGAGATGCAAGCAACGTAGACAGGAAGAAGCCAACGTCTTACTGCCAAAACTCAAGTGGAAAAAGCATCTCGCTCAGCTTTTAGCAGTAAACCTAAAAGAACGGCTCACTAACAGCAGTCACCACCTGACGTTGACCGTCGAAGATATCACCGAGTGTATATCTCAAGCAGCGCAATGTATGCAGCACGTCCAAACATCATCCTTCAAAGACCCATGGTTAGATAGAGACTGCGAAAAATTAAGAATGGAATCTTTTCGCCTAGCTAAAAACCTTAACACTTCAGGAGCTAGAACAGTGTATCAGTATGCCAATAATAAATACATAAATATATGCAAAGATAAGGAGCGTGAATTCTACCGGAACTAGAAATTTCAAACATACGAGATAGTACAGCATTCTGGCAGCTCACAAGGAAACTAAACGGAGCCTCTTCACGCAATCCAATTAATTTAAATGCTGACCAACTTGCGGCCCATTTTATGTCTCTTCTGTATGTTCTACTAACCACACAATCGATTCTTAGCCAGCATGGGATTATTACGGACGAATTCCTTGATGGGCCCATTACAATGACGGAAGTGAACCTTGCCATCCGAAGAGCAAAACTAAATAAAGCACCGGGAACCGATCGCATGCCAATGGAGTTCTACAAGCATGTCTCTCCCAATTGCATTCACCAGATGACGAAAACATTTAACGAGATTCTGTCAACAGCGGAAATTCCACCCTGTTATAAGGAGAGTGTTATATTTCCCTTATTCAAAAAAGGCAAACCCTTTGGATGCGGAAAACTATAGGGGTGTTTCCTGTCAAAATACCATAAGCAAGATCTTCACGTCAATTTCGAATAAGAGACTGACAGAATGGGTGGCTACTAATGGAAAGTTAAGCGAGTTTTAATTTGGGTTTCGGAATGAATACTTAACAGTCGACGCGATTTATGTGCTGACCTCAATAGCTAAAATGTTCCTAGCTGAAAAGAATTTATATATATGTTTTGTAGACTTCCGAGCTGCCTTCGACAAAATCAATAGAACCAAGTTGCTATATAAGCTCCAAAATCTAGACGTCCCAACCAAATACACCAATATCCTCAAAAGCCTGTACGAAGACAACATGATAGCAATATTGGATGGAAACCAGCTAACGGAAAAATTCGAGAATAATACCGTCGTTAAACAAGGTTGCCTTCATCGTTGCGTACATCGTTGACGTTTTACTTTACTTACCTGAGGGTGTATCTTTTTGCAACCAGAAAATTAAAGCCCTGCTTTACGCAGACGATATTGCACTCCTCGCAGATAGCCCCAAAAGTCTTCAACTCATGCTAGACAAACTATACGAGTATTGCCGATTTTGGAACCTCCAGATCAACGACTCAAAAACCAAAGTGATGGTCGTAAGGGACAACAGAGGTCGCCAAGCAGACAACGGAAACTGGTCGCTCAACGGTCAGCCACTTGAGAAAGTTCGATCCTTCAAATACCTAGTAGTCACTCTAACGCCGAACATGTCCTTCAACACACACGTAGCAGAGAAACTAAAAGATACAAGGACCGCCATCAACAGTACATGGAAACGGATTTTTAATAAGCGAAACGTTCTGGCAAGCACAAAGTATAAACTCTTTGAGGCTACAGTAAGCACGATAATGTGCTATGGAGTGCAAGTATAGGGTCATGAAGAATTTGAGGATGTGGATCGCCTCCAGAGTACTTTTATGAAGCGTATATTTAGATTACCTTTTAATACTCCTCACTATGAAATCCACCAAAAAAGTGGCTTGCCACCCATGTTTATTGCTTGTCTCCGTGCACACTTTGCTTACATCAAAATAGTATTTAATATGCCAAGTTCGAAATTGCCGAGAATCTTAGCCAATCAGCTACTTCTAAAAAGGGCGCAGTGTTCCAAAGCTGGGAGACTCTGGGAAACAGATTCAATATAGACGTATTTGCGGGTCATCCAAATCAATGGGAAAACTCTCAAAATATGTTGCTGGAGAGGATTGCACACGAAGTTGGACTGGTTATAAAAGCACAGCGGAGAATAGCACTACGAGAAACATATTTATTTATTTATTTATTAATCGTCGACAAAAAAAGCTGTTAACAAATTTGATATCACGTTATAAAAAAGGCTTATCAACTAGGATGCCTAACAAAGATAGCCTTACGAAATTACAAAATAAACTAATAGCGACTCCGACTCGGTGGGGGAATTTTATTTGCCTGTCCGGCCAGCTATGCCCCGATTCACAGCCTGTTGACGCTATTAGAGCTAACAAAATCATGTAAAAATTAAGCGTGAAGAGGGAATAAAAATAAAAATAAAAAAATCAAATAGAAAAAGAATTAAAAAGTAAAAATAAGAAGAAAAGAAAAAAAAATAAAACTTAACCTCTACTTATGTATGAACAAGAAACAAAAGAAAACAAAAATAACAAATTAATAAATATCTATAATATATACATAAAAAGAGGTAAACTTAAAACATACACAGGAACAGTGAAACAAAAAAAAAAAACAAAAACAAGCAATAAAAATTAAAAATGTAATAATATAAAATAATAAATAACCGAAAAGTCTCTGACCCGGTGGGGGATGATTTATTAGCCAGTCCGGCAAGCTATGCCCCTATTCTCAGCTGGGTGCGGTCAGAGACTTTCCCGGAGATAGGTGTGAAGGGACGTTTTTAGTGCGAAGAGAGAGAGAGATCTGTTGAGAGCAAGTGATAAAAATCATTATAGTTTTGACATAAGACCCAAAAACGATTGTGTTGGGCATAATCAATTGTGCATCTAGACAAGATTAAAGGTAAATAGTTTCTAGTCGGTCTAGAAGGAACAGAAAAGTTAAGACGACATAAAAGTTCAGAAGAATCTACATCACCGATAATTAGCTTTTGCAGAAAAGAATCACCTAAGACTGTCCTACGGTTAGCTAGCGAGGGTAGGTCAATAAGCAAGAGTCTGCTGGAGTACGATGGTAAACGAAGATTGGGGTCCCAATTTAAGCCTCGAAGGGCATAAAGCAAGAATTGCTTCTGGACTGACTCAATACGATCAATATGCTTTTTATACTGCGGACACCAACGGACGAACAGTATTCAAGAGTGGGAGGGACTAGAGCAGTGCAAAGTAGTTTTGTGGTGTAGGGATCATTAAATTCCTTCGACCAACGTTTAATGAATCCAAGTACACCATTCGCCTTATTAACTATAGAAGTGATATGAGGATTGAAAGTCAATTTGTGGTCAAAAAGAATTCCAAGATCAACGACAGACGATATACGTTGCAACGGTTCATTTCCAATCATATAGGAAACCAGCAAAGGTTTGCAACGGTGGAAAGTCATAAACATACACTTGGAGCAATTAAGGTGTAAATGATTAACCAAGCACCAAGACCGCAAGGAGTTAAGATCATCTTGCAATCTGGTATAATGCATCGGGTCGTTAAAAGATAAAATAAGTTTTACGTCATCGGCATACATAAGTATCCGAGAATAGGATAATATTGTGGGGAGATCATTTATGAAGAGAGTAAAAAACAAAGGACCTAGGTGGCTACCTTGAGGTACACCAGAGGTTACAGAAACAGGTTTTGAAATATTGGAACGTAGCAGAACTTTTTGAGTTCTATCTTTTAGATATGACGAGACCCACAGCAGAAAAGGGGAGGGAAATCCTAGTCGATCGAGCTTAAAGAGGAGGAGATCATGACTGACAGAGTCAAAGGCTTTACTGAAGTCAGTATAGATGACATCAGTTTGCTTTTTCATAAGGAATCCATCATTAACCAAAGAGCTAAATTCAAGCAAATTGGTCGTAGTTGACCGACGCTTTATAAAACCATGCTGGAAAGGTGATAAAATCGACTTACAACAATGCTGCAATGTTGCGGTTACAATCTCTTCAAATAATTTAGGAATAGCGGATAGCTTAGCAATGCCTCTGTAATTGGATATCTCGGATTTTCCACCCTTTTTATGGAGAGGAATAATATAAGATTCTTTCCAAAGAGTTGGGAAGACTGAAGAATCAAGAGATAGATTAAAGAGTTTAAGCAAAGGTTTGCATAAAGAGCTAGAACACTCCTTGAGCACACAACTAGGAATGTTGTCGGGCCCAGGAGAGTAGGAAGATTTAAGTGATTTTAAAAATGAAAGTAGAGAGGTTTCGGATATAATGGGAGCACATATTGAGTTGGAAGAAGAAATGTTATAAGGATAAGAAGTGTTAGCACATTGGACAGAGGAATAAGTTGATTGAATAAATCAACGGCAGTGGAATCATTGCTAGCCTTTTGGTCACCTAGAAAAAAAGAGGAAGGTAAAGACGAAGATCTACGTTTAGAGTTCACAAAACTATAGAATTGTTTAGGATCTTGTGCGAATTGGATTTTGCAACGGACCAGACATTTTTATAGCACTCGGAGTTGAAAAGTGTAAAATTAGATTTTGCTATTGAGTATTTGGAATAGTCAATTGCAGAACCAGTTCTCTTATACTTTTTGAAGCATCTTGTCTTAATATTTTTCAAATTAGAAAGTCTAGGACAGTACCAAGGGGGATTCAGTGACGCGGAGGTAGGAAGGCTATTAGGGATGCAGATATCTAAAAGAGAATTAATAGACTCTTAGAAAAAGGTAACTGCAAAATCGATATCAACCGCATTGTACAAAGGAGACCAGTCTGTTGCGCAAATAAGTTGATTTAGCAGAGTGAAGTTTCCTTTGCGAAAACAACGACGAGGTTTATTGGGGAATACGGAAGATGGGTAGGTAGGTCCAGATACAGAAAACGAGATTTCAAGCGTAGGATGGTACTAATCTTCGGGGAGTGATAGAAGGGAAGACCTAGAGACTACAGCATTGGTACTATCAGTGACAAAAACAAGGTCCAGTAATTTGTTTAAGTTGTTTTGTACAGTATTTATTTGAAAAAGAGACATGTCAAGCAGACAGTCTAAAAATCATGCTGTACTGATGGTACAAGATAAGACGATCCATTGAGATTTGACCATGTGATGTTTGGTAAATTAAAATCAGCTACAACAACCATTGAGTCAATATCTCGTAATTGGGTCAAAACAACTTTGATACAAGCTGTATGGTGCATATAAACTTGAAAATCGGATGAAGGTGGGATGTAAGAACAAGTAATAAATAAAGAAAATAAAGGAAACGATACCTTAACGGCAACGAATTCAACATCTGTAGGTGTATTGACAATGATCAGTTCGGATCGATGGCTGGACTTAACTGCAATCAGAACACCTCCACCTCTGCGAGCCGGTCGATCATGTCGATAGATAAAAAAATTCATTTGACAAGATTTCACAATCAGAAATGAAAGGATTTAACCAAGTCTCTGAAAACGCATTTATGTCAAATTCAAATGATGCACTATTCAAAAATAACATAGAGAGCTTAGATATAAGACCTCTAACATTTTGACAGGCAATAAGGGGACAGATGGACGGAACTCGTTTTTTGAAACCCTATTAGACGCTACATGTGAGGATGAACTATTTGAGGGCAAGCTGATTGGCATTGACCTCACTGGATTTTTTGGCCTGAACTCATGCACAATCATACCTGGCAACCAAAATGATGGGTCACAAATGATTGGAAAAGATTCAGGCGGAACACTAATTTTAAACGATGCGACGTCGCGAGGTTGGGAAAAGCTAAACTTTGAAACGGAAATTCTTGCTAAGCATTTGGTCTCAATGTATGCGGCAATTAACTCGCAAGTAGTATCCGGAGACATCCTAGACACAAACACTTGCTTGCGCGGTGCCACAACAGAAAGAAGAGAAGGTTGAGTAGGAATCGGAATAGAAACACTGCCAGCAGGTTCAGGCGACGCTATTGGTGACTGACCGAATCTATGGTCAGAAGGTAAATTTAAAACATTTCCAGCAGCTTGATTCAGGGAGGGAGAAGGAGACAAATCAAGCATATTTCCTGGCGAAGCGGACAAAGATAATGTTGAAGTCATTTCATTACTTAAAGGGGACAATGGAACCGATGACGGAGATTGTTTCGAATTGCCAGTCACGGGTGGTGGAACATCTAGAAATTGAGGATCCAACCGACGTGCGGGAGGTGATTCGAATTTAAATTCGCTAAGCATCTCGGAGCTGGCGTCAAACTCACTTGTGAGATGATTGGATATTTTACGCAACTTTTCAAATTTGTTTTTTAAGTCGGTAGCCATCCGCGAGAACTTAAACTGCTTTTCAGTGCAGACAGGGCATGTCCAGCACAAAGTGCCGTTTTCCTTTTTAGGCGAGCAGACTTTGTCCAGTTCGCGTCCATTCAGTCCTGCGCATTTAATGTGCATAAAGTTCTCGCACAACCAACAGGCAACATACCGAAGTAGTTCCGACTCACTTGACTTTTTAAATGTACAGGACTTTTTGCAGCATGACATTTTGCACCGAATTTACCACAAGAATAAAGAGAAAGCAAAAGCAAATCAAATCAAAGAGCGTATCAATAGATCAATCGCAGAGCGGCGTTAGAAAGCAAACGTTCTGAGCTTTGAGTGCCGAACAAGAAGCAACAACAAAGCTAAGTAGGAGCTACGCACAAAGAAAATAAGCACGGGCGAACACACACACATAACCTGTCTAAAGAGGGGGAACCGCCAAAAAACAGCACTTGCTTAAGCAAAACAAAAACACAAACAAAATACACAGCACAGACGCCGCAATATTATAATTTGATAAAACAATTATAAAAAGATGCACAACTCGAAAGCAAAGCACAAACCGACAGTGGGTTATACTTATGAGAAAGTCTAATTTGTAATTTGGAAATAATAGGCACGTTAAATGACACAAATAATAAGCACGTCAATCACTCACAAGAGTCAATCTCTCTTCTCTTATACCGAAAAGTCAACAATGTTTTAGGGGACGCAAACTATTTCCACAACAAGTACGACACTGCTACCATCAGCATGATTTTCTGGGCACGCTGCGAATTGACATCATTAAACTATACGCCATATACCAGCTCCACAAATACAATATGCAGCCTTTGTAACCTACGAGTAAGCAAAGACGTTGAACACTTCATCGCAATCTGCCCGATACTAAGCGAGATACGGGCATTACATCTCCAGAGCTCAGTATTGTCTGAGGAGGAAACACTGGAGTGGATGAATGGGAGAAACTGGCGGATGCTATCCAACTACCTTTCTCTAATGGATTAGGTACCTGCATCATGACGGTCGATCAGTCACTAATTATTAGTCATACTTTAGTTAATTAATTTATTATAAAATAAATTTATGTTACACACAAATTTGTAAACGGCTAACGGATTCAAGGAACCATGCCAAAAGCTTTCCAAAACAAAATAAACTACTTCTTCTACTACTACTACTATAAAGTCTTAGACCTAATTACATAAAGTTAAGGCTGTTCGTATGCACATATATATGTACAAGTAAATAAGTGGTAGCGGCCGCTCGCATATGTACATGCATACAAGTAAACAAAAGGCTTAAGTTACAGAGAGCGGCAGAGCGCCTAAGCTTATGGGAAATGCAGGCTCAGCAATCTTAGGCTGGCTGCCTATAGTATGTTAAGTGTAAGCGAACCAAAGTGTTGCATTTGGACACTTTGTATTTAATTGTATTTAATGGTATATATGTGTACAGTGAGCACTCGATATGATGTACTCAATGTATACATACTACAAGCGAACGAGTAGACGAATGTTAGCATTTTACGGGCTGTCAATTTTATTTTAAAGTTCTGTATATGGCTCATACTAATTGGAGACCACCAATTTCAGATTCGCCATATTTAAAATTTTGTTTTCGTAAATTAAGAAATTCTAGATCAAACACTTTACTAAAAATGTCTAGAAGGTACGAACCACGTATCTTTAAAGCTGTGGGAGAAATTAAGTTTTTTCTAAAATGCGGGGGCGGGAGGAGGCTTGGTCAAAGTTGAAAATAAACTTGATCTGCCTGCAGACATAAGAAGCAAATGTCCCATACATGTCAAAGCTCCATCTCTCTACGGACAGGCAGACGGCCATGACTCGGCTGTTGATGCTGATCAAGAATATATATACCTAATAGGGTCGGAGAAGAATTCTTCTGGCTGTTACATACTTTTGCACAAACTTATAATACTCTATGTACCTACGGTTCAGAGTATAAAAACTGCTCGCCGAGTATTTCTCCTTCATTAGGCATTAAATCCATTTGTATGATACTCATGTTGTAATTTAGGTTATAATTAGTGTAGCCAGTTAAGAACTTTGTTCATAAAATTAATATAATCAATAACACAGGCCGACAAAATGTGCATTTTTGTGAAGTGCTGCCTTGTCGATGTAAAAATATGATTAATGTTCACTGATTCCAAAACTGGTTTCGGTTTAGTTCCATCAGCTCTTGTTTCCAAGATATGGCGGAATAACGGTTTTGTCGAATTTTTGGCATTCTTGGAATTACGGAGGCCACACCAGGCATAAATATATGGATTAATAACCTATTTGCGACAGAGCAATTATCAATGCGACTTTAAAAAATTAAAAGCGCCAAATAAGTGTAGCGGACAGTGTCTAAATTAGCCTCTAAAGACAAACTTTTCTCGATTTATGGCATTGTTTTAAAAAAAAAATCATCAGTTTAAAGCTACCGCCGGTTTTGAATCAATATTTGTTCTAATAATGTGATTTTTATTGCACTTTAATCTGCTGACTTAGCAAAGTTACAGCCTGCTTAAAACAAAATACATATATATTATAATGGGAGGACAACTAGACTCGTAATTTAAATTTTTATAGGAACAATCAAAAGACTTCTTGATTCAAAGTCAGCGTACTTGGGATTTCCCATTCGCCATCAAGATAAGCAGTGGGTACCTCACATAGTGGGCAAGACTTTCAGAGAATGTTATTTGTTTACATTTGCCTTTCTTATTCACTAATTCTATGTTGAATCAAGTAGCCGTTTGACTGTTCCTATACAAATTTAAATTACGAGTCTAGTTGTCCTCCCATAAAAATAATTATTTATTTCGTTTTAAACAGTCTGTAACTTTGCCAAATAAGCAGATTAAAGTGCGATAAAAATCACAATATTAGATCAAATGTATAGCTATATGCTCGAATGGCTAAAATAATAATTTCAAAGCGTCGGTAGCTTAAAAGTGATGATTTATTTTCAAAAAAATGCCATAAATCGAGAATAGTCTCCGCTACACTTATTTGGCGCTTTTCATTTTTTAAAGACGCATTGATAAGTGCTTTGTCGCATATAGCTTATAAATCCAGACATTTATACTTAGTGTTGCCTCCGTTATTTCTAGAGTGCCAAGAATTCGACAAAATAGTTTTTCCGCAATATCTTGAAAACAAGAACTGATAGAACAAATCCAATGATGCAGTTTCGTTTATTGCAATCTATATTACTGTTGGCCTGTGTAATCATTTCCATTCTCTGATTTTGGTAGTGGGCCAAAAGTGTCAACTATCAATCTGTCAAAATCTCATATATTGGAGTTTCTGTTGTTTTCATTGGTGTTTTTGTATGTTTAGTTATTTTAGACGTCCGGCATTTGTGACAAGTCATATTTTTACAATAATAGTGTCTTTTTATTTTTGCTAGCGTTTTGGTTATGCCATTTGTGATAACGTCTAGAAAGCGTTTGCAAGAGATTACCTAGGCATATCTACTTGTTTATTTCCTGCGCAGGATTTTTGTCCCATTGCAGAGGGTATATTGAAATTGTGCAGATGTTTGTAACGCATAGAAGGAAGCATTTTCGACCACATAAAGTATATATTTTCTTGATAAGCATGACGAGCTGATTCGATATAGCCATGGTTGTCATTCCGTCTGTTTCGATGCTATCTCCTCCTTCAGTTTTAAAGCTATCACGCCCAAACTTTGCACGAATAGTGTTGGTAAGAAAAACTTTTTTGTTTTCAATGTACACGTCTGTAAAATTGGCATATATTTATTTGATAAGTTTTTACACAATTTTTCAAAGTTTTGTCAAAATCGGATGACCAAAGGTTATAGCTGCCATAGGAATGATCGGTCGAGAAACTAGTTTTAATGAGAAAAACTTTTTTGTTTTCAAAGAAAACGCCTCCAAACTTTTTATTTCTTAGCTTGCTATGCTTTTCCATGATTCCACTAAGTTTGGTCAAAATTTGACATCTATATAGTATAACTGTCATACAAAAGTAGAGTCAGAAGAGTAGTTTTATTGAGAAAAACTGGATTGCTTTCAGTGGATATGTACTTCAAATTAGTTAGAAATCGTGCTGCAAGGGTACACAAACTTCGCCGAGCCGAAGTTAACTTTCCTCTATTTTTTCTGTTTACTTTGAAATCTTGTGGTTACTTTTAGTATGTTCGTGTTTATTTCCTTAGATTCTTTTAGGGTTATTCGCGACAGTGCTTATGCCACGCAATTGTCTTTACCTTTTAGATACTCAACTGTGAAGTCGTATTCGTCTAACTCGAACCGCGTGTTATTTCAGAGCTGGGATTGACCTTTGAATATAAAAAGGTAAGGGTACTTTGGTCTATATACTTTTGGCAACGAGTAAGTGTGTCTGAGAAGTGCCAGAGGGATGGCTTGTGCGCACTTATGTTGCAGCACAACATAATTTCTCAGAAGCATCGCAGAATCCATCTTGCTTTGTGTCATAGCCAGTCCAGCGTGGGATGCGGATAAGCTTGAGTTCTAGTAAGCTCCCGAGAAATGAGTTCCGTTTGGAAATGGTAGCTGGTTTGACGTAGTCGTCTTAATCAAGACATTCTAACCAGAGATTGGGTGGGCAGATATCACACAAGAAGAAATCATCTTTTGCATTCCATCGGATCCCGAGAGTACGGATAGAGCTGGAGTCCGTAAGTTCTAGAAAATTGCTGATACGCAGATCTTCTTTAGGGATGTTGCTTAAAAAAGCTCTGTGGTTAGAGGTGTTTTTGTTGAGAAGAAAACCTGCAGACTTGCAGTGCAACGTGTGATCTCCCTAGAGAACCTCATCCACATAAATTTCACTGTGGAGAATTTTGAATGGGATAGGATAGAAGTCTTCGCAGTCTTCAGCTAACTGCAGAAGAGTTCTTATTGCCAGATAGGGTCCGCAATTAACTCCAACGGTTACAGTGTTTAGCATAAAATGTCGCATGAGTACGCTATTTGATGGAAGATCTTTCGTTGGAAATTACTATTACCGGGATGGACTAGTGTAGTGGAGGCGGTTTGAGGTGTTAATTTAAGGCAGGATCGCCATGTAGTGGAGGCGGTTTGAGGTGTGAACCTTGAGTGCCTTTATTTGAGTTCCAAGGCCGCTATTTACATGATTTTGTTTACATTAGTTCTGTAGGTTCCGGGCCAAAGGCCAGAACACATAGCATGGGGTTAAGATCGAGAGAGCAAGAGAGAGTAAGCGGAGAGCAGAGTGAGAGCGAGGAATAGGAATAGAGAACAAAAGACGATTCGGCACGACCCGAAACAGGCGAGAGTCAGTCGTTGCTCGTTGTTCGAAGAAGCCAGATGTCTTGTGAAATATCGAAGTTGCTATGTTTAATTAAGGAGAACACTAAGACGCATTTTGTTCATTTAACCATTACATTTATACTTTATGTGAATCCACCATATTATTATCCAATAAATACATCACATCATGAAACTACAACCTACAACTTGAGGGCAAGAATTGTGTGCAGAGCAGAAGTTATTAAACAAAAAGCGGAGTGACTCGAAAAACATTGAAGCAGCCAGCATTAAAATATCAGTGAACAATCTATAAGCAAAAAAAAAAAAAAAAAATTATTACATATCTGAATTTTGAAGCTGAAAAAAAAACCAACGAGTGAATACACACACAAGCAAAACGTTGTGGTCGTGAAAACTGTACAAAACTGCTGTAGTGAGCGTGGAAAGGAGCGAGTGAATACACACACAAGCAAAACGTCGTTGTCGTGAGCGCCCAATGAGAAGAGCGCAAAAGAGTCAACACCAAGCAACCACAAATAAAACGTTGTTGGCGTGAGCAGTAAAGGAGAAACCTGCAAAAGAGACAACAACAAGACAAGGTGACAAAGGTGTGCACACACATTGAGGAGATTGTGTCGATCATACGTGCAAAGGAGTGCACAAAAGCCGAGGTGGTGGTGTCGGAGTGACGTGCAAAGGTGCACCAAGCATCAACAACGTGAAGACGTCGGCAGCTCTATTTGAAATTTTCGTAGTTGGTGTAAACTGGAGGCGCGCATTTGAAAAGCGCGAGAGAATAGTCTTGGCAGTGGCGAGTAGCAGTAACAGCCGAAAAGAAGCTGGCAATCAAATTTTCGCGCCAAATACAGAAGGAAGCGAGTAAGCGAACAGTTAATAAATTTCAAGCAGTAAATTCAGGGGTGGGTCCAAATTTCACGGGAGTTAAACGAAAAGAAACAAGAATTTTTGCAACCTATGAAAAATACAAATAAGTCTAAGTTAAGTTGGTTTATTTTGACGATCTACTGGAAATTAATTTAACTAAGAGAATTTTGTAAAAGCGTAACAACAGTCGATATGGATGCAAAAACAATCAAAGGGCTCACAGTCGCAGGCCTAAAACAAATGTTACAAGAGAAAAATTTACCAATAACAGGAAAAAAAGATGAGTTACAGAAGCGATTATTAGAACATGAGGGGATAGCGTTAGAAGATGAGTGCTTGTATAGTGAGGGAGAAGATTATGACGAAAAGGAAAGAGCAGAAGGCCCTGAAACCAAACCTGGAAAAGCAAAGCTAATAGTTGCTTCGAAGAGCGGCTATGAAAATCATGAAAACCATATTGTAGAGTCGATACATATGCTAAACACAGAAAAGATGTCACAATTTACCTTACGCGATGTTCAAGATAGTATTTGCTCATTTAATGGGAAAGACTCTGATAACATCACAAATTGGATTGTTGAGTTTGAAGAAATGGCAGACACAGTGGGGTGGAACAGCTTGCAGAAATTTGTTTATGCTAAACAGCTATTAGACGGAGCAGCTAAGCTTTTCGTAAGAGGGCTAAAAGGTATAACTAGTTGGATAGCACTAAGGGATGCTTTAGTTGAGCAATTTGGAAAGGAACTAAGCGCTGCAGCAGTACATAAAACTCTAAGAAACAGACGCAAAGGCGAAAATGAGTCGTTAATAGAATATTGATACAATGTTATCGAGTTGGGTAAGCCGATTAGTCTAGATGACGAAAGTATAATTGAATATTTTATTGATGGAATCCCTGATTCGAAAAACAATAAGGCAAATCTGTATCAGTCCTCCACAATTAGACAGCTAAAGGATCAGATCAAAATCTACGAGAAAATTAAGAACTCAGAATGGAATCAGCAGACCTTACAAGGTAGATCACCGAAGATAAATAAAACCGTTAGACACAATGAAAGAGATCAAAGCCCACAGAAAAAATGTTTCAAGTGTGGTAGTCTATCCCACTTAATCAGAGATTGCAAATCGCCAATCAAATGCTATCATTGCCAAGGTGAAGGTCATTAGCCGCTCAGTGCCCAATAAAAGGAGAAGTTAAAAAAATTAAAGAGGAAGTCACTAATGTTGGAAATGAGGTAATAATGAAGAGAAAAGAATCGGGCCTGATTTTCAAATCCATAAAGTTGGAAAATATATACACATCGGCATTAGTAGATACTGGGTGCGATATCAGTCTCATTCGCGAAGATGTAGTTGCAAGTATGGGTAATGTTGCACTTAAAGCAGATGTAAGGCACTTGATGGGCATTGGACAGGGCAGTGTGTCAACAATGGGCTCATTTGACACAAAGGAAAACACGGATGGCATTGACTTTGACATTACATTTCACGTCGTGAACCAAAATAGTATTGGGTATAAGGCGATATTAGGTAATGACGTCCTGGACAAAGTCAATATACTGTGTAAAGAGAAAGATGCCATTTTTTACAAAATAAAAGACGATTGTGAAGATTTTTTACCTCCGTTTAGAGTCCTATGTGCAAGTGAGATAGCTGTTTCGTCTCCTGATAAGGTTCAGCCTGATCTTAAACACTTAGACGGTGCAAATAGAGTTGTAGTGGAAGCCCTTGTAAATTCATATGAACCGCAGCAGACAGTCGCCAGTCCAATTGAAATGAAAATAATTGTTGAGGATGACGTGCCAATTTATCAAAAACCACGAAGAGTGCCATATAGCGATAGGGTGATCATTGACAATCAAGTACAAGAATGGCTAGATGAGGGCATCATAGTCCCAAGCAACTCCTGTTATGCTGCGCCAGTTGTGTTGGTGAACAAAAAAGACGAACTAAAAAGGTTTTGTTGCGACTACAGGAAAATGAACGAAAAAATAGTAAAAGATCATTTCCCAATGGCATTAATTGACGAGGTTCTAGAAGGATTGCAAGGATTTCGAATCTTTAGTACGCTAAACTTAGCCAATGGTTTCTTTCACGTACCAATTGAACCTGAATCGAGAAAATATACCGCTTTTGTAACCCACGGTGGCCAATTTGAATTTACGCGTGTCCCATTCGGAATTACAAACTCTCCAGCCATATTTTGTCGATTTATTGCAGCGGTGCTGCGAGAGCTTATACTGAACAGAACCATCATTATTTACATGGATGACATTATAATACCATCTATGGACATTCAGGAGGGAATTGAAAAGTTGAAAATTTTTCTAAAAATTGCAAGCAGTGCTGGTCTTCGTATAAAATGGCAGAAATGTCAATTTTTGAAAGAGAAAATTGAGTTTCTCGGATATGAGATCAAGAACCAATCTATATACCCAACGAAAGAAAAAATTGAAGCAGTTCTGTCCTTCCCGGTACCAAGTACTAGGAAATCGTTGCAGCGGTTCTTAGGAATGACGTCATACCTAAGAAGATTTGTGGAGGGTTATGCAAGTTTAGCAAAGCCATTGACAGATTTGTTGAGGAACCAAGGGAAAACAAAAGATTGCAAGCTTCAACTAAGCGAAGAACACATTTTATCCTTCGAACAATTAAAATCGAAGCTTACCACTCCGCCAGTACTGAAAATCTATAATCCCAAAGCAAAGACAGAGGTTCACGCAGACGCTTCAAAGTTCGGATACGGAGCTGTGCTTATGCAAAGAGATACAGAAGATCGTTGCTTGCACCCAGTCGAATACTATAGCAAGAAAACTTTACCTTCCGAAGAAAACTATTGCTCTTACGAACTTGAGGTCTTGGCTATAGTGAATGCACTAAGAAAATGGCGCGTGTACCTTCTCGGGATTAAATTTACGATTGTTACCGACTGTAAGGCTTTCAAAATGACCATGAAAAAAGACGACGTCCCAGTCCGAGTGGCCCGTTGGAATATGTTTTTGCAGGACTTTGACTTTGAAATTCAACACAGAGCAGGTGTTCAAATGAAACATGTAGACGCCCTAAGTCGCGCTCGGTGTCTTCTTATCGAAGATTTTTTGAAGCACAGGTTGAAAAATGCACAAAGCTTTGACGACTGGACTAGAGCAGTGATCAAAGTATTGGAGTCCGAACAATATGAAGACTTTTTTGTGAAAGGAGAAATTCTTTACAAGGACTTTTCTAAAGAACTTTTAGTTGTTCCAGCATCGATGGAAAGTGAGATTATAAAGATAGCTCATAAACAAGGCCACTATGGCATCGCGAAAACCATTATTTTGATTGAACAAACATATTTCATTCCAAAAATCCAGAAGAAAGTCGAAAGTGTTGTCAAGAGTTGCATTGAGTGTATCATTGTAGATGCCAAGACCGGTCGTAAAGAAGGATTGTTAACACCCATTGATAAAGGAGAGAACCCCCTTTGCACTTTCCATGTTGATCACGTGGGACCAATGACGGAGACGAAAAAGAAATACAATCACATATTTGTTGTCGTAGATGCCTTTTCGAAATTCGTTTGGTTACATCCGACTAAGTCCACTGGTTCCGACGAAGTTGTGGATCGTTTGAAAAAACAAGCAGCGACGTTCGGCAATCCTAAGCGCAAGAAGCACCAAGGTTGCCCCTTTTACAATTCTAACAGGATTAGAGATGAGAATAAGTGGAAGTCAGGATCTAAAACAGTTCTTAGAGGATCAGGATATACAGGATCTTCAAGAAGAAAGATATAGAGTTAGGAAGGAGGCTAAAAAGAACATCGAATCGATTCGAGCAGACAACAGAAAGGCCTATAACAAAGCCAGAAAACAAGAATGGGTTTATGATGTGGGTGATCTTGTAGCAGTGAAAAGGACCCAGTATGCAACGTCATTGAAGTTAAAACACAAATTCTTTGGACCATATGTGTTAAACCATGGCCGTTATGAAGTTCAAAAAGTTGGGGATGGTGAAGGGCCCTACAGGACAACTACAGTAGCTGAATACATGAAGAATTGGGAAAGTTCATTCGAGGCGAATGAAAAGTCAGGACGGCCGATTGTAGGTTCCGGGCCAAAGGCCAGAACACATAGCATGGGGTTAAGATCGAGAGAGCAAGAGAGAGTAAGCGGAGAGCAGAGTGAGAGCGAGGAATAGGAATAGAGAACAAAAGACGATTCGGCACGACCCGAAACAGGCGAGAGTCAGTCGTTGCTCGTTGTTCGAAGAAGCCAGATGTCTTGTGAAATATCGAAGTTGCTATGTTTAATTAAGGAGAACACTAAGACGCATTTTGTTCATTTAACCATTAAATTTATACTTTATGTTAATCCACCATATTATTATCCAATAAATATATCACATCATGAAACTACAACCTACAGTTCTTACGGGCTACATATGGTTACATGTGTTAGAAGAAATCTTAATGCTATACTTATGCTAGGCTTAATTACGGTAATTAGGAATATGTCGTTCCTGCTTAGAAGCACAGGCACCAAAGCTTAGATAATAAGTTGTGTTTAAGATAGAGCTTTTAGCTTGAAGTTTTTTAGCTTGAGCTTTGGTCACTAAGTTTAGCGAGTTAAATGCTGAGCTTTGTTCTAACGCATAGTGGCTGCCAAAAGTTATACTACACCAGGATTTGGTGGTACATTTTTTATATGTCTCCATTGAAGGCGAAACGATACATTCTCCAATTGAGTAGGATGCCAAGTATATCGCCCTGTAGGGTTGGGCCTTTGAGTAGAACATCATTCAAAGATAGACCTGACGAAGTGTGTCGAGAATCATTGAACACGAATCGAAGTTTGGTTGATGAACTTTCGGGTCTTATAACAGCATGGTGTGGCAGATAAAATAATTAGTATTTGTGATCGCGAATGATTTCTGTCGGGCTTCTTTCGGACATGTGGTTGAGAGATACATATTCCGCTAAAACGTTTTGGTATTGGGATTTGAGAGATATGTCCTTATCTTTCGTTTTTTGCATCCGAAAAAAGTGGCTGATTGGCGTCGTGCAAGATGCTCCAAGGTGTATGCTCTCAGGTAAAACAGGTTTGAAATGTAAGCGTTCCATGTAGTGTCCAGGTACTTATTGGGTAGTATAACTGGAAGTCAGAAAAACAAGCTCACACGCACATACACACAATTTGGGAGGTTGTATATATATGTCTTTCGCTCTTTTCATATTGGATCGTAGACGCATACACGCATGAGCTTTGTTGTTGTTGCTAGGGCTGCTGTCAAATTCTCGTTCAACGTGCGCAGCTCGATTTTACAGCTAGCCTGCTGGATGGCTCGCAAAGCGGCTGAATTCGGGAAGTTCACCGTTTGAAAGCAACAGAAGTCTGGATACACATTTGTGTTTCAACAGTTAGCAGACGCGTATTTCCCTGTACATAAAAAGAAGAGGAAAATAAAAGTTTAAGACTAAGGTACAGCCCCCTCAAGGGCTAATCATTCCCACATGTGCATGTGCAGTTACTCCATGCCAAATAAAATCGTGAATGAATCAAATTAGAATCTATAAGCGCACATTTAGTCGATTTTGATAGCCAAGTATGTATGTATAGGATAGACCATATTTTCTAATACTATTTTAGCAGTTAACCCAACAACGACCTCGTTGAACTCAACGACGGCAATTTATGGTGAGTCCAAAACACGTAGTTTGATCTGGTTGGCAGGAAGAAACGCTAACTTCACCCGCTCGATCATTAGTACAATACCGATATGTGTTCATAGAGGGTAGTCTTGTAACTAATATGTACAGTGTTGTTTACAATAATTACTAATGATTACTCTTATTATTAATATGGACAGTGGTTAATATTGAATACTCTTATAATTATTATGCACCGTGACCAATACCATGTTTACAACCCGGCCAACCTGAAAATCAGATCGACCTCGTTCTGAACTACGAGCATACTAAAACTATTTTATTTAACACTTGCATCCATGGCTTTAATCTAGCTTCTTCTAATATTCCTTTATACGGTAGCTGGGTTAACTGACAATTATCAGCATCCACGACTTCATACCTATCACGACACGATTCACTTTATATCGTGGTCCGTACTTCGCAATAAGCTTTTTGAAAGTACCCGGCTTTACATCAGTATTTCTAATGGCCACAAAATCTCCTTCCTTAAAATTTTTCGGGGGCTTATGCTTTAAGGCCTGTATCCAGCACTGCGGAAAATTCCTGCCAGGAATTTGCTAATTATTTTGAGTGTGTGGAACCCAACTAAATCAAACAGTCGTTCAGAGCGTTCTCTGTCTCTCTCTCTCTCTAGTCTCTGTCTCCCGCTCTCCAAGCGTTCTTACAGTCATACGCTGGCAAGCATATATAACATTAATGAATTTAAGAATTTTAAACACAATTACATGTATTCCACCTACTTCATTAATTTGTGCTGCAACACTTTCTCAAGCACTTTTATACTTTAATGTTGTCAAAATGCTTTTTCTCTCTGGCTCGTCAAAGACATGGTCTTGCCTCAACTGCTAATATTAAATCAATCTTCTTCTCACAGTTTTTGCCTCCATCTTGTGACAAATCACTTCCGAAATAATTGTAAACAATATATTCCTGGCCTGAATATCAGATGTTGCTCGTTCCACACACTCTTCCGAAACGCCGCTATTGATACGCCGCCATCTATACAAGTGTGGATTGATTTGTCCAATATTTCGATCCGTTAAATATGTACTGAACTCCATCGAAGTAAAACAACTTCCCCTGTCCGATATTATTCTGCGCGGTCTACCATAAAACTCAAAGTACTTTGTAAGAGCTGCATTCACATCTCGTGTACTCGTCGAATTTACAGGAAACAATTTCACGAATTTTGTAAACGAATCGATTACAACCAAAAGATGCTTTCTTTTTGAGTTCACACTGGGTAATGGTCCTAAATGATCAATGTGCAATACTCGATTATTCACTGATTTTGATACTGAATGCAAAATACAACGAAGACAATTCAGAATTAAACCCTCAATTTTTGTTCTCATTAGAGGGAACCAGTACTTATTCTTCATGTCGTTAAAACATTTATCTGCTGCCAAATGTCCCAACTTCTCATGGCACATTTGGACTACTTGCTCTTGCAAGTTAGATGGTACATTCAGAGAACAATTACTATTCGAATCACCATGATACACAACACCATCGATTAGAGAAAAATTTTCAACAGGTCCATCCGCAAGGTCTTTCCGTATTTTGCTAATCGCCTCTTCTCTCATCTGTTCCGTCTGTAATAACAATTCTACTTTGTCTGGACCCACACGTACCACAAAAACAAACGTGTTTTCTCCAACACAAGGTTTTTCTACAGGATTATTTTCAAAATGTACTTCTAATGGTTTTTCAAACAGGCTTTCAAACGGTTTCTCAATCGGGGTTTCTAACGGGTTTCCAAGCGATTTCTCAAACGGGATTTCAGAAGGGTTTTCATACGGTTCCTCAAAAGGGGTTTCTCAAAAGGGGATTCGGACGGGCTTACAAACGGTTTCTCAAAAAGCGTTTCGGACGGGCTTACAAAAGGTTTCTCAAAAAGGGTTTCGGACGGGCTTACAAACGGTTTCTCAAAAAGGGTTTCTGACGAGTTTCCAAACGGTTTCTCAAACGGTGTTTCTGTAGGGGTTTCAAATGGGGTATCAAACGGTTTCTTAAACGGGTTTCCAAACGATTTCTTAAACGGCTTCTCAAACGGTTCTCAGACGGGCTACCAAACGGTTTCCCAAACGACTTCTCAAACGGGTTACCAAACGGGGATTCACATGAGTTATCCAAAAGGGTGTCAGCCGGATTTTCAATCAACGAATTTGCTGACTCAAAAGGGTTTCTGACGGACTTGGAATAACGCATGGTTCCTCTATTAATCTGTCTTCTTCATCAAGAAGTAGATCTGTCTGCCTGCTCAAAGCATCAACATGAGGCATACTTTCACTCGATCGATGAACAATGCTATAATTGTAACCTTCAAACTCCAGAGACGAACGGGCTATTTGGGGATTTATCGATATTCGACTTAAGGTTTGCACTAACGAATTGCAATCTGTAACAATTGTAAAGGGCCTTCGCTCATGATACACTCTAAAACGTCTCAATGCATAAATATTCGCAAGCGTTTCTAGCGCAAAGCTATGATACCGTGATTCTGCCACAGATGCTTTGATTGAATAATAAAACACTGGATGCATTTTGTTGTCACCCTGTCGTTGCATAAGAATTGCTCCACAACCTTTAGAACTAGCATCCGTATGAAGTTCAGTTTCGCGATTTGGACTAAATATCGCAAGAACTGGTGGAGATGATAGACGAGACTTCAGATCCTGAAAAACTGCCAACTGTGCTGCATTCAATGGAAAAGGACCACCTTTCTTTAACAAATCAACCAAAGGCCTCGCTTTGCTAGCAAATCCCTGGACGAATCGACGAAAATACGAAAACATTCCTAATCACGAATGGAGCTGTTTATGAGTTCGCGGAGCTGGGTAATTCTTTATGGCTTCAATATGAGATTCATTTGGTAGAATACCTCTATAGCTTACGGTGTATCCCAAATAGTCAATCATTTTTCTCAAAAAAATACTTTTCTTTAAATTGATCTCCAAATGATTTATTGATAATTGAATCAATAGCTCTTCCAAAATCTTAAAGTGTTCTTCCACGGTTTTTGTCGCAATTATGATATCATCCATATAGACTACAATTTTATGACTTCGCACCAAGTCAGTCAAAGTATTCGAAATAAACATCTGAAAAACTGACGGACCATTTTTTAAATGATTTCAACTCGCAACCGATACAATTTTTATTCAAATCCGATTTCTTTTCAAATGGTTTGTTTACTTGAACCAATTTCAATTGATGGATGCTGAGGGCATCTCTCCCAAGCAACATAGGAGTAGGTAAAACATTATTTTCAACAACAAAAACTTCGACTTCATAATCATTTTCTTTAAACTTAATAATACATTTAACAGTTCCGCAAACTGCAATATGGCATCCACCAATTACATGAAATCGACTTCTATTTGTCGGTTTTAATGTCGTGTTTTCCGGTATCAATGATTTGATTATAAAACTAACAGGGCTGCCGGTATCAAATAAAACGTAAATCATATTAAGTTTTGTGCATCTTAGTTTATCTATGACTATTTTGAAACTTACTAAATATGGTACCGACAAACCATCGTCTGCGTTTTCCTTCTCAGCGACATTTCCCACAACCGGCGATACGGCTCCAGTCTTGCGCCTCGGACAACTGCGATACTGATGATCAACACCTCCCCACATAAAACAGCTATTCGGTGGACGTTGTGGCTTCTTACAATTTCTCGATATGTGACCCATCTGACGACAGTTGTAGCAGCGAACTTCTTGCTCAGACAAAGCTCCTCGAACAGCTCCAGTGGGCAGCATCCCAGCACAAATTTTGTCATACTCCATACTCCAGAAATACAACGATCATGCAATGCCACTTTTGTTTTGAAGTCCGCCGACGATATGCTTGATAATATCACTATCCTCCAGATCAGCTTGGCGTGCAATGCTGCAAATTTCGATCCAATACTGAAATCCTGTTTCATTCTTTACTTTAATTGTTCTCCGACTTTCAGTTTGGTGCACTTACGGCCAAACACATCGATCAATTGACTGCGTAACTCTTCCCACTCCATAGCACTTTGGTGAGCAAAACATGATTTAGCCGAACCAACTAGTAAGCGCTTTGCAAAAATCCAGTAGCGTGATGTGGGTAGGCCAAGCATACAGCACGTAGTTTCAAATTCATCGATCCATACACGGATGGGCAGATTATCATCTCCAGAAAACGGCTCCACAGCTGCTTCAATATCTCTGGGGTCCACGCGGTAAAAAAAATGTTCAGCCATTTTCGGCTCTGCCGGCTTCTGCTCCAATTTCATCACAGTGATTCGCAATTCCTCAAGCTCGTTGTCTACACCAGCCGTCTCTTTCTCTCCCACGTCGTTTTAAGTCTGAACAGAGCAAACTGCTTGTTCTTGCTCACTCTCATTCTCATCTGGGTCTTTTATAATATTTTACGTCTTTATTTCATCATCTTTCGTCAGGAAGTGACGCTAACTTCGCCCGCTCGATCATTAGTGTGACCAAAGCTCACTACTTGTACAATACCGATGGTCCGAGGGTATTTATGAAACTTATAATATATGTTCATAGAGGGTAATCTTGTAACTAAAATGTACAGTGTTGTTTACAATGATTACTAATGATTACTCTTATTATTAAAATGTACAGTGTTGTTTACAGTGGTTAATATTGAATACTCTTATAATTAATATGTACCGTGACCAATACCATGTTTACACTATTTTTATCCATAAACCTAATACTTGAATTGGCCTCGTACTGAAATACCGAGGTGAAGTTATGTTTTTTTTGTAAATCAAGATCTTTAGGTTAACTGCAACATATAAATAATAAATTATGAATTCTTTGTTGATTTTAACATGAAGGTTTTGATTCTTTCCCGCGGTCCGTCGCCAGTACATATACTAATGACCGAATTAAATAATCTCAAAGCAGATTTGTATAAGGGCAATAACTCAATCTTTCTAACTTTATTGCCATGGTAGGGAGGGTACAGACTAGGGTACAAACACCATCTCCGATACCCTAGATGCTGACATATTGAAGCAAAAGTTCCGCTGAAGCCCGATTTCTAGTTAGAGCAGTTGCCTTGATATTTTTTTATTTGTGTGAAACGTGCACTTAAGCATTGTGCTGGCGTGCCGTATGGCTGGAGGAGGAAAAGAACCCAAACCCTATCCGACGAGCTAAGTTAGAGCATAGCTTGAAGTGCACGACCTCCGACTCTTGTCCATACAACAAACTATAGATACTCCATCTACTATTTTCTACCGTTTTTGTACGCGCTTCAAGGGGATCCTCTTCTGGTAAGCTGTGGTGAAACCCCAAGCGGGGTCAAACAAGGCAAGCCTGATGAGTAAGAACCTCCATGTGTACAATGAATATTTTTAGCCCCGCCCGCACACTACAACCATCGGGTTGCCTTTGGGTTGTATCTGCGAAAAGTTTTTCGCAAAACTCATCTGCGTCAGATACGGGTGTGGGAATTTAAACTTCCTCAACTTTCCAAAGTTTTTGCAACAAATTGAAAATGTTTCCTGCTTCATCGTCCACACAAAAAGAGAACGAGCAGGTGCAAGTTGAGCTAGCAAGCGGGCCACTCACTATTTATCTAAAAATGGTTTACTAAGCTATCATATTGCCTGAGATTGGCGTTTTTATTCCTTCCAAGCGAATGCGAGGTGCAATATCACTTTCGATTACAATGTCAATTTGAGCTGCAGTTGAAAAATTTGAATCTGCGAGCTCAAGGCCATCCAGAAAAGGGTCTAATGGTAATGGCAGGTAACTGACGGAATCATATTGGTGAGTTTACAATCGCATCAACTGGCACCCTAACCTCGTTAGTTGCATATGTGAGGGTAAGTTTTCAAAACTTCGAAAATGAGCTTATAAACTGTTCGCCCATCCCTGAAACGTTTGTGTGATGCTTACGGACTGGGAGCTTGAGACGTTTTTGGGACTGGGTCGATAAGTGATCGTATCCGCAATGAAGTACCCAAAATATTGCCTTCGGCAGATTAATGATCTGGTTTTGTGAAGAGTGATGAGCGGATTTGGATGGGGATTGTGATTCAGCTTGATTCGACTTGGGAGAAAATGCAATAAAGTGTGGTGCGTTTTTTTGCAAGTGTTGCATGTGTGATCACTTTTGCATTACTTGGCTAAATGGTTATATGCAAGGCAATTTATGCATAATTTTCACGTACTGTTTAGAAACGGTCTTGGAGGGCTAACTTTAAGAATTGAGACTGAGGTGATGAGTTTGTTTGCAGTACTTGCAGGCAGTTGCTGCATTAGTTGCATGTGCGAGTGTGTTGTGTCTGGAAGTCGACTTGCAATTGTGCAGAGAGAATTGGAATTGGTTTTATTGTACTATGTCATAGCATTCCGGAAGTCTTGATCAGCTTCGTTGAAAAGTTGATCCAATCGAGAGAGTTTTTTCGACAGCACCGATTCCCGTTTATCAATGCTGAACCTTCGAACTAGAGCCATTTTACTTAGGGTTTGAATTGAGTTTGGGTGACTATTGATAAACCCCGCGTTCCTAATTCGAGGATTTTTTGGCTTTTAAATTTGAAAATATTTGCGAGTTGACAAAGCGCGCACGCGTTCTGTTTGCGTGAGGTTATGCTCGTAAGTAAGACGCAAATAGGTGTGTAGTTTCAATATGTTTTTAAGGGTGTGTGTGTAATGATTGTAATGATTGGGGTTTTTTTTTTGTATTGATGGGGTGGTTTTAAGCGTTGAAAGCCTTCTCAGCAAAAAAAACTGGTGTCCGAAGTGTGGGACTTGCGTTAGCTCACCCAATAAACAATTCACCCCCATCGCGATTCCCGGCGGAACCAACGTTAGGTGTTACTTCGCCGGGGGAATGCCCAAGGCTCTTCTAGGATTCTCTACTTGAATTTAAGCCGTTGCGTTGTCTTTCAACTGTGGACATATTGCTTACCGCTGGCCAATTTGGTTCTGACTCGAGCATGATGTCTACCAGGCTACAAACGGCTGGTGTCCTCCCAACCCTCATGCTTAGGTCTCTTCTGTACATCGGACTC
The DNA here is from genome assembly GCA_035044965.1 of Lordiphosa andalusiaca. Taxonomy (NCBI): domain Eukaryota; kingdom Metazoa; phylum Arthropoda; class Insecta; order Diptera; family Drosophilidae; genus Lordiphosa; species Lordiphosa andalusiaca. The sequence continues at coordinate 262,605 of JAWNNM010002111.1, read as the reverse complement.
ACAAAAATTAGAATCTGAAGCACCCATGTCCCGTCAAGAGTTGCGTCAGGTAGTAGTCGATTTGACCAAGTCTTCTGTCCAGCCATCTTCGTACATCTGGAATCAGGCCAAAGGTCCAGCGTGCGTTTGTGGTTTTTTCCCACCCGTTCTGCCAGTTCAGTATAGTTCGCCAATGAGCCAGCAATTAATTTAATATTTTTATTCTATTTTATTTTTTTGTTATAGGGGGGAAAGCATTGAAAGCCTTAAAGTGTAGGACTTAGAATTCCTCACCCACTAAAACCACCTCTATTCTCCAATTACCTCGCGCGGAACCACCGCTAAGTATTTCCTCACGAGGGGGAGATGGCTTGAAAGCCTCAACTAGACCCGTTTCTAGGATTTGAAATTGAATTGCGCTGTCTTTCAGCGCGACGCTAGTATTTGATGATTACTGCGGCTATGGTGCAAAAAGCAGCCCAATTGTTTTGCTAGCAAAGTGGATATCCATCAAGTCATCGACTGTGAATGGTCTCCCAATGCCTATGCTTACCTCTTCCAGTTCTGCAGAGAATCTTGGAAAGACAAAAAAGACATGCGCTGCGTCTTCAATAGACCGCGCACAGTGTGTGCAAAAAAGATCCGTCTCGTGTGTAAACCTATAAAGATAGGACTTAAAGCACCCATGTCTCGTTAGTAATTGGGTCAAGTAGAAGTCGATTTGTCCGTGCTTTCTACCCACCCACGGCCAAATGTCAGCTATCAGGCGTCTCCACCTCGTCTGCTATTGTGCCATCGTACGCTCCCGTCACGAATGGTCTGTAGGGGAGCTTCTACTTTCCAACGCAAGGAGGTCGAGCGAGACCATACGGCGTCGTTCGATACTGTTCGAAAGCCACTTATCACCCTTAGCGCACATCTTCTGTAAGCGCCTTTGCAGCCACGACTGCAAGATGGGACTGCCATTGCGGGATTCCATATAGGCGATGCATAAAGAATGATTGACCTGAACGCATTGCAGATCATCCATCTGCTACGCAGCCTAGGTCCGCCAATGTTCACCATTATGCAAGTTAATGCATTTAAGGCTTTAACAGCTTTCTCCTCTACATACTGCTGGTAGCTCTTAAAAAAGAGCTTGTGATCTAGCATTACTCCAAGGTAATTGATGGCCTCCTTCGATATTATTTGTTGGTCTTCGACTCTTACACTAGCAGTCTCAACACGCTTCCTACTTCTTATGAGGACTGCCTCGTTCTTCTTGGAAGCCAAGCTTAATCCATTCGCGTCCAGCCATTCGGTGACTAGCACCACCGTCTCAGTGGTTTTCTCTTCTACCTCTATTAGGTTTGTAGCCACTGCCGTGATGGCGATGTCGTCTGCGAAGCCAACGATTTGCACTCCTGCTGGTGTGTTCAGTCTTCCTGTGTCTTCCGACCTTCTAATGTGTCATACAACAAAGTGCTTTTTCCAAAATAGCTGGCCACCAGCTGTACAAGGTATTTGGGTATACCAAGCCTTATAAGTGCTTCACGGACCTTGGTCCAATTTGTAGAGTTAAAGGCACTTCTGACGTCTAATGTAGTGACTGGGCAGTATTTTTTTGAGCCTCCTTGCCATCTTTTCCCAGCAGTCGCCTCACGGCTTTCTTTACTACCGTAAAAATGGCATCAATCGTGCTATGCCCCTTTCTAAAGTCGAACTGGTAACCTGAGAGACCTTGCCTGTTCAGAAGTTCCTTCTCCATTCGATTGCAAATAATTCTTTCGAAAAATTTTCTGATCGTGTCCAGCATACACAGGGGTCTATATGCCGAGGGATAATCCGCATTTTTGTCGTCTTTCGGGAGTAGCACCAGTCCTTAGAGTTTCCAACTAGAGGGGAAGATTCGCTCGTGGATACAGCAGCTGTAGTGATCGGCAAATACTTCGAGCTGGGCTTCGACGATCATTTTTGCGGCTCTGGTCCCATCTGGCCCCGGTGCTTTATCAGCTTGTTCTCTGGCTAATGCCTCAAGTACCTCACTGGAACTGAATCTTCATCCATGTAAGTCCATGTTAACGGTTCAATTTCGGGCTGGAGTGGAAACAAGGTTCCGACGAAGTTTCCGAGTTTCCTTGGGCACGTGGGTGTGGGCCGCCTCGCAAGTGTGCCCATCACCATCTTGTATGCCTGACTGAAGGGCTGGTCTTCGGCTTCTTCGCAATGCTGTTTCCAGCAGGTTGCCTTACTGCGTTAAAAATCATTTTTCTGTCCGGCTGATTGGGCTTAGAACGTGGTACGCATCATTTCTGTCTGATGGTGGACCTGCAGGTCCAGCGGTCTTCTAAAGCAGCGATTCCATGCATACCATGCGAGAGTGCTCGATTTCTTCGTTCTACCAATGCACGGGCTTGTGCTTATTGCCGCCTCTTTTCTTACGTGGGATTGCTTGGGCCAAGCAGTTTGAGCGCTGTTCTGCGGTTCCATCGATTTGGGAGTCTTCGATCACTATCAGCAGTGATGCTACATCAATCGATTTGTGGCACCAGCCGTTGTGCGCTGGCTGCTTGATGTGGTGTCGCCTATGTGCTGCTATATTGCTCAAGATTGCTTGATGGTCGCTTTGGGTGTACCCGTCTGAGACTTCCCACGTCATATTTCTCGCTAGGCAACAGCTAGCGAATGTGAAGTCGATTATGGATCCACGTCCTGCCTTTGAGTAGGTTTGTTTCCTTCCATTATTGAGTAGCACTACATTGAGGGACGCGAAAGCTTCGAGTAGAATAGTTCCTCGGGCATTTGTCCTACTACTTACCCAATCTACTGCCCATGCATTGAAATCGCTGGCTATTATGGTTGGCGCATGGCTGCGCGAATCAGTCGCGATCTCATCTATGATTCGCTCGAACTCGGCGAGATGCGTACTAGGAGCTATGTAGCAGCTATACCAGTATATATCTCCGCACCTGGCTCAAATATATCCTGCTGCTGTTTTCCGCTCGCTGAGCTGTAACGGTGTGCTTCCACTGCTTCAGATTGTTGCTCCATACGTTTAGTTCTGGATCCAAACGCTGTCTGGCATCACTTGGTATGTCTCGCATTTCAGTGCCATTTCTATCCCGTGTACCCTGACTGTTTGAGTGACGAGGTCCTGGGGCGCTCTACAGTGGTTCAAATTAAGCTGGAGAGACTTAATTTGGAAATAATTTCTCCATTGAAAGCAGTTTTTCCGCTGCCTCTTTGGAAAGTCGTCTGGGTACCCCTGTATGCTTTGCGTAACTTGGAAACTACTTCTGCCGGTTTATCTCCGTCGATGTGGACAAAGACCGCCTGCAGGACTTCTTCGCTGGTAGACCATTCTGAGATATCCCTCACTTCAATTGATATTTTGTCGGAGATTGCTCTCACTGTTGCCTTATCTCCCATAGCGTCTTCCACTGCCTTACGCAACATTGTGGTTGCTGTATCCCCTGCTAATGTCATTTACATGGAAAATTCACCGTCAGACGTACGTTATATGCCGCAAACATTTTCCCTGTAGGCTGGGAGAGCTTGGTTGGATTGTACTGCATTAAGGATTTCAGCATATGAGGCTGGGTTCTTTCATTTAACCAGGAGTGCGTCTGGTCTACTGCCTTTCTTTGTGGGCTGCTCAACCTAGGTTTGACCTTCTGCCAGTTTGTAGCCGCATCGTTCATAGCCGCCTGTTTATTGGCCGGCTAATCCTGTACATAGCGTGCAGACATGCCCTCTTTGCTCGGCTGTTTTGCGCCTATTGGTGCTTCTGCCTTTTGTCTGGGTGCTCTGCTGTGGGTTGACCGTGCAGCTCTGGAGTCGTTTGAGTGGAACATGGCTTCGTGCCTTTCAGGCTTGGCTTTTCTTTCTGCGTGGATTGTGGTGTCATCATTGGTAAGGACACTGGAGACGTCTGTGTCGAGGTCTGGGATGACGTGCTGCGGCCGTTTCTCTCACTTTCAGGCTTATCAGTGGAGTTGCCTTGGGTTTTCTCCATCAGCCTTGCGCGTATCTCCGTATGCAGCTCTTTTATTTGAGCGAATGCGTCTCTGTTCGCTTGGGTGATGTGACGAATGGTTTTCGTCTTTTTATCCGCGAACGTTTGGATTAGCTCATCGATTAGCAATCCCAGCTCGTCGGACAGGGTTTGGTGCTTTTTTGGACCTTCATCTTTTTTGATGTAGCCTTTTGCGGGCTGCCTGGACTTGGGGTGCCCCTGCTTCTTTAAGGAGTTTCCATTACGTCAGTATTTTCAGTTGCTAGAAACTGAAAGACATTCTACGACAAGGTCGGGGGTGCAGAGGCCGGCTCTAGTGCCTGTGGCGACCTTACGATCGTCGTTCATGTTTGGAAGCTGGCCAGCAGCCCGGCTTTCGCACGTCTACCATCATCATCACTTGTATCTTTACCAAGCATAACGGACAAGTGATCCTCCGTTATCCCAGTGGGATCCGAGATAGGTTTTGGGGTCGCCAGGGTTCCTGCCCTGTCTGTTCCAAGACTCTTAAAGGAATCCCTCGATGGCCAAATGTTTCCCTCGGCGTTTGAACGGTGGGGGTTAAAACGCCCCGCTCGGTCACCAGGGCCTCGTTGTGATGAGCGCCGCAAAGGCGGAGGGGTTGGTAATTAGTCGATCACTTGACTTTTATGGTCCTCTTCCCTCTTAGAGCCTTGGAGATGCTTTAGTCAAGCTGCCAAACTGTGTTATAGCAACAACATCCAAAGACCAGAAAAAAAGGGAAAAAACCGAAAAAAAATGGTTTCCCCTTCCCCCATTTGGGAATCGAACTCGAGTTGACGGAACCAGAGTTTGCAAACAGTTCGACTACTCCACCAGTGCCGATGGTATTCTGCAGTCGGTAGTGCAGTATAGCCTCCGCGCACTGCTTGCTGGTTTGCACATTGCTTCGTCGATCGTACTGCTTTGGCGACTATACCCTGTCCTCTCCTCTCCAATCGACGCGGACTAGCGGTACGTAGAGAGGCGTGTAGTGAAGATTTATTTCTAGGCCGCGGTTGTTGTATGAAAATGAACTGTGAAAGCACACACAATAGTAACTTTACCGCGTACAGAGTATATTGTTTTTGTTGGGTTGTTTTTGCTTAAATTCAGATTGGCTTAATGAGCGCACCAGGCACTCGTATTTCCCTTGAATGTTTGCCCGCTGGGCCAAGGAAGCACTACGTTGACACTGATCTCTTTTGTTTGGCACTCGCCTCGGTTTTACCCGCATTTTCGAACTGAATTTACGGAGCCTTTAACGAAAGCGACCGTTCACTGCAAGGGCCAGACTACGTCCCAATTTAATTTAGTGTGTAAATGTATATATGTTTGGAAAAATATGTGTGTACAAATGTGCAAAATATATGTGGATATAAACGTGTGAAAATATGTGTGTTCAAAATTATATGTGTTTTTCAATGTGTGAAAAACTACAAAAATATTTCTATCTTTTTTTCGTGAAATTGTGAGGTAGGTTTTTATTTATTTCAGTTGTAACCAATTTGTCACTCACACACCACTGTTGATTTGGGTGGTAGCTTTCGTCTCTAATCACATCTGCTGCACTAATCTTTGCCTGCAAATTTTAGTTTAATTTAGTGTATGTGTGTGTATGTAAATGCAACTGTACGTGTTGATTTTCAATTTTAACGAGAAAATAACTTTAAGCTTTACCTTTATGCCTTAGATTGAGACTAAGGCTCAAAGATTCTGGTGTCTTAGGGTAGTGCTTCCCATGTGAGTTTGCCAAGTAAGGTACAACTGTGATGCTGCGATTCTTGTTGTGTGTACTGTCCAAGATTTGCTGGTGTTGGCGACGAAACTCCATGTTAATTGTCGAGATAGCTGGGTTGCCAAACTGGTAAGGCTACTCTAAAGGGATCGGACAGGTAGGATGTGGCCACAAATGCTCCTGAAAAGAATATTGGCGGCGCCCAAGGTGTTGGTTGTTGCTGCTGCGGCCAAGCTGGTGTGGCGGCGGCTGTTGTTATTGTTGTTGTTGTTGCTGGGGCCAAACTGGAGTAGCGGTGGCTGCTGTTATTGTTGTTGTGTCGATCGACAGATGAGGAGTTTGGCCAAGTAAGGTCTGGCCACGAGGGGTTTAAATAAAACATGTAGAGATTCGACCAAAAATGCAACTTATCCAATGCGCAACAGTATATTCAATAGGTCTTTAAGTATGACCTAATTCTATTTGTACATTTAATCCTAACGCGTTTCCTTCAAGGGTGCGCAGCCTTTCGTACACAGCTGCGTGCGCGTTAACTGGATGCGACATTTTTCATTTCATTATTGAAAACTTAATGTACTTGTTGGCTAAAGGAAACAACCCCTTTACTCAGGGGAATAAATGCATTCATACCAAGGCTGCAAACCTTTAAAATTATCCATGAGGTTCGGTCCGGTGGTTCGAACAGATTGCAAAATCAAAGGTTCGGTTCGCGGACCGGTTCTTGGAACCCCTGAACCCAAGGTTCTGGTTCGAACCTTGGTTCGCTTGCACCTAAAAGAATAGTTTGACTTTTGATTTATTAATACGTTGAAAACTAAACGTAGATACATTCTATCCATATGCTTAATCATAATGATCATTTCTTAAATTATTTAAATTATCAACTTTTTGAAACGGTTTAGTTTAGGTCAATTAGCACTATATCTTCTAGGAGCTGTTCATGTATACTAGCTCTTAAATCAGAAAGAACAAACTGAAGTTTTGAAAATGCTCTTTCAACTGATTCCTAATTTACTGGTACAGCTGGTAAGTAAAAGCAATATTTTTTTAGTCTTCGTTGTTATGACCTTTCCATAATTTTAAAACATTTGTCCATGGATATAATCTTGGACAATTTTCGAAGGAATCTATAAGATAATTTACAGATTTTATATTTGATATTAGTTTATTGCTTTCATAAACTACTCGTCTTCGCAATCAGACGAGAATAATAAGAATAAATGTATTTTAAATATTAAAAATAAAAACGAAATTATAAAAATGAATGAAATTTTAAGTTTAGCAAGTATCTTCCAATAAATCCAATGTGGATGATAAAAATTTCGATTTATCTTTTTTTGATAATTTTCTCAAAAGAAGTGTTTTAATCAAATCTGTGTTTGTCAACACGCGGGACATCTTTCGTGTATGTTGCAGCCGGCACTTTTTTGTTTCCTTATTGTTGGACTCTGCAGCTTCCTCTGAGAGCTCTCCAATCGACAGCAACGCGTGCTCTATCACCTTCGGTCCATGAATTAAAATTTTATGCACTGTTGCTGGAAGATAGTACCAAGGATATATTTTGATTAGCTGCTTAGCCGTTTCCAATGCATAGGTTTCGAATTTTTGCACATTAATGGTGTATCCTGATGCTAAGACTTGCAAAATCGATGCGCATCGGGTTATTAATGCTTCATCAATGCCTGTAATATCAGATGCCAAATTCGGGTTGCCTAAAAATTTTCTGGCTGTATTTCCGTCATTGGAATTTCCTCTGCCTCCATCCCTTGGCTTATCAATAATTAACCCCATTTTATCGCGAAATTCCGCTTGAACTTGTTCCTTTCGCTTCGATACTTTAAGCTTTTGTTCTGGTGATCTTGCTTGATACACTTTAATTTCCAATTTATAAGAAATGTGTAAAAAGTATTCAAAGAAGCGTATATAGGCATGAAGTGGCGATAAGCCGAATTCAAAATACTTCTTCTCCACTTCTCTTAAAAGACATTTTTCCAAATCATTCATTTCTGTAGGTATTGCTCCGCATATAAAGCATTTCATAGAGGATGTATTGCTTAACGCGTTGCACACCTTACCATCTACCATAGTAAGTTGAAGGGTGTGATTTATGAATAAAATTTTATTGGGAATTGCGAATTCGGTTGGCTTTAAGTTGCTTATTTTATTCTTGAAGTACTGCTCTTCTTCAACGGATAGTGTGGCGGTCTCCTTTTTAAATTGAAATCTGACCGGCCTACAATAGCGTGTAGATGATGGCCTGGGATTTTTCCATATAACTTTAGAGCCACTTTCAGTTACCAGCTGAAGTGGGACGTACGATGTTACAAAAAGGCTTCTGTCGTTGTCATTACAGTTTGAAAACTTTTGTTTGTATTCACTGTGCCCAGTACTGCCATCAAAACCCCATTATCCAATTAATGTTAAATTATTTTCCGTTTCATCAAGACAATTTTCTATTAAACTCTTTTGAAGTTCTAAAATACTTAAAGCTGTGTTGTCTAGTAGACTCTGCAGTTCGACTTCTGCATATGTTTCGTGTACTGTTATGTTATTTGGGTATCTCAATGTTTTGAAATTGCGGATTTTCTCATAGCTTGGCAGTATATTGTAAGAAGCTTCACAATTAATGAATTCACGAATAAGCAAGTATTGGTGTTTCGTTAATCCGGTGTCCATTAAAAGCGATAATACCTTTTCAATATTTGCTTCGGATGACTTTAGACTCGGTGGAAGTTCGGAAGAGCGCAAAGCAAAAGCTGCAGACTCATCATGTTTTGCTAACAGGGCTATCCGACGACGTTTAGTCCTTTTTGAGGACTCAGCAAAATCAACTTTGGGGCGTCCACGATCAGCACTCGGAAGCATTTGTTGAGAAAAACAAGTGGGCTTCAGTATAATAGTTTCCTTCCTGTTCAGCCAATCGGATTGATATTGTATTACTGAACTCTTAATACGTTTGTATTTAACCCAATAAATATTTATTTTCTTGCAAATGTATCCAATACATTTCTTAAGGTTACTCAACTCGACTGCGTAGCCCTTGTTTGTAATGCTTAGTTCTACCAAATTAATCACACTCCGAGTTTTTTCTGCATTCGTGCCCTCTTCTGTACACCAAAGATGAAAGATATGCATGCGTGAAAACACGCAGTTATAAGAAGCTCCTAAAGGAAGAAGATAACATAAAAATGTTTAAAAAAAAATATGCAAAATTTTCTACAAACACAAATGACGAAAACAAAAGCAACATCACAAAAACAAAGGAAGAGCAGCAGTTGCGTCTCAAATTTGGCCTTGAAAAATAGTAAGACGGCTTTGGTTTATTCATGAATGTACACAAATCAGCAAATATCAGCAGCTACACTTAACATTTATATTACCTTAAAACATTGACAAACACATTGATAACACTCATTAAGGGGGAATCGGGGGGTAACACAACTAAAACTCAAACTAAACATGAAAAAGACGATCACAAAATACACAAAAAATATTAAATCGATTACGTTAATTTCACAAGAAAAATATGACAATTAATTTAAGTATCTATATCTATATTTAAAGTAAATACCTTCAACCTCAAAATGCAGAAATCAGACGTAGTCATTTATTGGCGAATTTTGGAAACTCTTATTTAGCATATTAAATTGGCGAACCGAACCCCGTTTTTGAAAAAAAGGTCCGGTCCGGTCCGGTCATGGTCCGGTTCGCGAACCCCAAAAAAGTCGAACCGAACCGGTTCTCAGGGCTTCGGTTCCGGACCGGTTTGCAGCCTTGATTCATACACTGCAATACAGCATACAGTACACTGTAAAATATAAGCTTCTTAATTGTTAGGTTAGGCTGCGATGGCTGAGAGCGACAAGTCGCCCTCCCACTGAGGCCTCTTTCGGCCCATTGCGATGCCATATTTGTTCCCTGAGAGGGGTCCTCGTTACTGAACCATTGTGTGGATAGTGTTAAATCCTTATTGTTAATATAGATAGTTTGTAAAACATAGATGTAGATACTTAAAGTAAATGTAAGAGATGCTGGATAAAACTGGAAATGTCATTGAAGACCCTCTCTTATACTGCCATTGCTTGTCAACATGTTCGTTAGGCAACATTTGAATTATACTATAAGAAAAGGTTATGCGGCTGCAGCGGCAGTTGAATAAATGTCTTGAAACGAAGGAGTTGTCTTGACGTTATTTGGCACCAGCTAGCAAGTAGGCTCACTATTACCGCGTCTCTAATTTAGTAAACTGTAACCCAGTAAAAATACTTATTGGAAATTTCATTGGCGCCCGAGCAGGGACTTCGGTAATAGTTTCGTTCAAATTACGTTTGTCGCAAAGTGCATTTCGGTACTGTGAGAAAACGCTTAATTTATAAATCGCCTAAGCTAGCTGTCTTGCCTTCGGTCGTGTGCTTGTTGCTGCTGCCCCGCACAGAACTAATTTGGAAGGAAACGACTCACCCAAAACTGTTAGAAGACGATAAATTCTCTACCACTTTGACCTGGAACCCTGAAGCTCAAATGCCCCGCAGCTACACTCCAGAGAGAAGGGAAGTTTTACCCCATGCTGCAGCCAACTCCCAGGTAAAAAGTGTCAAAAATTGATTGCACATCACGAGCGTTGGTCAGCTTAATTAAAGTTTCAAGCTCTCAAGCAAATCAATTGTTGGCGCTTATTAATTGCATGCCCATCTGCTTATGCTTATACATACACACATACTTATGTATATGCTTTAGCAACATACCGAATTGTATAAGTCTCAAAGTGAACGCCCTTTGAAGTGAACCGCAGCATTGCCACTTAAACGGTTTTAATACATACATACATACATCCAAATTTGCATATAAACGCATCGAAGAAGAAAGAAGCAATTACTGTAATCGGCTTCTTGCATTTAACTCCAAATTACTGATTGAGTTAACTGTTGCTAGGCGGAACAAACTTCTTCGGCAAATCACTTATCGTTTTCTAAAAATTGCTCGATCGCTCGATATACACCAGTGTCGTCGTGGCTGTTTAAGCTGACAAGCAATTCGAGTCATTGCAGCGGGCTTAGCTCAGCCATAATTAGACATACCCGCAATTCTTTACATACATATCGCCTCTGTTTATACATACGTAGATACTTAGAAATGATCTACTTTCTAAACGTCAATCGCGGGGTTATATTTGATTTTTTTAAAATCAAAGACATTAAGATATTTGCAGTGGGAATTTTTGCTAGTGGTTTGAGGCAGTCTTATTATTGTTATCAGCTATGACTGATCCAGCCAAAAAGCTAGCACTATACGTGCAGAAGTTGGATCAAGTGATGTCGGATATTCGACGAATGAAAACTGCATTTATTGAAAAAACAATTTCATTTAATAAAATTGAGCTGGAGTGTCGCTTGCAGCTTCTAACTGGATACATTGACAAAGCAATGCTACTCCAAGGGGAGATAGACATCTTAAATCCTTCTAGTGAAGGTCGCAGTTTATTAGAAGATCTATCTGTGAGCACAAAGGCCTTGTTTTTAGGAGCTACAAAGGAAGAGAATTTAGATTCAACGACTGTGCACAATGAGTCTAGGATTTCTTTCCAAAGGCCCTCACTTGCCCAAGATGCGACTACCAAAATTCGGCGGTAAGCATTCTGAGTTCAAGAATTTTATAAGCTTGTTCAAAAAGTCTGGTTCACAACGATCCGTCGCACACAGAAGTCGAGAAATTTAGTCATTTAGTTTCATGTCTGTCTGATGAGGCATTAGGCACAGTTAAGGCATTTCCAATTACGAACTCTAATTACTCCAAGGCGCTGACCACCCTTGAGGCAGTATACGATAATAAGTGTCTTATGTTTTTCGACACAATATCGCATCTTTTCGATATGCCCAGCATGACAAGACCGTCACCTTCCGGCATAAGGGGTATGATTGATACGGTGTCAGCGATATATGCCTCACTGCTTTCCGTCGGAAACCACAAAGATATTGCGAATGCTATGCTCATCCACATAGTGTTATCAAAGGTGGATCATACTACTAAAGCCAAGTTTGAGGAGCAGCTAGATTACGACAAGCTTCCTCAGTGGTCCGAATGTGCTTCGCAACTCAATAGGCGATACCAATACTTGGCAGCCGAGGAATCTACAAGGAGTAAAGTTAAGAGTAAAACTGACTCTAGTAAAGCAAACTACAAATCGTCATTTTCCTGTGCGGAAGGTAGTCGGAAGCCTGAGCAAAAGTGCTTATATTGCAGTTCGGCTGATCATTACATTGGCAACTGCCAGTCCTTTAGTGCCATGTCCTTTGCTCAACGGTTCGATTTTGTAAAGGCTCAAAAATTGTGCATAAACTGTCTGAAACCAGGACATACAGTCACGAAATGTAAAACGTCCAAGTGCCGTGTATGCTCAAGGCCGCATCATACAGTGCTACATCGGTATGAAGTTCAATCCGCTCCCACTTCTGCCCTGGCGTCCTTCCCATCGGAGGCTTTTGCGAGTCATGTGCAAGGCACTGATCAAGTGCTTCTCGCCACCGCACTAATTAAAATTAGAGACCGAACAGGTCAATTCCAACCCGCTAGAGCACTTCTTGACTCAGGTTCTCAAGTAAATTTTATGTCGGAGAACGTCTACATCGTGAGAACACTGCTCTAAATATAGTGACTGTTGGCAAAACGAGTACATCAATAAAGCTCAAAGTACACACTACAGTTCAATCTCGAATTAATGCCCATAATTTCAACGCTGACTTTTGGATTCTAGGATCCATATCATCGTATCAGCCTGGCCATAAAGTGAGTTCTCACAAATGGAATATTCCACGAAATATTGAAATGGCAGATCCTGATTTTCACAGACCAGCTAAGGTCGATATTCTGCTAGGTGCAGAAGTATTTTTCGAGCTGTTGTGCGTTGGACAAATAAAGCTAAGTTCAGAACTCCCTGCCATTCAAAAAACATTATTGAGCTGGGGTCTCTGGCAAATGTTCTCGAGCTGAATCTAGCAATATAGCAGCTTGCAATCTCACAATGCTCAATAAACAATGTTCTCTCGATTTGTTGGTTGAAAGATTATGGGAGCTAGAGCAAGTTCCAGTCAAATCGAAGGCCGCATTTTACACGGCTGAACAAGAAGCTTGTGAGAAACATTACAAGGAAAACGTCGTTAGGCTGCCTTCTGGACGGTTTGAAGTCAAGTTGCCGTTTAAAATTGATCCATCTGTGCTAGGTCAGTCTTACGAAACTGCAAGAAGACGGTTTCAATCTCTGGAGCGCAGATTACAAAAAGATAAAACTCTTTACAAGATGTACAACGAGTTCATGCGAGAGTATCTCGACTTGGGTCATATGTCCCCACTCATGTCGTCTCCACCAGGTCCACACTACTACATCCCACATCAGTGTGTCGTGAGGCCTGAGAGTACCACAACCCAGCTGCGTGTAGTATTTGACGCATCAAGCAAAACTTCAACTTTAGTTTCTCTAAATGAAACGCTTATGGTTGGTGCTACTATTCAGAGGGAGCTGTATTCTACTCTAATTCGGTTTCGATTGCCTCGGTATGTCATAACAGCCGATATTTCAAAAATGTATAGACAGGTTAATGTTGCCGAAGCTGATCGCAAATTTCAATTAGTGCTTTGGCGTGAAAATTCTTTGCAAGACATTCAAGTATACTGTCTCAATACCGTGACGTATGGCACAGCTTCTGCCCCATTTTTGGCAGTTCGATGTCTTGCAGAGTTAGCCAATTTGTATAGCGATTCACATCCAGTTGGAACAGCTGTCATTCGTAATGATTTTTATGATGATGATTCACTTTGCGAACTAAGAGTCATCTGTAAGGAAGTAGAAGAAGTGCTAGAGCTGGGAGGATTTAGATTAGCGAAATGGGCAACAAATCATCCAACCTTGTTTAAAGGCATTAGTCACGAAAAAGACCTACAGTTCAATGTCGGGGACTCGGTCAAGGCCCTGGGAATGATATGGTCACATAGAGACGACACAATTCACTATCGTCTAAAGGACACATTTGATTCGATAGCTCCCACTAAGCGCAACATTTTGTCCGTCGCAGCTAGGCTCTTTGATCCATTGGGTTTGCTATGCCCTATTGTCACCAAGGCCAAAATGTTGTTGCAAATTCTATGGCAACAAAAAATTGACTGGGATGAGTCCATTCCGATGCACCTTCATACGGATTGGGAAAAATTTAAAACAAACTTACGAAATCTTTCCAAAATTTCGATTCCTCGAGGGGTGTGTCTTGCCAATCACCAAAATATCGAAATCCATGGGTTTTCTGATGCATCGAGTCACGCATATGGATGTTGCATTTACATCCGCGCTAGCACTGGGAGTCAAATTGATAGTAAGCTATTGACAGCAAAATCCCGTGTAGCGCCTCTAAAAACCAAATCAATTCCACGACTTGAGCTCTGCGCTGCACATCTACTGGCTAAACTCTGGGAGCAAGTAGCACCGATGATTGAAAGATTGAGCATCACTAGCGTCACTTTTTGGTCAGATTATCAGGTCGTTTTATACTGGCTAAAACGAGACCCATCCACTCTAGCGGTTTTAGTAGCAAACAGAGGTGCAGGAATTGTCCACTAACGCTATTTGGCGTCATGTGCCTTCAGAGCACAATCCTTCTGACCTTCTTTCACGAGGCACTGACATAGACGAGTTAGTAAGCTCGCTCTGGTTCAATGGGCCAGAGTTTTTGTCCAAATCCGAAAACGAGTGGCCTCAATGTCAAAAGGTTAAGGTCCCAACGGCTCTTATGGTATCAGAAGACAGGAAAAATGTCACAGTACATGCTGTCGCTGTTCCAGAGCCACACCCAATAATCCAGTTAGTCAACAAAATCTCGGTACTTCCGAAGCTCGTACGGATTATGGCATATGTAAACCGTTTCGGTTACAAAACAAAGGGGAAGGATTCCCCACTACTTTCAGCATCTGAGGTAAGACTTGCTTTCCTTAAGCTAGTTGAAGTTGTGCAAACCGTTGAATTGCGACATGAAATTGCTGATTTAGCAAAGTCTAAGATACTTTGCCCAAGTTTGCAGAAATTAAATCCATTTCTTCACGAGTTTCAACACGGAACTGTGAAACTTAAGGTTTTAAGAGTGGGTGGCAGGCTACTAAACGCGCCTTTACCATATGAAACAAGGTTTCCAATGCTACTGAATCGAAATACGCATTTGTCACAGCTTCTTATTCGCAACTTGCATTTGAAAAACCACCATGCTGGTGCGAAAGTGCTGATGTCTCTTTTGCGAGAAGATATATAGTATGGCTAATCAATGCTCGACAGGCATGTAAGAAAATCGTTGGAGAATGTGTGCACTGCTTTCGATATAAACCGAAGCTTTTAGGCCAAATAATGGGCAATTTACCACAAGATCGAGTGCGACCAGGAAATGCATTTTCTGTGTGTGGAGTGGACCTTTTCGGCCCAATTTACGTCAGTTCGAAAACCCGCGGCAGACCGCCTATTAAAACTTACGTAGCTATTTTTGTGTGCTTCGCTTCAAAGGCTGTTCACATTGAACCTATTGGAAACTGGTCCACTGATTGCTTCTTAAATTGTTTTAAAAGGTTCACCGGCAGACGAGGCGCTCCGGAACGAGTCTACAGCGACAACGCGACCAATTTCACAGGAGCGAGCAAAGTGTTGGAGGATCTGCAAGAAGCGTTCGCAGCACAACAGCAAGGGCTCGTGGAGTACGCCGCAGAGAAGGGAACAGAGTGGGTGATCATCCCACCGAGAGCCCCTCATTTTGGAGGGCTTTGGGAGGCGGCGGTGAAGTCTGCCAAGCAACGGCTGTTGAGAGGCGTAGGCAACGCAAACCTTACGCAGGAGGATCTCAACACGCATCTGGTGGATATAGAGGCGCTCCTCAATTCCCGACCCATAACGGCGCTCAGCAACGATCCGAACGACGGCGAGGCACTAACACCAGGACATCTGCTGATCGGCAGACCACTTCGTTCGCTGCCGCACGAATCAGAGCCAGAAGGAGTAACCTGCAAGGCCAGCTTCGGGTTTTTGAAGCAGTGGCGGCAGCTGTCAGCGCTCAGGCAGCAGTTCTGGCGCAGTTGGTCGAAGGATTACCTACTCGACCTGCAGCAGCGGAATCAATGGGCCACGCAGTCGCCCAATCTGGTGATCGGTTCCCTCGTACTAATTCACGAGGACAATATGCCACCTCAACGATGGCGAACAGGACGCGTTACGCGCGTAATAACAGGAGAGGACGATAAGGTTCGTGTGGCCGAAATACGCACATCAGGCGGTCTCATGAAACGGCCTTTACACAAACTCGCCATGCTACCAGTTGGTTAAAGGGCCATGAGCCTTTAACGGGGCCGGCATGTTAAATCCTTATTGTTAATATACATAGTTTGTAAAACATAGATGTAGATACTGTAGCGTCTTCTTTATTTCGCTCTCACAATTAAACTGAATGCCTGGGTACATACCCAGAGCTCGTTACAGTGTTGCTTAACAGTTAAATAAACAGTGTTGGTGAGCGTGCCGAAGCTCGGTCACGCTCAGCACATTCGTGTTCGTGTTACAGTGGTACTTAAAGCTAGCTTATTACATAGACTTATTACTACAGCTCGGCCGTCCTGACGTTTTAGAATCTCCCGATCCTTGCCGACATACTTCTTGTTACAATATTTCTTAAATTAACGTTTTTCAATTTATTTGGACATATTTTAGATTCTGTATTGATTAAGTTTTTATTTTGTCCGCTACTTCGTACTCTACTTTGCTCTCTATTTTGTTCTCTATTTTGTTCTGTACTTTGCTCTCTACTTTGCTCTCTACTTTGCTCTCTACTTTGCTCTCTACTTTGCTCTCTACTTTGCTCTCTACTTTGCTCTCTACTTTGCTTCTCTACTTTGCTCTCTACTTTGTTCTATACTTTGCTCTCTACTTTTAATTCCATTTTCATTACCACTTTCGTCACTTTTTCCGTCACTGCTTTCGTCACTGCTTTCGTCACTGCTTTCCTCACTATTTTTATCATTCCAATTTAACCAAGGTTTCATGTTGTGAATCGCCCATATTCCAGAGTAAGACTGCTGGAAGTTCTCTACATCTTCCACTACGTATCTGTCATTGTCTAACACTTTGGACACCACATAAGGTCCTTTGAACTTGGGCTTTAATTTACTTGACACCCCCGATTGCGAGTCAAAATTTCTAGCCATTACGTAATCTCCTTTCTCAAATATCTTCGGCGATTTTCTTTTCGAATCTGACTGATTTTTATTATATCTTTGAGCTTTCTCTTGGACTTTAAGAGCGTTCTGTCTTATTTGTTCCAGATTTCTCTCTGTTTCATATTGATTTTTGTCAATAATATTTTCTTTCAGACTATCTATAACGTTTCCTTTTTGTTTCACACCAAAAAGCATTACACTTGGATACTCATTTATACTCCTATTCTTTGTGTTGTTCATGACGTGCTCTATGTCACAGAGTTTTATGCCACGGATCATTTTTCTCTAGAATTTTCGCAATCATTGGACCCAAATCTCTGTTAACTCTCTCCACTTGCCCGTTAGCTTGGGGTGAACCAGTAGCTACTTTAATGTGATTGATTCCTTTTGATTCCAGAAAATTGCTGAACTCATCTGAGGTAAAACTAGTTCCCCTGTCTGATACAATATTATTGGGCCTACTATAAGCTTTGAAATAATCATCCAATGCCTCCGTAGTTTCTTTCGAACTCGTTGTCTTAGTAGCGTATAATCGCACATACTTCGTGCAACCATCTTTCACCACCAATATATGTTTCTTAGTTGAGTTCTTACTATTAATTGGACCAAAATGATCAATATGGATAACATCAAATGGTTTGGTCCCTTTGGGTATCATATGTACATAGCCTTCAGTCCTACCAGACTTAGCTGAGAATGCTATACACTTCAGACAATTTCTAATGTGAGTGTCAACTTTTTTCCTTATGTTAGGAAACCAATAGTTTTTGTTTATTAGATCTGTAACTTTATCCACTCCTACATGTCCCATTTCATCATGGTATTTATATAATACTCTGTCTTCCATGGACTCTGGTACACAAAACAAAAGTCTATCAGCTTTTTTCCTATATACAACTCCGTTGCGCATCTCATAGTACTCATCTTCCGTTTGCAATAACTTTTCCCTGATCTGACTTAATTTTGTGTCTTTCCCTTGACATATAACCAGGTTTTCCTCGAACGTGTTCGTTTCCAAAGTAAGGATATTGTGAACGCGACTCAACGCATCGACATGTTGCATTCTCGTACCTGGCCTGTGTTCGGGATGGTAATCAAAGTTTTGTAATTCAAGGGCCCATCTCGCAATTTGGGGATTTAAATCTTTTTTGTCCAACGTTAAATACAAGGAATTGCAATCTGTTACAATTTTAAATTTAACTCCCTGTAAGTAGACTCGGAATCTTCTTAGGGCATTTATGATAGCCAACTTTTCGAGTTTAAAACTGTCATATCTGGACTCGGTATCTGTTGTACGCTTAGAATAATAGAATATAGGGTGGAGTTTTCCGTCCTTTTTTCTCTGTAGCAGTATAGCCCCATAACCTAATGCACTTGCATCGGTATGAAGTTCTGTTTCATCTCTTGGATCATAAATTGCAAGAACAGGCGACTCCATTAATTTCCTCTTAAGGGTATTAAACGCCTCCAATTCTTTTTCACCGAACTCGAACTTTCTGTCTTTTCTTGTCAGATCATGAAGTGGCTTAGCTATTAGCGAAAAATCTTTGATGAATCTCCTGAAATAGGAACAGAGTCCTATGAAACTTTGGACTTCATGAACTTTCGTAGGCACAGGAAATGAGTGAACTGCTTCTAGACCTTTGTCGTCAGCTTTTATTCCCTCACCATCGATTATATACCCCAAATATTTCACTTTTGGTTGCAAAAATTCACATTTGTCTAACCGTAACTCCAGTTTATTTTCGACCATGCGCTTAAACACTTCTTTAAGAATGGTTAAGTGACTTTCCATGTCTTCTGTTGCAATCATTATATCATCTAAATAGACCACTACATCTCCTGCTTTGATCATATCTGCAAAAATTTTGTTTATGTAACGTTGAAATGTTGATGGAGCATTACGAAGGCCAAAAGGCATTCTTAAGAACTCAAACTGGCCAAGAGGGGTCACGAAAGATGTAAGCTTAATCGATTCTTCATGCATGAACACATGATGAAATCCATTTTTAAGATCCAACTTTGAAAATATCTTCTTGTCGACTAATCTCTCCAATAGATCGTCTATAAGCGGAATCGGATAATTATCCCTTGCTGTTCTCTTATTTAATGGACGAAAATCTACGCACATTCTGCGCTCATTGCATTTTTTCTTTACTAGCACTACAGCAGATGCGAACTCTGACTCACTAGGTCGTATGAATCCCTTCTTTAAGTTTTCTTCGATTATTTTTTCCAACTCCTTTTTCTCAGCATATGATAACCTTCTAGGTCGGCAGAAAAATGGCTTATCATTTCCAATAATTATTTTCATTTCACATTTTATTTTCGGTGTATCTGGTCTGACAGGCCTAGTATAATGTTCTTCAAAAAGAGCTTCGAAATTCTGTTTGTCTCTAAAAGTGATCTGTTCTCCCAGTTTATAAGTAACTTTGTCTTCTTCTACCACATTGATTGCTAACATTTGCTGTTCAAAATCGTCAACATCACTGACTTTGTCAATTTTTCCATTTTCTGTACTCTTACATTTCAAAGGCTCGAACTTCTGATTAAATTCTTCTTTGTTTGTTTCAACCTCGGACTTTTCACAATTTTCCTCTCTTATATGGGACTCCTGATTATTCTCAACAATATGCTCTACTCTTTCCTCTACATTGTTAATTACATTTGATATATTCTCTTCATTTTGCTCTACCTTGTCCAACACCACGATTTTCAGTTTACTTGCCTTAAAGAAATCTCTACCTAGTACCATCGAATGCCTCGTAGACTCGTTGCCAACCACATATGCCTCTACTTCAATTATTTTATTAAACATTTCAACAAAACAAACAACTTTTCCAATTACATTTAGTTTGCTGTTATTAATTCCAAAATAAGAGTCAGCCATTATGCAGCTTTGTATTTTCACTTTATGGGGTAATGTCGACTTTCTTAAAAATGTGATAGGGCTCCCGGAGTCTAATAGGCATTCTATGGGAACGGAATTGTTATTTTTTTTTCCAAAGTGTACATTAAAATAGCTTACATAATTGTCGGAGTTTTTATCGACATCCTTCTTATCATTGGCAGCGCTGTTTCTGGGCTTCCGATAGTTCTTGCATGCCCTGGCCAGATGTCCTAGCTCCCCGCACGCAAAGCAAGCCCCATCCACACGAGTAGGCTTGCGACATTCGGTAGCCAAATGCCCGAAACTATGGCAATTAAAACACTTCCTGGCCCGCTGGTCCGGGGCCAGAGCTTGTGAGGCCTGTCCACCTTTTGCTGAGGGTGCTGATCGTTCGATGTACTGGAACGCGCGCAGAACTGCAGCTGGTGAAGTGAAGCACTGCAACTTCGCCAAGTTGGTCAATTGTCGTTCTGGTATACCATCAATGATATAGTGCACGAGTTCCTCATCACCCATGCCAATTGTATTTGCCAGCATAACTTTGTCAGTGTAATATTTGACAAACTTTTCACCCACCAACCATTTGCGACGCTCGAATTTGCTGCGTATTTCGAGAACGCTCTCCGTGGCCCCATATACCAGCTGAACCTCATCAGCTCAAATTGCGAATTTTGGCAATTGCGCCGTTGCTGCCGGAATGCTCCAACTTCTGGCGCAGTTCGTCTACTCCTGGACTTAGCTCCAGAACTTGAGGGTCGACTTTATTAAGTCGTCCGATGAGCGTTGCTTTTGTGCCTGATGTTGGCAGCTCAAGTCGGTCACACCAGGATTTTAGCTCAACAAGGCTGAGCTCCGACGTAAAATTTTTTTGATCCATTTAGCAGATTTGTGGATTTAATTTGATTGGTACTATATTATTTAGACAGCTACGAATGACCACAGATTTTTTTTTTTTTTATTGTTTTTGCGTAAGCTGTATCCCACTTCTGAATTGTAGCGTCTTCTTTATTTCGCTCTCACAATCAAACTAAATGCCTGGGTACATACCCAGAGCTCGTTACAGTGTTGCTTAACAGTTAAATAAACAGTGTTGGTGAGCGTGCCGAAGCTCGGTCACGCTCAGCACATTCGTGTTACAGTGGTACTTAAAGCTAGCTTATTACATAGACTTATTACTACAAAACTGATTTTTTGTTTTGTTTGTCTCCAACAGATGACGATACAAATGAGTGCAGTTGTCTGTGTCTGTCTTGAAATTTAGTCTAATATGTGTGGGTGTGTTGATAATGTGGAGGATTTCTAATGTGAACCGTTTATTGTAATGCTGCTCTCTTTCCAATATGCTCACTGCTGCGAAGTCTGGAGAATGTTTGCTCTCCGTACATTGGGCCGCGAGCGCTGTTTTTTGTATTGTGGTTTCATTTCGTCTTTTTATGTCAGATTTGTGTCCCGATAGTCTGGTCTTCAGTTTAGATTTACATTGGTCCCGTCTCCAGCACATGGTATCTTGTATACTACGTTGTTCGTGTCTATTAGTTCTATTTGGCTCTTTGTGTTCGTAAAATATCTTTTTGTAGTGTAGATGGGCTTGTGTGCTATGGCTACCTGGTCCTTGTTGTAACAATTTGAGCGTGCCAGTCTGTCCGAAAACTTAGGAATATATGCCACTGATTTGTATATTTTTGGGGATTTTTCATCTTTGTTTGTCCTTGGCCTTTCATGTGATTTTATAAGTGACGAAATAGTGGTGCTCGGAAAATCATTGTTTTTAAGTATGCGGAAAATGTGTCTCTTGTTGGTTGGATGGAAAATCGGATCACTCGTATCTAAGACCTTTTTTATAACATTTTTGGCATTGTTCAGTTTCATATTTCATGATGATCATCCTACCCGATGCCATAGCTTTCTGGTACCAATTTAATTTTAACTTGTTGTTTACCCTAACAACCATTGAGTCCAGGAACGGAAGTTTCTTGTCCATTTCCAATTCGAATGTAAACTTTATGTCCTTGTGATATGTGTTTAGAATTTCCAGTGTCTTCTCTATTTCATCCTCCCTAACTACTGCAAAAATGTCGTCAACATATTTCGTTAGTAGTCTGCTGTTTTTCACTTTGTCCAAAATTTCTTCCTCTTTTTCTTCTTCTTTGTCCATAAATAGTTTTTTAGGTATCACAGTGTGTTGTTCAGTTTCGTCCCATCTTTTTTGTATGACCTCGAGAGCTAGGTCAGTTGGAATGCTTGGAAAGAGTGAGATCACGTCACAGGAAACAAAAATAAAACAAATCAAAATTTAACCGTAGTTTTTATTTTTCTCGTAGTTTGACGACGAAGGAGGCTTGCAGAAATAACGTCGTAGTATGCACACGGATACAGAAACGAAGAGCCGAAATCGAAACGTGTGTGTGTGTTTTTTGCGTCGTAATTATTGATGAATAAAGCGAGAACGAGACAGCGATACAAAGTTTTTGGAGGAACGTGTAGCAGAGTTGGCGCAGTTTAAAGCATCGTGGCATCACGATCGTGCCCGCTGATCAGAAAATTAGACTGCGAGGGAGTATCTCGGCAAAAGGAGAGCCCAAATACCCGGTGAAGCGCAGAAGAGCCCGAAATATCTAGTGAAGTAGTCTCCGAGGGAGTCGGAGTTCCAATCACATCTTCAATAAAGCGACTTTGGCAAAAGGTGGCCAAAGATCAGTGAGTGAATTGCCGTGTCACGAAACTTATTCATAACTAAGCGTAAAATCTATTATTTAAGTTGACAGTACCATATTCGATTGGTAGATATATGTATTCAAAAGCGAAATCCGCTTTAAATGTAGCAGATCTCAGGAAATGGTTAACGGAATTAAGTCTGAACGTACAGGGAAGGAAAAGCATCCTACAGAATATGTTGCTCGAGTATTTCAATATATAGGAGGCTGACGAAGATGAAGTAGCCCAAATAGACCATAGTCAGGAATAAAATTGCGCTTTGAGTAGTAGAGCGGAGAGTGTGTATAAAGATACCCAGTTTATTCCAAAGCATGTTTCACAATTCCCCTTAAGAGATGTTCAAGAAGGCATAACCTCGTTTCGTTCAGTTGAAGACTGAGTTTAGCAAAGAAATGTGCGCAGCAGAGGTCCTCAAGATTTTGAGGCAGAAACAAAAAACCCAAAGCCAGACATGAATCGAATTTCTGTACACGTTGATAGAGATTGGAAACTCAATCCATCTTGATGGAAAGAGTCTAGTAAGCTATTTTATAGAATGGATTCCCGATAGTACTATGAACAAATCTTGTTTATATCGAGCGGAGTTTATAAAGAACTTAAGAAAGAGATTCAAGTGTAAGAAAAAAATTAAGGAAACCAAAAAAGCAGCATTTAAACAGGAAATAGGCAAGCAACTGAAAGCAGCCCACCTGGAAAATAGGCGCTCAAGTCAATCTGAAAAAAAGTTTTTTTGGTGTGGTAAGGAGTGGCACCTTATAAAGGAATGTGCTAGAGAGGTTGTATGCTATTTATGCAAAAAGACAGGCTATATCGCTAAAAATTGTGGCGAAAAAGGAAAAGACATAAAGAAAGAGCAAGCGAATATGCTCGAGCTTGGTATAAAAGATTATGGTCTTTCGCACAATTGTTGACTTTGATAGATACTGGATGCGACTTCAGCATAATGAGAGAGGATGTTTTTAACAGATTTAAAGGCATTTGTCTAGATAATAATCTAAAACACATCAAGGGCATTGGCAGCTGCGTACTGTGCACCAATGGAAGTTTTAAAATAGAGGTGCTAGCCGATGTTGCTTTCAATGCGGTCTTCCATGTAGCTAAACAAGGCGATCTTGAATTTGTAGTAATTATCGGTAACGACGTACTTAGAGAGATAGACTTACTGTTTAGTGGCGTTAATTTTAAGACACAAGAAAATGTATGGGCGGAATATTTAAAAGCCATGTGCGTAAGCGAATTGGTCAAGAAGCAGTCACCATCAGATAAAGTCAACTTAGAGCATCTCTGTAACAGTCCGCTAATTAACGCCTATGAACCCAAGAAGACCATAGAATCACCGGAAGAAAGAAGAAGATGAAAAATTTATAGGAAGATGAAATTCCAGTATTTCAACATGCGCGTAGAACCTCTTATGCCAATAAGTGCATAATTGAAAACCAAGTACAAGAATGGCTAGAGCAGGGAATTGTAGTTCCAAGTACATCGGAATTTGCTGCACCGGTGCTTCTAGTCTCAAAAAAGGATGAAACAAAAAGATTTTGCTGTGATTATAGAAAGATTAACTTGAAGATAAGGAAAGATAACTTTCCTATGACTCTTATGGATGAAGTATTGGAACGTTTGCGGGATCTAAAGTCTTCACATCACTAGATCTTACGAATGGATTTTTCCACGTCCCAATTTAAGAGGGTTAAAGAAAATTCACAGCCTTTGTTACACATCATGTCCAGTTCGAATTCACTCATGTACCATTTGGCATGTCAAACTCTTCTGCTGTGTTTTGCCGGTACATAAATGCGGTACTAAGGGATTTGATTGTTGCCAAAAAGATAGTTGTTTAAAGGGACGACATTGTAATCCCCACGCAAGGCGATGAAGAGAATCGTACTCAAAGAGTTTCTCGAGAAAGCTACTAGAGCAGGGTTACGCATTAAATGGGGAAAAGGCCAGCTTGGCTCAATATTTTGAATTAATTTTGTTTCATTTTTTGTTTGATTAGGAATTGTTCAATATTTCAAATAAATAAAAGTTTATTAAAATTAAGTGATCAGTATCGGAGATATAGAGCGTCAAAGTCAACATTTCGAAAAAAAAGTTTCTTTTGAAGCTCCTGCAAGACATAATATTAAAGCTAAAGTGCTGATTTTTGGTCAAAGTATACATATTGTGCTACTCAGCTGGTTTTTCAAAACTAGAACTTAATCGATCAAGGCTTAAGGTTTTTTTTTTACAATTAAAATTCCACACCTTATGTTACCTTTTATTGCACCTGAAATCCCCAAAAATTAATGTACGGTGCCACATTTCTGTCTAACTTATTTGTTTAGTTGGTTTCATAATTTTGCCAAGTTTCAAGCTAATCGGAAATCATTTAGGTAAAACTCCCGTGCAATTTCAATAAATTTTTAAAAATTTTATACAAAAATTTGCTTTTTTTATTCTTTTAATCTATGTTTCAAATAATCAATAAGCTTCTAAAATATCTGAAAGATACAAGTCAGGCATTTCCTTAACCAATAGATTCTCTGTTTCCTTATCCATGTCAATTGAATCTGATTTCCACATATACCGTTTACTTGAAGCAAATGGATCAGATGAAGATAAAAGCATATGAAAAAGAAATTCAGTCGTGTGAATTCTCGAAATTTTTCTGCTGTTATGTTTCCTATAATATCTATAATCTTTGTTTCTTTTTTCCTGTGCTTCTTTAGACAGCTCCCCTGGTGGAAATATATTATATTCAATAATATCCTTGCCATGATACAAAACCTTGTGAACTGTTGGGGACATGTTTCTCCAAGGATATTTCTTATTGAATTGTATTTCTTCATATTTCTTTCCAAGCAAGATAGAACTTGTAATAAAATGTTAAATCTTTTAACGAGCTCTAAATCAATTCCAGTAATCTCGCTGGCCAACTGTGGACTAGAAAAAATCGACGCGCGGTGATACCATCATTGGTATTGCCCTCACCTATTTTCGGCTGATCTATTATTAGCCCGATTTCTTTATAAGAGTCTTGGACATGCATTTTCTTTAAGATTGTCTTTTGTTTGTTCTCTTCATTGCGGATTGTGCCAGAATCTCCAAAGCCTAGGTCATAACTGATTTTGAGTAAGTGTTCCTTAAATCTTTTCCTATTATGAAGAGGAGATATTCCCAATTCGTTAGCTTTGCATTTGTCAGTAGTTGCCAACGGTTTTTGGCTTCGTTTACTTAATGTTTGATGGCAAATTATACAGGAAGACGTTGCCTTTGTGTCAGTCAGTACTTGTGCATCTGTTCCGTCTATCATTGTCAATCGAAGATAAGAAATTGCAATGCTCTGTACATTAATTTGTATTAAGTGAGGGCAAAGTTTTTCAATTTGCAGTTTTATAGCATTGACCTCTCTCTCTACAGTATTTTGTGGACGATGGAGTATTATTTTTCCAAAACATCTATTACAGAATTAGTACTTGTTGATGGCTCGTCATCATTCCAGTTTTTTCTTAATCGCAGAGGCGCAAGATAAATCAGAAACATTGCTGATTCGGAAATATTTTCACCCAATGCACATTGGGCGGAATAGCCTTTTTTTTTTGCAAAAACCCAAAAAAAATTTTTATGGTTAGAATATTTTTTTAGTTGGTAATTGTCCCTCCTCATCGAAAATATTTAATTTAAATTTTATTATGCAGCCCTCGTTTCACACCAGCCCTTCAAAGTAAGCTGTTTGTGCCACGCGGTGTCTGCATGCGGTCTGATGGCAAAATTTGTAAATCTTTGACAATCTCCCATTTTTAAGCCGTTTGACGAACTTAAATAATTTAAAATGGAAAATAAACGTCAAGGTATGTAGAAAAGAGTTATATATGTGTTTAATTATATGTGCTTATGTTTCATTACGTTTTCAATGTTATTAATAAACCATAACTTTGTCGAGTCTAACCTCAATATAGTTGTGTTTCGTGAAGCATATCTAGCAAGATACAGTTGGATTCAAAAAAGTGCTTACGTAGTATGCGTTATTATGTATATATTTATGTGGAGTTTAAAACATAAGCGGATTTTTGCGGTTTTTCTATATATTTAAATAGGTGTGGGCGAGTTTGCTATTCGTCGTGGCAATTTGCTGGAAGTTTGGTTGGAAAAGCGTTGCAACATCAACGCCACTTTCGATTGGGCTTGCGCAGAAATACTCAAAAATTCTCTTCCAGAAAATGCTTTGATGGACAATAAAATGAAAATAAAGAATTTTTTTGTCCAAGTTAAGAGACTGCTGAACAAAGCCCAAAGAAATGTTCGACGGTTTAAAGAACAAAATGTTAGCTGGCTTGCATTAGATATTAAATTTAATTCAAAAAAGGATAGTAGTGGTAATAAAGGTGGGAGACCTCCTCTATCTTATGACGAAGGAAGTTCTCGTCAAAAAAGAAAATTGGTTTCCGAACTTTCAAAAGGAAATTCAACTGACCTCCTTATTCGTGCAGCGGCTAAGAAGACACATGATAAAGATACTTTTCATATTCTAAACACAACATTAAACTCTCCTGACAGTTCAAAATTAAGGGAACAGCTTTCATTGCAAGAACCACTACCATTATCACTTGATGAGGCCTTATCATTTATTATAGAAAATTCGTTTTCCAGGCAGCAATAGATTAACATACGCTCAAAGAATTTCGAAAAGAATTCCAATATATATCCGAGTTACGATAAGGTGAAGGAGGCTAAGGAAAGTGCCGGCCTATAAATGTAAGCGTCTCAGAAACTGTTGCCGAAGTGCCCCTACAGAACTTACTCGACCATACTGCATCTCGGATACTGCTATAGCCAGTACTTCAACAATTTATTGATATAAACAAATTAAAGCTAACAGTAAGCTATGGTTTTGACGGTTCAACAGGCCAGAGCGTTTATAAACAAAAATTTAATGAACCCGAACCAAATTGCCTGAACCAATCTTTGTTTGTTACAACAATAGTTCCACTCCAAATGGTGGATCAGCATGAGCGAACTATTTGGAGAAACCGGAACCCGCAATCCATTAAATTTTGCAGACCGCTAAAAATAGAGTTCGCTAAAGAGAGTCGGGATCATATTTTGAATTCAAAGCACTTTTAGATGCGCAAATAAAACACCTTAAGCCATTTTTTTATGAGGCGGACCAAAGGAGTGTTGAAGTTGTTTTCGACTTACACATGACGATCATCGATGGAAAGGTGTTAAATACTTTAACAGGCACCAAATCAACACAATCATGTCCAATTTGCGGTGCTAGCTCAAAGAACTTTTTGAAAGAAGCGGACGTCAACAGTCAACAGTTCAAGGCAAAACCGAATACTTTACAGTACGGAGTTAGTCCTCTACACGCGTGGATTCGGTTTGGAGTTCGTATCTCATATCGCGTCGGTCTTAAAAAATGGCGAATCAATAAGGATTCTGACAAAGACACAATGCTGATACGCAAAAAGGACATTGAAAGAAAACTCTGGTCTGAAATGGGTTTGCATATTAACAAACCAAGCCAGAATGGTTCTGGAAACTCTAACGATGGCAATACGCACGAAGGGCATTTTCAAACGTTCCACTATTTGCCTCTATGTTGGAAATCGATGAAGAACTTTTAAACAAACTATATATAATTTTAATGGTTATATCATGCGAATTTGAAATTTGCTCAATTAAATTCAAAAACTTTTGTGAAGAGACGCTTCGTTTGCATTTGACGAAATATCCGTGGTACCCAATGACCGCAACGGTCCACAAAATTTTAGTTCTGTGCACAGATTATTGAGTCATCTGTACTTCCTCTTGGTTGCTTAGGCTAAAACGCATCTGAGGCTCGCAACAAATACTATAAGCGTGATAGGACATGTCACGCCAGGAAAAATAGCCGAATCAATAATTTGACTGACGTATGTCACCGTGCTTTAGATTCTTCAGATCCTTATTTATCAAGCATCGCGTCAAAAAAGTCTTCAAAAACACACAAACTGCCAAAAAAAATTGTTGTTGATTTTGATCTAGAAGTAAAATATTTATTTTAATAAATATTAATGTTATAAAACTTTAAAATGTTATTCTATTTAGGAATAACAATAACATAATAGAATGATTAAAAACATAAATGTAATGCCATTTTTATATTAATGGTTCAAAATTATGGATATTTTAATGAAAATAAATTCTGTTTTTGACAATAGATTTCCACTAACTCATTCTTTTTGGAAAATAATTTAACAAATTTAAAGGCGTGGTCGCAGCGCAAAAACAAAAAATTCAAAATTCACAAATAAAATAAGCCGCAAATTCTCAAAGTTTCAAGTTTCTAGTTTTAAAATTAGAGTTTTTGCCAAAAAATGTCAATGTCTGTTTATAGTTTTTTTGGCACGATGAACCATCGCAGCCCCATTTGCAATATAAAGTTACTTTAAAATCGCCATAACTTGATATGGTTCGTTCCTCCAAGGATAGAGTAAGTCTGTCTGCTGTGTGATCTAGCAGAGACTGAAGTTCAACCTCAGCTGAACTTGGTGAAACTATTATAGATTCCTTTGGGGGATAGCATGATTTCTTGACTGCCAACAGTTCATTATAAGGTGGGTACAAATTGGAACCTTTCTCTAAAGCTTTTAGGCGAAGTTGCATATACTGATGTTTTGTTAAGTGTAAGTCTAAAATTAGAGCCAATGCTTCTATTGGTGAATAGATCTTTGAATTTTCAGGAGTAGGAATACTATGCAATACTTTTTTTCTTTCTGAAAATGCCCGGCAGACCTTAGATTATAGAGAAAGGCGTCTTGAACATTATGTTTTCAAATAGTTTCATTAAGATCGTTAACGAAGAGTCGACGCTTACGGTGACTGATTTCTTCCATGCCGTTCGGAGAATCGATATAAGCTAATTTCTATGCAAACACCTCTCCATGCACTTTGCATCTTCCGTTGCATTTTCGCGATTTGTGGTTTTTTTTCAGAAGGGTCAAGTCATAAAAAATGGTCGAATCATAAAAAAAGGGACAAAAAAACCAAAAACTCAATCAAATGCAGATTTATCCGGTTTCTTGAATGAAAATTGCAGAATTGGGCACTTTTGCTGTGAGATTGTCCCAGTTAAAACCTTTTTCTGCATCTACCTAATGTAGATTCGACACAGCTGTTCGCGGCAGCAATGACGCAATTCGCCAATATGGCGCGTCCTTTTGGTGCCTGACCCACAAGTCAAGTAAATTCAACATTGGGAACCTGTTACATCGTAACGGCTTTTTTTATTTTTGAGTTTTTTAGAGTTTATTACCATGTCATAAAAATTAAGGAATGAGCAAATATCGTTGAGTGAATGAATATTGTATGTGTGCAGCCTCTCAGTCTCTATCCTCTCGAGCCAAGCATTCATGCTGCTCATTCTGAAGCCTCTTTTTCTCTTACACACATTTCTATTGAGTTGTCGATTCATTGTCAATGATCTTACAATTATATTAGCAAACACATACAAATTTTATTATTTATTACACCCGTTACTCGTAGAGTAAAAAAAGTATACTAATGTCGTGCAAATGTATGTAACAGGCAGAAGGAAGCATCTCCGACATCATAAAGTATATATATTCTTCATCAGGATCAGTAGCCGAGTCGATATAGCCATGTCCGTCTGTCCGTCCGTCCGTCCGTCCGTCTGTATGAACACCTAGATCTCAGAGACTAGAAAAGCTAGAGCAACCAAATCTTAGATGTAAGCTTGTATTGTCTGTAGGCAGATCAAGTTTGTTTCATATAATATTTTAGCCACGCCCCTTCCCGCCCCTGCAATAAAATTTTTTGAATATCTCCAACAATTTGTAAGCTATCGACCTTGCAGTGAAGTGCATGTGGCCAATATGTACAATCTCACAAATTTTCATAAAGATCGGATAATAAATGGCAGAGTTAAAAAACGTTGCATACTTATCTGAGCCGCATGGGGTTAATAAACACTAATTGCCTTGAGTAACGGGTATTTCGAAGTCAGGCAGGGCCGTTTTTAACTTAAGCTCTCGTTTTTTTTATTAAAGCCGCAGTTTCATGATCATTTCGATCCAACTTGGCAATATTATGTAGAAGGATATAAAAAGCCAGCACAAAAGTCAGCACGAAAAACACGCGTTCTCAGTAAAACCTTGACTTTTTCACTTTTTCTCGTGTTGGGTGTCATTCGGTGTCTGCTAATGATATGTTCCTAAAACGAGACACTTTAGACTGTAAAATGAAGCAATCAAATCTTTGAAGACTTTTGAAGACAACCTTTGGTAGCCTCCGAAAGTCTTAAAACAGGTATAAAATAGATACCTGCGCCAAAAGCAATTGTTCACAAACCACATTTTGGATTGAAGTGTTATATATTTCTAAAAAGAGAAACAATAGACCTATTTAGGAAAATTTAAAATGTTCACTGCATCTGAAGATATGATAAGTCAAAGTACACTTATAATCCAAAACAGTTGCATTTTTCGGATTGTGAAAAATTTACCAAGTTTACGCGGCTGTAACAATTTTGTCCGTCTATATGTCTAAGCCATTTTTTGGCTACCTTAATTTGAGTGCTTAAACTGTCGATTAAGCAAAAAAAAAGTTGAAATTTTCTACAAAATGTAAATTAGGGTTTTGTCCAAGGGGGGGCAAATCTGGACCACTGTGCGTCGCTTTAACTTCTCTGTTCCTTTTAGGCCAACTAGAGACTTCTTTCCTTTAATCTTGTCTAGATGCACAACTAGATTATGCCCAGCATAATCGATTTCGGGGTCTTATGTCAAGACTACATCGATCTTTATCACCTCCTCTCAACAGATCTCTCTGTATTCTCCTAAAAAAGGTCCCTTTACACATATCTCCGTGAAAATCTCTGACCATTCCCAGCTATGAAAAGGGGCATATTTAGCTTGCCGGACTGGCTAATAAATCTCCCCCACCCGGTCAGAGATTATTCGTTTTATTTTAATTTATTTCTAATTTGCAATTATAGTTTTATGCACTTATTCGTCTTTGTATTTGTAAGCCTGCTTGCAATTGCAATTCGAATGTTTCAGATCCAAATTGTTTTTTTTTTAACCACTCGCTGAACTTTATCAGTTGGACTAACAAAATACAAAATAATAAATAAAATAAACAATAAAAAAAGTCGTTTAACGGGAAATTTTAGCTGAACTTGAAAGCCATGGGCTTAAAGGAATCAACGAGCAATGACTAGACTGGAAGATGAGGAATCTGAAGCAAACGTTTGAAAACATAAAGAAGAAAAACCGAAGTACTGGGGAAGGCACTACTAATTGGGAATTTTTTTCCGATATCCAGAATATTTTCGGCCAAAACTTAGCGGCATCCGGTGCCAGCACTTTGGCCACTCTGGTGACGGATGAAGAAAACGAGTTGCAAATTTTAGCATACGAGGAGTTTCAGGCGGCTAGGCTTGATACGGTTATAGATGGGCTTTCCTGTAGCTCTTTGGCGGTAAGAGAGGAGCTGACAGATGGCCCTTCCAGTAGATCCATTTCAACAATGAAAGCTGAAGAAAATAATATGGAGGGCAGCAGCTGTACAGGACCGCGCAAGCTGAAGGCTAGTGGACAGAGGCCGCAGTACTACCAAAAACAAAAAGCCATTGAAGCAGATTCTGCCCGTACGGTGGAACTCCGGCAAATAAGAAATGTTTTAGAGGAAGGCAACAGGTTGCTTTCCGACAGCAATGAAACCCAGAAGGAGCGCAATGCTCTGTTGCGTTCTCTCTTAGAGAACCTAAAGTATATTTAAAATAAAACAAGAAAATTAAATTTGTATTATAAAAAAAAATTTGTACATCTAGTGCTGGCTGAAGAAGGATAAATATTTAATAGTATAATAATAATTTAAACAGAAGAGAAGTCGTTATCTTAGATATCTTTTATTATAGTAGGTTTATAGCATATTTTTTAAGGAATCTCGCTTTCTTGATGCTTCAATCGCAGTGCTTTCGGAAATATTTAGATCCTCCAAAGATACTTCTTACTCATCTTCCAAAAGCTCAATTTCATTAAAACCATAACTTGCGCTCAAAATAAAGTTGAGCAACATGCAATAAGCCATTTGTAGTTGCCAAAACGGGGAGACTTCACTTCTAAATATTTTAATTTTCGAAATTTTAATATCAATTGACCAAATGCACGTTCAATAACCGCTCTTATTGCGGAAAAGTTAGTATTGAATCTAGCTTAAGATGCACTCAGATGGCCTTTATCTCTATATGGCGTTAACAAATAGATGCTCAATGGGTATGCTGATTCGCCAATTAAATGTCTTTCCTTATTAATAAATGGATTCGATTCGTTTGAAAGTTTTGAAAATAAGGGACTTGTCTTAAAGTCCCGAGCATCATGCATCCTGCCAGGTTGGCCTACAAACACATCAATAAAACGGCCAGTGCTGTCGCTTACACCCTGCAAAATGATCAAGTTCACTTTTTTTCTGCTATAGAAATCGTAAGCATTTCCGAATAGCTGCTTTATAGGTATATGACAGCCATCAATGGCACCAATAACAACTGGTAAACTCCTAGACTTCTGCTAAAATATTGCAGCAGTTGGGATTTGCTGTGCGATGGTTGGCCATTTGATGTAGGTCGATGCTAGACCGGCTACAGGGTTCGCGACATGTTTTGTTTGAATAGGCGCTTCTCCAAACTTTCCTCCTCTGCCGTTGCCAGGATAGACTCCAAAGTCTTGCATTTATTTACGTGATTTGCATCCGAAACCACACCGTCCGTCAATTTAGATAATATAATCAAACTCCTTTGATCGGTCATTTTGCTTTTCTCTTTTTATATTTTCTTTAGCTATTATTGTCAGTTATGTGCTACCGATAACAAGTCAGAAATTTTTGTGATTGGGACTCATCCATCACAATCGAACAGAAATCGAACTAGATCCATCGTTTATTTGTAATCGATTTATGCTGCTGAACAAGGACATTGTGAATTCAAATCGAGTTATTCTATCAAATTATGAAAACCAGAACAGGTAGCCAAATCGAAATAGAGAAAATTTAGTGTAAGTGAAAAACTGAACAGGCCTGTATATTTGTTAAATGGTTTTGTTAGCTCTAATATCGACTTTGACCACAACAGGCTGTGAATCGGCATAGCTGGCCGGATCGGCAAATAAAAATCCCCCACCGAGTGGGAGTCGTTATTAGTTTATTTTGAAATTTTGTTAGGCTTTCTTTTTTATGCAGCCTTAGTAAATAAGCCTTTTTATAACGCGTTTACAAATTTGTTGACAGCATTTGAATAAATAAATAAATTACAGTGCACAGTGGGCTGAAAAGCCAAATTTTTGGCATAAAGTCGGAAAATGCAGCCATAGAGTTGAAGCCCTCGCCGCCCATATAGTCCCACGTGGCGGATACGTATTATAATTTTTTGCTGTTTTTAATTTGTTTTCGCATGTTTCATAATATTCCCTGTTCCTATTGAAAATGGGAAAAGGGGGATCATGAAGTTGTGCGAATGTATGTAACAGGGAGAAGAAAACATTTCCGACCCCATAAAGTATATATATTCTTGATCAGCATGAACAGCCGAGTTGATATAGCCATGTCCGTCTGTCCGTCCGTCCGTCTATCCGTCCGTCCACATGTCTGTCTGTATGAACGCGTCGATCTCAGAGACTATAAGAGATAGAGCCCCAAATTTTTACATGAAGGTAGACTTATGCTGTACGCAGATCAAGTTTGTTTCAGATTTTTAAAATTCCACCCCGTCCCCCTTTTATCGGCAAAATACCAAGACCTCCTCTAGCCATCCTCGACCAAAAAAACCGTCAGATCCACAATTTTAAAGTTAGAGCCTCGTGGTTTAGTATATCTATTCTGAAAAGTACAATCAGATCGGACAAAAAACACCGGAGTTATAATCGAAACAGTTGAGCTGATAAGAGCAACCCCCCCAACCAGTTGTTGGTCAGGACTACAAAAAAGTGTTGCCTACACTTGGGATGATAATTTTGTTACATTCATTTTCAAAAATTCAAAAACAAATAAATGAAAACAAATGAACAGGGTATTTTGTGGTCGGGAAACTCGACTGCAGCGCCCTTACTTGTTTGTTATAGAGCTTACGTTTTGCGTGTTAATTTGTTTAAAAATCCCTTACAAAGTAGAGTTTTTCTCGACTGTTAATCTGCCTCACATTGAAAATATGTCCTAGGCTTAGCTTAATCTTTCCTAAAAGATGGAGATCGGGCAAAACCGGGCAAAAAGTGTTTTTAACAAGTGAGAATGCATACTTTGAAGAACATTTTGGCCGAAAGTGGGCGAAAGTTAGTTTTAAGTCCACAGGGGAAAGGTGTTTAGAGTATGTTTTCTCAGACTAAGGACGTATCACCAAACAAATTAATGTTAATAGTTTCACAGGTCTAACACAAATGCTTAATATTATTTACATAACACATAAATTTAACTGGAGTTTTCATATTTCACACATTTTATTTGTTCACTAGCAGAAATTGTCTCTTGTAGCAAAGACGACATACATTTTCCCGCTTTTTTATGTAGTCTTGTAAGCGTTGGTGTGTATTCTTTGATCCATCATTTAAGTCGTTTTCTTTTTTTTGTTATATTGGGAAAAAATAAAGAAAAGTTTTAGGAATCCCTTTTAGATGCCTTTAGGCATCGCCATGAGCTCAAACAATCTAATGAATGCATTGTATTTTTTGTAGTTTTGTTGAATTTGTTGGGTGTGTCAGGGACGGAAAAAACACTTATTTTAATAAAACTCTTAGTGTACGGGCGTTTTAGGCCTAGTCGTTAACATCGGCTTAGCAGCCCAACAACAGCAGAGAGTTAGTACCCTACTTCTGTTTTCCTCTCTTAGCAACTCCCATTTTGATGAGCACTAGTAGCTCGCCTTGCCTAAGCACATTAAAACAACAAGAAAGAAAGTCGGTCAAGCCCGACTATAACATACTCTGTACCAAGAAAATTTGTCTTTTGATCATAACTCGAAAACCGTTCATCCGATCTTCTTCATTCCTTTGGCGGATCGATAAGTTATCCTAATAACTAAACATGTCCAGAAGGAACAAGCCATCTATCTTCAAAACTGTGGGAGATATGACGTTTTTTCTAAATTGCGGGGGCGGGAGGGGGAGTGGCCAAAATTGAAAATAAACTTGATCTGCCTGCAGACATTAGAAACATATATCCCATACATGTCAAACCTCTATCTCTTACCATCTCTGAGATCTGTGCGATCATACGGACGGACGGACAGACGGACTCGGACTCGGCTGTTGATGCTGATCAAGAATATATATACTTTATGGGGTCGGAGATGCTTCCTTCTGGATGTTACATACTTTTGCACAAACTTATAATACTCTATGTACCTACGGTACAGAGTATAATAAAAAAAGGGTCGTCCACAAGAAGTCAGAGACAAAGATTGCGGTATGGTTGCGTTATAGTTCGATTTTCCTTATTTGTATGTTAATTTAATCATAGGCCCACATTGTTAATAGTAGTTCTAAATTTGTGAATAAATAATATTGAAGTTGAAGTCCTGTCTCGTCCAACGTTGGTTTCAATTAAATTGAAAGTCACCCGAGCAATTCATGCTCAACATCGGAGTTTGTTCTTTATAGCGAATATCACAGCATTTTCGGAGAGGAGCATTCTCCATGAGGAGAACCATTCCATCAAGACTTCTTCAATTTAATCCAAACCCAATTGTTGGGAGGCGAACTAAAATTTGAATTTTGCAACCAAATTGTTTACTGGGATATTATTGCTTGGTTGGCAAGCCCAGCCAAAAAACTTCGTTCTGTAATGTAACTAGCTGCAGTTTGCTATGAATTGCTGCTTCCCTTTTGCTTACGGGAAGTTTACTGCTGGTTCTGCCTTCCTATTTTGCACACAGGTAGCTGAGCAGAAGCAAGAAAATTTGTTTTTGAACTATTGGCGTGTGTGGAGCACGAATGTTAGTTATGCTATACATAAGAGAGTTGTACCATGCAGTAATGAAAGAATTAAAGATTTCAGCGCCGTAAATCGAATTGAAGCTTAATATTGCCAATCAAAGTGACGTTTTTATATTGGCTGATACGCGTGAAGTTTATGGTCTGAAACACATACAGGTTCCAGTGGCAACACCATTCCAATAGCCTATTAGAGCTTCTCGTCAAGCTTTCTGGAGTCTTTTGCAACCTAAAATTAACATACAAGCCTAAACTACAACTGAAAAGCACAGAAAACAGCAATCACAAAATTTGTATACATACATAAGAGACGAAACAACATTTAATGCGCAGTTACCGCCTTACGCACTTTTTCGTTGGAACCATGAGGCTTCTGTGCACTTCCAGCGCATACTCGGATTTCACTTCGCACGTCTTCGAGCTTTGCTGATAAATTTTAAGACGACACTCATCACCTTGCTTCGACCTTGCCTGGCCGTCGGGTGACAGCAATATCAACTTTTGAGCTTAACAGTAAGTGCTTGTTGTGAGTGTGCCAGTGCAAATTTTGGAGTACATTTGAAAATCACTCAAGCAAAATGGGAAATGACGATTGTAGAAAGCTAGGTGACTCCAACGCAGAAGCGGATCGAGAGAATGACCCTGCCAATGCAGAAAAAATATACTTGCTTTGATTATTAATCGGTTGAAACAAATTCATTATCAGCTCAACTGTTTCGCTTATATCTCCGGTGTTTTTTGTCCGATCTGATTGTAATTTAGAATAGACAGAAATTGGGCCTAGCTCGATGTATACTAAACCAAGAGGCTCTAACTTAAAAATTGTGGATCTGACGGTTTTTTAGGTCTAGGATGGCTAGAGGAGGTCTTGGTTTTTTGGGGATAAAAAGGGGACGGGGTGGAATTTTCCAAATCTGAAACAAACTTGATCTGCGTACAGCATAAATCTACCTTCGTGCAACAATTTGTGGCTCTATCTCTTATAGTCTCTGAGATCGACGCGTTCATACAGACAGACAGACGGACAGACTGACGGAAGGACAGACGGATATGGCAATATCGACTCGGCTGTTCATGCTGATCAAGAATATATATACTTTATGGGGTCGGAAATGTTTCCTTCTCCCTGTTAAATACATTCGCACAACTGCATGATCCCCCTTTTCCCATTTTCAATGAGAACTGAGTATAAAAATGGTCGTTTTTACCTCGTTCACCCAGCCCCATCGCGAAATGGTAGAGGGAGACATCGTTACCACCGAAGTGCGCAAGGCCTCTTTCAAAACATTCAATGGAAAATCTTTTAACGACATCTTATGTATTGGCCCAGCATTACAGAATGCCCTCGGGGGCGTCAACCAAAAAATGTACCGACACATCGACAAGCATTCTGAGGATGCTCAGTACCAACGAATCTTGTGGCGCGACGCACACGTTAAAATTCTCGAATATTTTTTAGCCAGTGTTACCTTCGTCACAGGCTCCTTATACGGCGATCCGCATCATTCATTAGCCTGCACAAGACGAACATAAGTGATACCCATTGGCAGGCAACGTGGTTCGTAATGAGATTGGATATACAGTGTGGACATGAAACTATTGACGGCGCCTTACAAATTCGAGATCAACTCATCGCAGCATTGCAGTCAGCAGGTATGAAGCTGAGGAAATGGGCATCGAATCACCCATCTCTCCTTTGTACTGTAGAAGTCGGTGTGTTTCCAGGCCAATCCAGTGAAATAAACTTAGTCAGGTTGTTGAGTTTTTATTTATTAGGCACAAAGTGCACTCGGTATTCGATGTGTTTGCTCTTGACACCAACTTCAGATTGCTTGCTTAGAATTATGTAACGATTTGCTTAAGCTAAAGTCGCGCAGCTCGGCTGTCAGAAACGCTGGCAGCGGAGCGACTACATTATGTGTTTATTATTTACACAACGCTCAGAGCGGCGCTGTGCGGGAGAGAGTGATATGTGCACATAGATTGGCTCATGTTAACTGCGCCGCCAGTTTATGCTAAATATGCCGACGCAGCACATATGAAGTTTGAAGGATCATATTACTTTGACTTTGAGCGTGGGACTTGAATGTACATAAACATTGCAACAAAGTGTATCAATGTGTGTAAGTTAAAATGTACTGGGTACAGTGGGTACTCTATATGTGTGCATACCACATCTCCCTCCTTTTGAAAAATTACGTAATAAAATGAAGTTATTTTAGTGTTAATTATTGTATATAAGTATTTTTTTTTTTTTTTGTTTTGTTGTTTTGTTTTTATTGTGCGAATATATATTTGAATTTTAGTTAAGTACGAAAATGTGCATTAAAGTGAAAAGTGTAATTATATATTTGTAGTTAATTCTTTGTTTTGTTTTTGTTCTTTTTTTTTTATACTCTGTACCGTAGGTACATAGAGTATTATAAGTTTGTGCAAAAGTATGTAACATCCAGAAGGAAGCATCTCCGACCCCATAAAGTATATATATTCTTGATCAGCATCAACAGCCGAGTCATGTCCGTCATGTCCGTCTGTCCGTCTGTCTGTCCGTATGAACGCACAGATCTCAGAGATGGTAAGAGATAGAGGCTTGACATGTATGGGACATATGCTTCTAATGTCTGCAGGCAGATCAAGGTTTATTTTCAATTTTGGCCACGCCCCCTCCCGCCCCCGCAATTTAGAAAAAACGTCATATCTCCCACAGTTTTGATGATAGATGGCTTGTCTCTTCTGAACATATTTAGTTATTAGGATAACTTATCGATCCGCCAAAGGAATGAAGAAGATCGGATGAACGGTTTTCGAGTTATGATCAAAAGACAGATTTTCTTGGTACAGAGTATGTTATAGTCGGGCTTGACCGACTTTCTTTCTTGTTTTTTTATGTATATTTTTTTTTTTAAATCAATTTATATATATATTAATTTAATGATTGAATAAAAAAATAAAATGATATTATATCTGCATGCATGCGGTTTGATAAAATATTAATTATGAGATAAAAATTTTTAACCTATCCTTATGGACTGTTTGTTTTTTATTCTTGTTGTCTGAAATGATTATATTATCTCTGTTTTCTATCTTTTCCACTTTATACGGTCCCGTATATTTGAAATCTAATTTATGGCCTGCTTCGTTTTTTAATAAAACTGTATCTCCTATTGATAAACTTAAATCTTTTACTTTAGAATCGTACAGTTCCTTATTTTTCCTCTTATTTTCTTCTAATATAATTCTAGCTCGCTTATATGCTAATTCTAATCTATACTTTGACTCTTTTGCATAGTCATCTACGTTATATAATGGATTAATGTGGTTATCCATGCTATTAAATGATTTGTTAACGCTAGGTTTTCTGCCAAATACTAATTCATGGGGACAATAATTGTGTGTTGTGGATTGTGTGGTATTAAAACAATATACAAAGTATAATAACCAAACATCCCAATCAGTTTTGTCAACCGATATGTAAGAACGAATGTATTCGTTGAGTGTTCCATGGCTTCTTTCAACAGTTCCTAACGTCTGGTGATGATAGGCTGTCGATGTTATGTTTTGAATGCCAAGGTATTTGCATAAATCTTTGATAATTTAATTCTTATATTCCGTTCCCATGTCCGTAATGAACGTCTTCATCGGACCGTACTTTAGAATAAAAGATTCAAAAATTGCTTTTGCTACTGTATTATCACTTTTGTCAGGTATTGGTATGGCAACAAGGTATTTTGTTAAGTCACAAATTAAAGTGATAGCATATTCATTTCCTTGCTCTGATTTTGGTAATGGACCGATCGTATCCACTATTACTCTATCAAATGCCATTAATGGACTTTCAGTAATTGTCAAAGGAGTTTTAGTATGGGTAGTAATTTTACTTTTTTGACAATTTGGACATTTTCTCACGTAAGATTTTATATCTCGTGACATGTTTTTCCAATAGAAATAACGTTTTATTTTCGACGTCGTTTTTGGTATTCCTGTATGTCCTCCTTGTATTGGACTATCATGATTTGTAGACATTATTTCTTCGATTTGTTTTTTATTTTCATTTTTTATTGTGGTCACCGGCTGGAGTAGCGCAACTCTTAGATTTTGTAGTATTTTATTGCCCATTTTTTAAAAGAATCAATTGAAACGTGTTCAAAGATTTCTTCGCACGGTACCATTTTTAGTTGAATAATTCCATATATACCGGCATCTTTTTCAAGCCTTTGGAAAAATTGATCTTAATCAAAAACTCCATTAGTATATAGGTCATCAACATTAATTCTTGCAATTACTTTTTTTCCATGTTTCAAGAAACATTTTAATAAATTTGCTTGCAAGGTCCCTACTTTTTTAACATCTTCATTTCGAATGACGTTATATATTTTGGGCTTCGAAGTGTTCGGTTGCTTGTGCAATTCCGAATCTATTCCTGCGCAGGATTTTTTATGTCTACTTTCGCTTCTTGTAGTGACTTTTAGGATTTGTTTTGGTATTTCTTTGAGTTGATCAATGGTTATTCTAGATAACGCATCTGCAACATGATTGTCCTTACCCTTAAGATATTCGACTGTAAATTGGTATTCTTCTAAATCAAGTCTCATTTTTGTTAATTTTGAGCTTGGATTTGTCATTGAAAATAGAAACGTTAGTGGTCTATGATCTGTTTTAACTGTAAAACGTTTTCCATATATATATATGGTCTGAAATAATTTATTGCCCAATGTATTGCAGTTAATTATTTTTCTGTGGTGTTTTTATTAGATTCACCTTTGGTAAATGATCGTGAAGCATATGCAACAGGAAGTTGTAGTCCGTTGCTTTCTTGAGTTAATACGGCTCCACAAGTTTGTTTACTTGCATCCGTGATGATACAAAATTCTTTGGAAAAATCTGGATATTGCAGTAATGTCGGGGACATTAATTTTTCTTTTAAATAATCGAAAACTTCTTGACATTGAGGTGTAAATTCGAACTTAACATTCTTTTTACATAAGTATGTAATGTGGCGGGAACAATCCGC
Organism: Lordiphosa andalusiaca; assembly: GCA_035044965.1. Lineage (NCBI taxonomy): Eukaryota > Metazoa > Arthropoda > Insecta > Diptera > Drosophilidae > Lordiphosa > Lordiphosa andalusiaca. Next base: position 221,085 of record JAWNNM010002111.1, on the reverse strand, counting down.
GAAGTTTTTGATAAATCGACTTTGAATCTTCTAGCACTGTCTGCGTCAGTAGGTACTGGATAATTTTTTATGACTTCATACTTTTTGTCATCCGGTAGAATTCCTTGACTAGTGCATTTATGGCCTAGCAATGTAACTTCATGCATGAAGAATGTACATTTTTCGGGGTGTAATTTTAAATTATGTTTTCTGCACAATTCAAATACGTCAATTAAATTTTTTAGCATGTGCTTTTCTGAGCAACCGATGACTATTAAATCGTCCATATAAAGGAACGCTTGAGAGGGATTTAATCCTGAAAATGCTATTGTCATCATTCTTTGGAAAGAATTTGGTGCTATTTTTAATCCATAGGGTAATCGTGTGAAACGATAAGAGCCGTTGCTCGTTGAAAATGAAGTTATGTTTCTAGAATCTTCGTTTAATTCTATCTGATGGAATCCAGACATTAAATCTAAACATGAAAAATATTTAGCTCTTCCCAATTGGTCTAGAATATCGTCTATTCTTGGTAATGGGAATTTATCTGCCAATAGTTTCTTATTTATCTGCCGGTAATCAACCACTAAACGCCACCTTTTTGTGTTTGAATCAGGTAGTGATTTTTTTGGAACTAAAAGCAATGGGCTTAAAAAATTACAGAAACCCCCATAGTCAGAAAGATGAAATTGTAAAACAAGTTGAGAAATTAATAAAAGATAACATTGTAGAACCATCAGTGTCAGAGTAGTTGTAGTTGTTTCTGTAATTTTTTATAGAAACTGGTTCATCATCTTTCAATCTAAATTTTTGGTCATAGAAATTATTTGTCGTAATTGGTTGTGTTTCCAATCCGAATATGTCTGTATATTTCGAACACAATTCTGTCAAAACGTCTTTGTATTGAGACGGGAAATTCTTTTTTAACTGAGATAATACTAATTCCTTTCTTTGTGGATCATTTATCTGTAATATTTCATAATTTTGAAGTGGTTCATATTGGAGTTTGTCTAATTTTAGAACTTGAGTTTTGTTCGTTGTATTCAGTATGCGAACGAATGCATTTTTTGTATGGGAAATTGTATTTGCAATGAAAATACCTTTTTGAATTTCTTGATTTGGTATTAGAATCTCTTCGTCATCTGTATTAAGTTTAATTTGTCTTATTATTTCGGATCGACATGGAATAACGATTTCGTTGCTGTCTGTATTATAGACAATTGGGATGTACATTGAAGATTGTAAATTGTTTGGTCGTAGTATTAGAGAATCGCTTTCTGGAGTGATGTCGAGTAGACCATTGAATGTTTTTATGAAGTCTAATCCAAGAATTCCATTTCCTGGTATTGGAAAATCAGTTGGTACTATATGGAAGTTGTATGGTATAATGAAGTTACCTGTTCTCAATTCGAGAAATGTTGACCAAGTGATTTTGTTGATCCTTTTCCTATTCCTGTTATCTGTGTTATATTAGTAAGATCGAAATCTTGAAATATATCGCAATTTTGTTTTATAATTGAAATATCTGATCCTGTATCTATTAAAAATGTAAGTAGTTTTCCTGTGTGTTCATTTTTTATGTTGATAAAAATACTTAAACTGATAGTGTGAATTTTTGAGTTTATTGGTTGGAATACTTAAGGGATTTTGTTGGTTTTCCGACGTGCTTTGTGCATGTCTGACGTTATTATTTCTGTTATTGTTGTTATTTTGGTTATTCTGATTGTTTTGGTTGCCTCGATTTCCATTGTTGAAATTTCCTCGATTGGCATTATTGTAGTTTTGATTGAAGCCTCTGTAATTTCCTGAATAATTTCCACGGCCTCTATTGTTACCTCTGTAGTTGTTATTTTGGTAACCATTATTGTTTTGGTAATTATTATTATTATGGAAGTTACCTCTTTCACGGTAATTACCTCTGAAGTTATTACCTCTATAGCCATGTCCTCTTTGGGTATATAGTACCGAGCTTGCGTTGCCCGTCATTTCTGTACTACAATGTATGTAGTTTTTAACTTGCCATGCTCACAGTTTTTGATCATGGTCGTTATGGCCCCTTTTGTGCTGAAGGTATCAGCATGCTTTGCACTAAGTCCTGCATCGATATATGACGATTCTAACAATTTACGTAAAGTTTCTATTTCGTTTGTAAATTGTGTTGCTGTTTTTCCCTTTTGGAAAACATTTGCTATTTTGGCCTTGACTACATCGGATGTTTCACCGATAATCGTAGACTGCAACTTTTGGATAATCGCGTCGATTGTTGTTTCATTCTGGACTTTGTATAAAGTCGCGCCGACTATTTTTGATTTTATTTCTTCTACAGCAAGTCTTTCATATGGTCCTTGTGTAAGGTTTACCAACTTTACTGCGGTTAAAAATCTTTTTAGATGCACTTTTTTACCGTCAAATTCGGGAATTGCTTGAGCGATTTCTCCTATATACGCCTTGTCGGCGCCTGATGTGTCAGTCATTGTGTATGGTTTTTGTTCGATTATTTTAGAAGTCGAAGTTGAAGCCGAATCTTCTTGATCAAACAACTCAGGTAATGTTATTACCGCTGGAATTGTCAAATCGTGTAAAGCTTTTTCGTCTATTTCTGTTTCTGTTTCATCTTCTGTGTCAATAATTTCTTGATCTATCGAATCTCTGGTTGTTCACCTGTTTCGATTGTCAGATCGGTATTTATAATGTTTGGTATTGAAATGTCTAGGTTATGTCTTGTTTTTACCGATATTAAGTTTGATCGAAATTTGATTAAATCTTTATATACCTGAGACCAATGTCTGTTTGTTAATATTATATATCTTTATGGTCGTATATGGTTTTTCGTGCTTGATTAAAGCAATCTACCAATATGGTTGCATGTTTTTTCACAGTAACCTCTTGTACGAGTCTGTTTTGAGTTATGCATTTATAAGATTTTTCAAACTTTATTCTGATTTCGTTTATGTTATTAGCAAAATCTTGCCATTCGATAATATAAATCTAATTGATGAATAATTTTATTCATTATTTTATTCCTTATACTGATCTAATCTGGTGTTCAATACTATTGTCTTTTTGGTTTTTCTGAGACTAATTGTTGAATTCTTAGAATAAAATGAGCATGAACTTCTATTATTTCTTCTTTTGTGTTTTCCTTTTTTTTTTTTTTAATTATTAATGTATGCAGACAAAATAATTATTTTTTTTTTGTTGTTTTTTTTTATATTTTATCAAGGTCGTTTGCTCTACTCGGATATTTCTTTTTTAGACACTTATTGTGCAACTTATACACCTTAGTGAAAGTGTTAGCACACAATAGTACTACAATGATAATTAGCAATATTGTTATTAATTTCAGTTCGGGTTGTGAAACCTCGATTGTATTTATAACGTTTGCGTTTGAATCCGCAACTTTTGACGTATGGTCCAACATAATTGATAGATTTGTTTTTACGTTAATTGGGGGACTCGTTTTCGAAATCCTGTTTCCATTTATTATTTCTGAATCCAGTTTTATACTTTACGTTTATCTTCTTTTGAATATGTAAGAAAAATTGATATTATTTATCTGTCATGAGTTTTGAATTTAAAAAAAATTTCGTATATTTGTTATGTTTCAAATTTATATTCGGAAAAAAAAATTTTTTTTTGATTGTTGAAATGAAAATAGTGTTAGGTAGGAGACATATGACTGGTTTACATTATTGTGCTCTATATAAATCAATACCAGAAATATGTTGTTAGTAAAAGCCTATCAGGGTTTAGTAATTTATAAGCAGAGATTGTACTCATTCGCTTGTGGTTTGCTGTTTGTTATTAAAAATAAAGGCAAAATAAGGCATTCGCATTACTGCAGCCTTGTTTGCGTTACTTTGCTTTTCGGCAAAGGGGTTTTGGTTTCCTCCAGTTCTTCAGGGTGTCTTTTACGTTGCTGGCGTGCCCAGTACTCAGCTATTGTAAGTGGGCGTGGTCCATCGTTGGGATACACCTCTAGAGCCTCTTGTAAGGTGGGTGCGTCCCTTTGCTCGATAGGAGCAGAATCTTGAAGAGCGATGTGCTCTGGTTGTTGATGTCTAGACATAGACAAATCGTTAATATTGGTTTTCACTGTAGTACGTACTCGTTTATATTTGTTGCTGCCGCTGTTGTTGTTGCAGTTGTTGTTATATAATTCTGTTAATGTTGCTGCTATTGTTGTTGCTTCTGATGATGTCGTCAATTGTAGTTGAAATTGTTGTTATGCAAATAGATTGCATTGTTGTTGCTGCTGCTGTTATTGTTGTTGTTCATAGTTTTTGCTTCTGTTGGGCCGATCCACATATATTGGCATATTGGTTATTCCGCTGCGGCTCCTTAGAATATATCTTTGTCGGTCCAGGTCCAGGTCTATTTAGACCAATAATCACGGTCGCCATGTAGAAGTCGGTGTGTTTCCAGGCCAATCCAGTGAAATAAACTTAGTCAGGTTGTTGAGTTTTTATTTATTAACTTTATTAAGCAAGGCACAAAGTGCACTCGGTATTCGATGTGTTTGCTCTTGACACCAACTTCAGATTGCTTGCTTAGAATTATGTAACGATTTGCTTAAGCTAAAGTCGCGCAGCTCGGCTGTCAGAAACGCTGGCAGCGGAGCGACTACATTATGTGTTTATTATTTACACAACGCTCAGAGCGGCGCTGTGCGGGAGAGAGTGATATGTGCACATAGATTGGCTCATGTTAACTGCGCCGCCAGCTTATGCTAAATATGCCGACGCAGCACATATGAAGTTTGAAGGATCATATTACTTTGACTTCGAGCGTGGGACTTGAATATACATAAACATTGCAACAAAGTGTAACAATGTGTGTAAGTTAAAATGTACTGGGTACAGTGGGTACTCTATATGTGTGCATACCACAGTACCATCCCACCTAATCACGTGGCGAACCAAAGCAACCTTGAAATCGATAACATGGATTCGTCTAGGACCTTCGGCTCATATAGGCATCCCAATCGAGACTTTTATGGATTTGAAATAAAATTCAAAATTAACAGTACCTTTACTAAAAGGTTTTTTATTTCCACAGTGGCCCGTCTCTACGACCAAGGGTACCAGTTTACTGTCGTAACTGACCACATGGCTCTAAAGTGACTTAATAGAATTGGAAGCCCGTCAGGGAGGATAGCCCCATGGGTATATCCAATAGTACGAGTTAGACGTACGTTTCACGCCAACCAATCCCGGAAGAAAAATGGAGGCACCTAGCTGTGCAAAAAGAGCTGCTAGAGCTTTCTCACGAAAACGACACGTGGCTGCAACAGCTGAAACAGAACATCACGGCAAGTCCACAGAAGTTTCCTGACTATTTAATTGAGGGGAAACCTGTTTTCCGACATATTGCTCATTGAGCAGGAAACGAGAATGTGGAAATGATGTGTGACAAAATATCAGCGGAATGGAGTACTGGCTGAAACCCATGACTTACCCTCTGCAGGTCATAATAGAAGCAATAGTGGCAGCTCGATATTACTGGCCGGATAATTTTCATAGCAGGCTACAGAGCATTGCGGGTTCAGCAAAGAGGAGAACCTCATCAGATGGCAGAAGTGCCACGAAGGACAGGCACTAGACGCGGTGCGAGGAAAGCTTATGATTCCAGCTACAGTGCCGTATGCTGTTGGCACTTTGCGTATGCTCTACGGCCGATCCGAAATTGTGCATGAAGCTCTGCAGAAAAGGCTCAGAGAAGAGCCACCGATAAAGGCTGACAATTTGCACACAGTCATCCGATTGGCTCTAGCGGTCCACAATTATTGTGCTACGATGAATGCTATTGGTCTGCATGACTACCTACATGACCCTTTGCTATTAAACGAACTCGTCTTTAAGATGCCCAGCAACATAAAATTAGATTGGGGCCGGCATCGCTTGTCAAATGGGGACGTCAATTTTTGACGAATGGGACGAGGCGCTGACCATCGCTGGCTGGAATTGGTTCCGAAACTGAATGGAGTTCAGATTCCCAGTTGGGTAAGTCCTGCTTCAGCTGTGCAAATGAATATATTTGTCGACGCCAGTATAAATGCCCACGCTGCTACCGTGTTCCTTCGAGCAGAAGTAGACTGGTCAATTCGCGGCAGCCTCCAAAACACGAGTTGCCTTTTTTGAAGCCCGTCTCGATACCAAGACTGGAACTGATGGCTGCCGTTTTGGGTCTAATTTTGGCCAACAGCATGGAGAAGGAAATGTCTATTCGTATCGTCCGACGCGTATTCTGGACAGACTGTACTGGATCCGATCCGATGCGCGCAAATTCCAGCAGTTTGTGGCGTTGCGTATTGGAGAGATTTTGGAAGGATCCGACGTGGACAGTTGGCGCTGGGTCCCATCAGGAAACAACGTAGCAGACGATGGCACCAAATGGACCAGGACGCCTGAAGTTCACAGTTCGATAAAGTGTCTCAAGGGACCACAACTTTTGTATATGGATGATGATCAGTGGCCACTCATGAACCTGGATTGTGGTCACAATGGATCCAGTATAATGTATTACGCCGAAGAGGAGCAGAAGCATATTTCTTCCTTGGGGTGTATCCCGCCGGATATGGAGCGGTTTAGTAAATTAGAGACGCTGAGGGCCTTGCAGCTCCGCGTTCTGGATTACATGTGAATCGATTTGAAGGGGACCTGCTGGTCAGAGCTGCAGAAAATGCTGCAACTGAAGTGCAGCAACGAAATGGATTTGATTTGAATTCGAGTCTGTCAAGATGAGGAGGTTGTTGAAGAGATCAGTCTCCTACTCAAATGCTCCCCTACCTGGACGACTGGTGCACTTTACGCGTCAGAGGAAGAATCGATCTGATAGAAGGCATCGAGGTCAGCGTGAGGCGCCCGATAATTTTGCCGACACGACACCGATTGACTTATATGTTGGTGGAATATTACCACAGCCGGCATCATCATCTACATATGGAAGTCGTCGTCAATGAATTGCGCCAGCGTTACTGGGTTTAGGGTCTCAGAGCTTTAGTGAGAAGAGTTTTTGCAAGGCCGAGCCCACCCGAGATGACCGACCTGCCCATTGAACGATTGTCGCCACACACTCCACCCTTCACTAACACCGGGGTGGATTATTTTGGGCCCATCAGTGTTGTAGTAGCCAAGAGAAACGTTGGGGCGTTCTGTTCACGTGCCTAACAGTACGAGCAGTACATCTGTACATTGCCACAGCAATCTCGACAGATTCGATTCTCTGCGTTTTGAAGTCATTTGTTGACAGGCGCGGGTCCCCACGCCGCATGATGTCCGACAATTAAACAAATTTTCGTGGCGCTAGCAGAATTTTAAAGTCCGAAATTGAGCGAATCTCCCCAAAATTTATTGAGAAAAAATTGACCGAATTGAAGTTTCAGTTCATTCTGCCTGGAGCGCCCCACATGGGAGGGGCCTGGAAGCGAATGGTTCGTTCAACAACTTCTTTGTTGTCCGAAATCCTGCCACGAAATGGACTAAAAGAAGAGGTGCTGCGTGCAGCTTTGGGCAATGTCGAAAGCGAGCTTAATTCTAGGCCGCTTACTTACGCCTGTTTGGAGTCTGCCGAAACGGAGGCACTAACACCTAATAATTTTCTTGTAGGTCGTTCAAGCGGACTGCGGGAGCGAGTTCCAATAGACCAAGGTGGAGTTAGATTGGCAAGAGGATTTCGCATAGCCAGTCAACTGGCTGACGAATTCTGGAAGAGATGGCTGCGTGAGTACCTGGTTTCAGCCGCATATCAGCCCGATTGCCGTCGATGACGTCGTCATAATAATAGACGACGGATGTGAGAGAAACTGTTGGCCAAAAGGAGTAGTATTGGACGTACACCGAGCAAAAAACCGCCAGGTAAGAAGCGCAGTGGTGTGAACTGCTGAAGGGATCATTACTCGACCTGCCGTCAAGTTAGCCAAGTTAGACATTAGAGGTAGTAATACACAGTGCATCCGCTAGTGAATTACGGGGTGGGGAATGTTGAGAGGCGAACTGAAATTTGAATTTTGCACCCATATTGTTCACTGTTTTATATTTGTGTGGTTGGCAACGCCACCCAAACCCCTGTATTCTGTAATGAAACTAGCTGTCATTTGCTAGTTGGGAGCTTATTGGATGTTTACTGCTTGTTTTACCTGCTCATCTCGCTCACAGTAATGTGATGGCTGATCGCAGCCGGCTTCATTTGGCGTGTGTAGAGCACGAATGTGAGTTAAGCTATACATAAGAGAAATGTAACATGAAGTAATGAAAGAATTAAAGATTTCAGCGTAGTGAATCGTATTGACGCCTATTATCACTAATAAAAGTGACGCCTTTATTTTGGTTGGTACGCTCGAAGTACATGGTCTGAAACACACAAAGGTACGGGGTCCAATGCCAACAAATGTAATTCAAAGAAAATTACTAGATAGGCTTTTTATAACTCTCGCGAGACATGACATCCTAACAGTTTTTAAACTAAAACAAGTGGCACAAATGGAATGCTATTATGCAGAGACAGATCATGTTATCAATAATAAAGTAGAGAAATCAAAATTTAATGATACCATAAACATACTAAAAACAGTCACCCCCAGCCTTCTAACCAATTTAATCCCAATTATTAACCACAGAGTAATTACTCATATTGACCAAACCAAGCTTACTCACACCCTCCTTCGAACAGACAGAATAATATCAGTTCAGGTCAAAATAAAGGACTCTTACAAGAATTTAGACAGAATTTTATAATACGGACAAATAAACAACCCAAACAATTATAATCAAAATACCCAAAACCAAGTTGGTACTAAACCAAATTAATCTTTTAAACGCATGAGGGAATATTAAAGTGACTCACGAAAAATTCAGGTTGATGAACATTATCAACAAACAAAATGTAATAACCAGCAAAGACAGGACGACTATCAGCACGATCAGAGCGATAATATCATTCTCGAAAATTTTCAAATGAATGCCTTGGGACAAGTTCCTACATAGAAATTATGATAAACAACAGAAGCCATAGGTGTCTTATTGATACAGGTTCATCAATAAATAAGATGAGAGCAAATTTCTTAGCTTACCATCTCACATAAAATCAACTTCCATTAGAACTCTGGAGAGATTTCAAAATAAAATTATAATGGGTATATTGCACCATATACACTCTTTACAGAAAACCAGATATTTTTGATATAAGTCTTTTCCCCTCACTATGATATGCTGTTAGGCAGAAATTTATTAATGCCAAACGGTGATATTATTGCATTAATCCATAAATAAAAGTAATAGGCAAGCAATAGGAAAGATCATTTACAAACACAATGTCATTTCTAATCCAAATGCAGAACAGAATTTCAAAACATATCTTCAAGCTGGAGATCATACAAAACTAGCAACGAAATCGCTGCTGGCAAGATTCCAGAGTGGATCATCTAAACGATGAAGAAAAAACCAAACTATTGTAGCGTCTTCTTTTATTCGCTAACACAATCAAACTGCCTACCTGGGCACATACTAGAGAGCTGCACGAGTGATTCCGGCATCGTATTATTACAGGTAAAAAGTAATCATTTTTGAGTACACGTGTTTTTTTTTTGTAATCATGTAATCGTTTGTATGATTACGATTATTTCCGATTACTACTCATGATTATTTTCCGAGTAATACTCGTGGCATCGTCTAATAAATTGAATCGTAGTAAGCAGCTTTTTGCTGCTGCTTTCAACTCTGCTTCTATGAGTTTCCTTATATTTATATTTAGCTATGTGTTTGAGAAAACAGGTGTTGGCTGAGTGGTTAGGATTGCAGCCATACGTTTATGATTTGCCAGTTCGAGTACCTGTTGGGAATAATTTATTTTTATTTTTTATTTCGGCTTAGCAAAATTAATAAAATTCACATACACGGACTCTTTCTTTACACAATCGATACCCTCTTGTACTGAAGGTGGCGATTGGCCATGCTCGCACTAATGACTCGGCTGGTTCTTACATGGGTACTTTCTTCAGTAGCCCTATGGTAAACGAACGTCGAACCACCGAAAAAATAAAAATACTTTTGGCCTGTATATTCTGTAACCCACAACGACCCAGAGTATATGCGTACTTTCCTGAGTAACCCTGTGGTAAACGAGCGCCGAACCACCTTAAACATAAATATTGTTTACGCTGAATACTTTGTAACCCACCGCGAACCGGGTACATGGGTACTTTCCTGAGTAGCCCTAAGGTAAACGAACGCCGAACCAGTGTACGAAAAAAATGAAAAGCAAAGCGCAAGCGAAATTTCGATACTTTACTGTTGTCCACGCATTGTTCGTTAAATGGCAAAAACAAATGCAATGCTAGCACCGTTATTTTTTCTTCTAGCTTGCACGCGTTTTCTGCATTGCTGGAACATTATTTGCTATTGCCGTTTACTTCAGATTGTGACAGCATTTGCAGTTGACGTACCCTAAGTGAGAAAAATGAACAAGTGAAATTAAGTGAATTATAAACAAAATAAAACTATTTTAAAGGTAAGACAAGCACTTAATTAATCTAATAACAATAAACTTAAAATGTATAGCAAAAGGCATATTAGAAGGCTTAATGAAGAACATAAAAAAAAATATTTATACAAATTAAATAGTGTAGCGGCGAGCAAAGAGGAGAGTGAAAATGAAAATTTAGCTTGTGAACAAATTGACAATGATAAAGAACGTGTGGAGGAAATAGACAATTTTTATAATATAGAAAGTGAAAATAATGTTGCAATATTTCGACTTATTTGAATTTTATATTTCTAGATGCAATTGCTTTGGACGGTGGAGTCGGATCAGCAGAAGACCAGCTGCGTAAGGCTATTCACCTGCAGAAAAAGAGATTTTTTTAAAATAACAGTAATAATAACAATACTAAAATTATAAATAAGAACGCAGCCGAAAACGTTGATAATAATAATGTTTAACAAGAGTGTCTAAATAAAAAATGTTTACTTTTTATATTAAAGCAGCTAGTTTTTATATATTCCTACATGACCACCCATTTCAGCACCTATTTCATGGGTACCCATTTCTGCACCCATTTCATGGGTACCTAATTCAGCACCCATTTCATGGGTACCCATTTCTGCACCCATTGCATGGGTACCCATTTTACTAGTTTCTCGGTAAACGATGTGGTGTCACTAGACCCCATGGAGGCGGACATTTCATATAGAAAAGGATATTATGCAAAGCACTTGAACGGGTTTATCGGGTAAGTACTAGTGGTCTTCTAGTGGGTAGTAAATTCGCTACTTACGAACTAGTGCCCAGTACTAGAGGGATACAAGCGACCGTCTTCAGCTTCATTAAGAACCGATGATCCTAATAATTTGCGAGTTTGACGAATATTTCGGCAAAAATTTCCGCATACGCAGTGTTGAACGCTTAGGCTTCTTCAGCACGCTTGCTACTGCGTCACTAAATATTCTCGCCCTAACCCTTTGATAATTAGCAAAGCGTTCGTGGAAAGGCCGATAAGGACTTAAAGTTGGGGTTTGTTTTATCAGGTTATTATTTTCAATTGATGATGTCTGGCTGGTGATATGCGACTCCTTGCTGTTGAGCAATGGTCGCTCTGGTTGTATGGCCGGATTAATTTTATGATCTATCACAACATCTACTTCTGGGCCATCCGACTTTTGTCGGTGGATGGACCCTTCCGAAAGTTTTCCGATCTCATCAAGCAGACTGTACATTGCGGCTTGTATATGTTTTTGGCTCCACAGCCATAACAAAATACATTTTTGGCTTGCAAGCACATTTCCACGAGTGCCCTTCTTGGTCACAATTCCAACAACTGAACTTCTTCCCATTATGTTGCACTGCATTGACAGATATATCACTATCTTATATTTCAGACAAACCATCACTTTCCTCAGCTACTGCCGCAATTCGCTTGTAAGGCTTTGGCCCAGCGTTGCTTCGCGAAACAGCTTTTAGTTGGTCTTCCCTAATAAGATTTTCTCTCATGTGTACTAATTGTCGCAAATGTGACACTGATGTCACTGTTACGTATAACAAAACCTGACGCAATTCTGACAATAAATTTCGTTTCAACTGCTGTATCAGACTATAATCATCAATTGGGATGGTCATAAAAGAGATCAAAAGGTTCGCCCTCTTTTTGCCTTCGAGCACGAACTTCTTCCATGATAAGGTCGTCATCCTTGTTGTCGTGATATTGACGTTTAATGGCTTCGCAAAATTCTTCCCAGTCTACACTAGGGACGTTTTTTCGATATCGCCAATACCAATCACGCGCCTTGCCACATAATAAAATGTGCAAGTTTTTACACACCCAGCTAATATCGTTGTTTAAGCTGTCTTCAGTTAAAGCACTGATTCCATATAAAAATTCATGTACTGTGGTGCCTTTTATCGATCCATCTAACTTTATCTCCAGCTCTGAATTATTTGAGTTGCCTTTTCAGGTATCATTGTAGCTGAGTTGCTTAAATTTGACACTGGCCGAGACATAATTCTTCCTGCCTCTGCATTTGGAGGTGTAAAAGCCGATCCATTTGAAATGGACTGAGCTGCCCTTTGCTCAGATAGAGCTAAGCGCGCAAGTCTTCGCTCTATAAGATCTTCCATTTTAATGAAGATTCGATCGTAATCAATTTCGACTGGCTGAGATACCCGAGCCGATTCGTTTAAATTTGAAATTCTCATTCTTTGAGGGGGCTTAGTTTGCCGAAAAGGACGTCCCCTACGCGCTGGTTCATTTACAACGTCCGAAGCTATTGATGAAGTATGATGAATTTTTGAGGTTGCTCCCTGTATTTGGCTATGTACTTCTGAAGCATCCTCAAAAGTTGCATAGTGGACACTCTTTCTGAACTCCTAGCGATTGAGTGACGCACTTTTGATGAAACTTGTGTTCACATCTGGTGACTACTAGACCCTCGCTAGCCTGCATCTCGAGATGACAAATGAAGCATGGATCTTTAGCCAAATTTTCGTTACTTCGTATAGTGAACATTTTGAACAGTTTTTTTCGCACGACTTGATACTTTGTTTTCTCTTTATATTTTGTTTTTTTATTTAGTTTTAATATATGTAAATTTGTACTTTTTCATAATAATATTTTCCTGTCCGGCTTGTTTGGGGTAAACATAGTGAGCGGTATGAGCTTCGCTGCTCAATAGAAAGAAAAGAGGCTACAATATATTTAAGTTCATCTTGCTGAGTGGATCTAAATGTTTTTATATTAGCCTTTGCTAATTTAACTTAAGCGAAAACTTCACTCAGGAAGCATTCATTCATCCATATATTGCAGAAGAAATGAAAACTCGAAATTGTGTATTCAGCTTCCGTTGCTAAGCAATTACAATCCGTTGCCAAATAGGATTCCTTATTGGTAACAAGAAATTGATCCTACCAATGCAATAGCCAGTATTGTTAGCCAAATGGAAATCTACACGTAAGAAAATAATGGAAAATTTCTGCTAAAAATTTAAAAAATGTTGTCAGTTGACCGACGATTCTAGGTAATTGCCAGCAATGAGGTCTGTATCTCGGACTCAATAGCCAAGAATCGAAATTCCAACAATGTGGCACTTATCCCGGAACGAATGGACCAAATAACGAAAAAATAAGATTATCTTGCTTTCAACTATTTCAACATCTATGTTTCTGAGGTAAAAATTCAATATCTCAAATTGTTAAGTCCAAAGGAACATGTGTAGACTTAGTTAAAATCAGACTTTTTACAGAAAGAAAGAATAAAGAGTTGATAGAGGGACCTTTGAAAGACATGAAACCAATTGTGCTATGCCAACCAAGCACAATTAGCCCCACGTGTTGGGCGCCAAAATATGTAATAGCCACTCCTGCCTTGGAATGGCTATGTGGGCTACGATCTTGCTGGGGGTGTTGTCGGGTGGGACTCTCTGGCATCAGCTAGCAAACAGCCTTTGGGGGGGTTCTTGACTCCACCTAACCAACAAAGCCCACATGTACATATTTAAATAAGAATCCCTTAAAGCCTTTGTACAAGAGTCTACCATACGCGACTTTTCTAGCAGAAACAAAATAGTTAAAGAATAGAAAGTGGGAACAGCATATCTTTTACGGATTGGAAAACTCACACCCCGTTCAACTGCTACGAAGATGTTGTGGTAACAGTATACCTCTATACCCACCCTACCTATGATTTTCCGATGGCCGATATTCGTAGAAAATCCCATGATTGTTTACAACTCTATGTTTACCCTACCCTCACCTTCCAGGAAACATTTTAAAGCTAAGAATTCCATTTTAATTAGCTTTATTCAACTTAAAATCCATTCATATATTCGCCAAAATAATTCCTTTCAACAAAAATGTTCTTTAAACTTGTAATTTTCTTCATTCAACTTTCTTACTTCAATTTCCAAAAAATGCTTTTTTGGTTAGGACTCACCCGTCATCAACTCCTCCGAAGGCCTTCGTAGTTGCGATGATCGTTTTGCATTTGGTTGCTTTTGTTTTACTTGAAGAATATTTTTTGTTTCCATTGGGGGGTTTTGGTTTACGATTTTTCTGGATCTTAATTAGTTTTTAGCACCTTTTCTTTTCATTTCTCAACGTCTTAAATTGATTGACTCTTTTAGCATTGCATGATCACACCAAAAAAATGTAAAAAAAAAAATATGTATAAGCAGCCATAAGAAAAATTATTATTAGTAAAGGAAATTTTAAAAAAAATTTTGCCGCAAAAAAATGAAACAAATCTTATTACGATATTCATTACGATATTTATTACGATATTCGTTGGGCTTTCCTAAAGCACTCTCTTGCACTGCACTTTTGAGAAGGTATGTGTACGTGTGGTTTAATATGCTTTTAGTCTTTTATGTACGCATGCTCAGGGGATGTAACAATGATGAACCTGGCTAAACTCTGATGATTTTCACTCTCACAGAAGGTATAAGCACCCAAACTAGAGCTTCCGACGATGTACACCCTTAACCACTTTCCACTTTCACTTTTTCGATGTCTGAGCTGATGTAATTGATGATGTTGCTGAGTGGTTGTAGACATAAACGTTTATATGTTTATGAACTACTGATGCACGTATTGAACTGAATTCTTGGAGAGGATTTAACTTTTTCACCGCGTTTGCTTAACTTTTGTGCCATGATTTGGAGATTGATTTGGCGACAGTTTTGGGGGACACTTTTCGTCGAATTTAAGCAGGTTAACGCTGGACAAATCCTGGACCAAGACTAAAGCGGGCACCGGAGATCAAGCTCTCGCCTCCCTCGCCTAGAATGCGAGTCCGACTCGAGTTAGAGCTTTTTCTCTTGGTACGTTCAATGAGAATCTGGGCAACAATTGTGCTCAATAAGAAGATAGATGGCACACGTCGACTCCAATTTGTTAACAAAACGTCTGCTAATAAGTTACAAATTCCAATAAAACTTTGCGCCACATTTTGGACTAGCAAACTTACTGCCACTGGTGTTGCTTGCGTTTAGCAATTAATTAAATGAAATTATAGCAACATACAAATCCGGATGCTATGAAAACTTATTTTTTTCCTCTTTAAGCCCAAGTTAGGTTATATAACCTAATTGGATCGATTTGATCGCTTTGGGAATTTTCATCTGGATTGACTACGTCCGATCGGGTTGATGGTTCAAAGAGAAAAGAACGCTGGAGGAAGTCAGCCATCACACGAACCCTCCGGGAGCCAGCTTTTTGAGCATGACACCTGTCACAATGACAATTTTGATCTCTCTCAAGGGCTATGACACGTTTCTTACGTTTACGTTATTCAGAAGGTGGGTGTCCTAGATACACATAGCCGTTAGAAATTCAAATTCCACCCCGAAAATCCGTTCATTAAAATGAATTTATTTTTCCTGGCCAAACTGTTCATTACAGTGGGTTGATTTTTTACCTACTCTCGAGAGACCCTTTCAACAGGTACTAGCTATGTTTAAAGTTGCTCATTGTCTTTTGATGGTGTTGTGAATTGTTACCTAATATTGCGTAACCCTTTTAAAACCGCGGAATCACAAAATGCTTTCGAGTCGTTAGTAAAAACCGAACTTAATTATACAAAAGAATGGAAAATAGAAGGAAACAGGATATACAACAGAAGTTCTTGGCGGAGCTCGAGGTAAAAGTCGACTGCCCGAAGCAGGGCTAAGGAAACACGATTGGTGGAAATACATCCCGGATATTTTTCAACGACTATTATGCAACTGCTCAGATAACAGGAATTCATCTGGATGTCATTAAACGGTTTAAGATCATTCTCAATGTCTTAAGCTGCGGGAAAAATGTTGATGCTAGAAAATATGGCAAATATGCCAAGGAGACAAGAGATATTTTACGTGCAAAGTACCCAGAGAAAAAACATACTCCTACTGTTCATAAAATATTGGCTCATGGTGAGCAGCTTATAAAACAGCAACTTTTATCGATGGGAGAGTTGTCAGAGGAAGCCCAAGAATCCAAAAACAAGGACTATAAAAGGTATACATATGAGAACACGTGCAAAATATCTCGACATCAAGAAAATACAGACCTTTTCAACATGTTGTCGGCCTCCTCTGATCCTCGTATCTCATCTCTCAGACACACTCGCGGAATTAACCAACGAATATTCCCCAGAAATATTAAGACTATTAAGCACTAATGAAATGAATACCTATACTGACAACATTTTACAAGAAAATTAACCATTCCCAAGTTAGAAGTAATTTTGTATGAAAATAAATTTTTTAGTAAGTACAAATTAACTTGTTATACATTTTTTTTTAATTTTGAATATTATTAAATCTTAATTTTTAATAAATAAATTTTAAAAAATAAAAATACCTAGACTTTTTCATACAATTTTTTCAGAGTATTAAATTATCAACTTTGGCACTCGATCCCGAGTCCCCCTGTTAACCTACAAGATGAACGTACGCTCATTTTAAAGCTACAGGAATTCTCAATCAGCGTCTCCTTGAATTTTTTAAAAATCTCTTTCCGTTCAAAAGTTACGATTTGTGCAACCCCAAATTCGCGATTCCGGCCACTGTGCGCCGCTGCGGATGGCTCTACATTAGAGCATTTCATGCCTTGTATGAAAAAAATTTTGAAACATGAAGTCTTCCCTGCAGTGTTGTTTTATGGTTAAGAGCTTAAGCTGGACCAATTTATCGCTGGTCATTAAAAACAACTAAAATAAAATTATATAATATTAGGGTTTAATTTATTTTAGTTTTATTGGAAATAAAATAAAATAAATAAAATGCATTAAGGTTTCTCAAACTTCGTCAGGTCTTCAATCCAACGTTCTCAAAATAGTTGCACGTTGAAATTACAGTTCTTTCTTCGCTATTTTGTTTTAAATATCAAGAGATATTAACTTCTGAAAACAAAAGTGCACGTGCAACATCTTCAAGTTCTATATTCTGCAGACATCTTTCTAAATACTAAATTAGCTCATACCTGAAGATACCGGTTGGCACCCCAAAAAAATAACAAAATGCAGATAGCTTGGTCTTGAACAGAATAACGAAGCGAGCTTCAAGGGCGGCACGGTGCCACTGCTGGTATAAACCTATGTTCCATAAGGTCTTATTTTTGGTTCGTTTTGGAAGAAGTGCATCACTGTCATATAGTTGGATAACCGCTTGTTAGCAACAAAGCAAAAACATGTACTATTGAATAGTGTTTTCCCAAATCCATGGCAGATTGCAGATTAAATGACACATCAGGACGCCCTTCTACATTTCGCATGAAAGCAAATAAACCCTAATTTGGTGCCCTCCGATTGTGTTGCTAGCTTCACAATATGTGAAATAATTGAATATTTTTTTTCGACATTTTGGTAAAAGGTGTCTGCCTACATTGACATTTCAAAAATAAATTAAGGAAAAATTGGAAGTTTTAAAGCCTCATCGACACCATTAAACCTTTACATATCTGATTTTGGGTTTTCGTTAATTATTGTTAAACTCATACGAGTTTCCAAGGTCTTGGAAAAAGAACAAAATGGGAAGAGTCCATAGGCATTAGTATTAAGGAAAATACTAGAGTTTGCGAAAATAATTTTGAAGCCATCGACTGGAAAACGACTACATCTAAAGACAAAGCAGCCAAGCGCCGACGATTGATTCCAAATGCAGTACCAACGAGAACGCAAGTTAAAAACGGCCCAGCCCGACTTCGAAATACCCGTTACTCAAAACAATTAGTGTTTAATAACCTCATGCGGCTCAGATAAGTATGCAACGGTTTTTTACTCTGCCATATTTGTCCGATCTTTATGAAAATTTGTGAGATTGTAGAAATTGACCACATACACTACACCATAATACAACTATAGTTGTATCATGCACTACACTGCAAAATCTGAGCTCGATATCTTACAAAATGTGATGTTTTTATTACGTGAGTGGGAGGGGCGTGGTAAAAATTTGAAACAAACTTGATCAATCGATGCTTTGTTATGTCAAAGATAACCGGGTGTACAATTTTTTAAAGAAATAAATTTTATCGTCAAATGTCCCGAGGTGGAATCAAATCCACGACCTCTGACAAAGCCGGCAAGGACACTAACGCACCACACCCGGACAACAAAAACAACAAAATCTACTGTAAATGTGCAGTATAGGTCTATACTACCAAAAAATTCATAAAATGTCATCGATGGAAAGCAAAATATATCAGCAGACCACCAAAAATTTGCAGGGAAATTATTTATATAAAAACCTTAATAGGAAACGCAAAAAAATGTGAAAAACTTCGATTTTTAAATAGGATTTTATGTGTTTGTATATCAGTTAAGTAGCACTACAAGGTCAAAATAAGTGCTGGCGTAATGTGACAAAAAACATAACCTGGTGTTGACTTGTATTGCAAAATGGCCCAACTCTGCAAATCGGGCAAAGCCTTTTGAATAAATCTTTTTTTTAGTAAGATGTGAAACGATTTTTCAAATTCAAAAACCATTTGTTGGTTTTTTTTGTAAAATAACATTAGCAACTAGCGAAACTTTACTTGGCGTAATATTACTTAAACTTCTTTTGGCAAAGTTTAAGCTCTGAGTGTTATAAAAATGTTATTTAACGATAAAAACCTTAAATTTAAGATTTTAAATATTTTAGTTTATCAAATAAATTCGGAACAAATTTATAAGTATTTACAAATTAAAAAATTATATATCACACAGGGAAATCTGAAAATCTCACAATATGGCGTAAGGTGACACACTTTGGAAAGGGCCTAACCGAATAAGAATACCAAAACTGCCCCGCTCATATCAGCACCAAAATTACGTTTACTCCTCATAATTTTTAGTCTGATAGACGCTATTGGAGTGGAGTTAAGAGGGCGGAAAGTGAAATCAAAAAACAGATTGTTCTCAAGAACGGAATGACATATTTATACCAGACTATAAATGACTGGGCTATAACTTCAAGCCTTGCTCTAAGTGGATTATATCATTGGCGCATTGGTACAAGAGAGATTAACCCATCTAGAAATTCTCACTGTATCTGCAAAAGAACCAACCAACCCCAAAGTCTGTCTCACATCAGGCAGATCTGTCGATTTGATGGCGATACTGTGTACTTGGGACTGTTCATCAAACGAGTGGAGCAAGTCTTCCAGCATTACCCGACAACATTAGCAACGCAAATAGCCATCCATTATAGTGGTATTGAGGGTCTCATTGTTGTATCAGCACAGCAAATTTTGATTCGTCGATCACCTAAGAGTTGGAGCGAACTTCGGGCATCCCTGATTGAAGAATATAATACTCATGTGCCTTTGCATCAACTAATCATGAATATTCATCGCACCAACTATAGTAAAAGCCTTCGTAAGTTCATCGAAGCCCTAGAAGTCGAACATAATTTTAAGCAAAATAAAAGATAAAATTGAGCGTAAGTTAAAGTCGGCCCTGCCCGACTTCGAAATACGCTTTACTCAAGGCAATTAGTGCTTAATAACCTCATGCGGCTCAGATAGGTATGCAACGTTTTTTTATCTCTGCCATTTATTATCCGATTTTTATGAAAATTTGTGTGATTGTACTTATTGGCCACACGCACTATACTGCAAAATCTGAGCTCGATAGTTTACAAATTGTGGGAGGTATTCAACAGTTTTTATTGAGGGGGCGGGAGGGGGCGTGGCCAATATTTGGAACAAACTGGATCTGCTTGCAGACAATACTAGCTTACATCTAAAATTAGGTTGCTCTAGCTCTTCTAGTCTCTGAGATCTAGGTGATCATACAGACGGACATGGCTATATCGACTCGGCTGTTGATGCTGATGAAAAATATATATACTTCATGATATTGGAGATGCTTCCTTCTCCCTGTTACTTACATTTGCACGACTTTAGTATACCCTTTTTACTCTACGCGTAACGCGTATACAAATTTGCGGTTCATGAAAATGTATCATCACCCGACAGCACCTATAAAGACAGCGGTTCGCAAACAGAGTAGTTATTTATTATAAGTGTGTGAGCATGCAGGCAAATGAATATATATTTTTGTCATATTTAAGACGAGAAACTATACAGTCGGCTGCACAGTTGGAGATATTCATATTAAAAAAGAAAATTAGAAACCTCGAATGGGAAAATATAAAGCTCAAGAAATAATTACAGGAGGACAAGGTCCTAAAAGAAACTCTTTCGACGATTTTTTCGGAAAAGCAGCTGGAAAAGTTAAATAACGTTGGGAAAAGGGTTGTATGGAGTTGGCAGACATTTCATATGGCTTATGTCTGCACGCTGCTGGTCCCCGAGCATACAAACATTTGTATGAAAAAGGTTTTCCCCTGCCTAGTTTCACAACACTCCAAAGGTGGATGCGAAAACTTGAAATAGAGACTGGAACTTTGGATGCTGTCATCCGGCTAATGGAGCAAAACATCGAGCTAAGCGAGGACAAAAAACTGTGTGTGCTACTCTTTGATGAAATGGAATCCTTCTGGATGTTACATACTTTTGCATAAACTTATAATACTCTATGTCCCTTACGGTACAGAGTATAAAAATTGTGGATACAACCCGCCTTCTTTGATTTTGACTGCCGAATGGACGTGCCAAAGCTCCACGAAATAATTGGCAAATTATTATGGAAACCAAAAAATGTGGAAATATCTTCGAATAACTAAATGTAAGAGCGATTGAAAAAACCCAATTTTTGAACCAGGTACATTTGCATTAAAGAGTGTTGAACGAGGTTTGTTTAAAGTTCTATTTAAACCAAATATGTAAGTTGAACCTACACTTTTTTGATTTTATCATGCTTTTAGAACTTACAGTCCAGAAAATATCCAAACTAACGATTTTTTTACTTAATATTTACCACTAAAAATTCGTAAAATTACGATATTATAACTTTAATATTATGATACGAAGGAGTTGATATTAAAAAGCTTTTTTACTGTAATTTTTAAGAGTATTTTTCATATTTATATCAAAATAATGGTATTTTTTGAAACAGAAACAAACTTTGGTTCTTCGTGTTGCAGGACCTATATATGTGAACAAACCTCGTTCATCACAATTAAATGCAAATAGCTTTGGTTCAAAAATTGCCTCTTTTATAAAATCGTTTGTTATTTTACAATTTTAATTTTAAAATGTATAACCGTTCCAGTCGTTGGTTTATACTAACAAAAAACATGTTTTTTATTTTCAGACAAGACCTGGTTTCAACATCCAGTAAATGCTGAACTTAAAACTTTTGGTTTTGCTGATGTACACCACCTGATCAAGCAGATCCGCAACCACTTTCTAGATAGCGGGATTTGCGTGAATGGGAACATTAGAACCCCGCAAACAGTGAAGCAGGACTTAAACCATACTTCCGCGTCAGATTTATCAATTGCGTTTAAGGTGACCGAGGAGCATTTATGTGTTCGTTCAGTAGGCAGGCAAAAGGTTAAGCTAGCCACGCAGTTTTTTTTCCAAATCAACTGAATGTGCAATTAGACGTTGCCACTCGTTGGGCCTTGATGTTTATAAAGCGTGCGAGACTGCTGACTTTATTCAATTAACAAACGATTGGTTTGACCTATTTAACAGCAAAGTCACCACCGACAACGGAACGCCCACTGCAAAGCCTTATGGGAAACATATAGATTTGCAGAGAGGCACATTACGAAATATGTCAAGTCTAATGAGCTCTCCAATTTTAACCCAATCTTTAAAAGTTGCGCCATTTCAAAAGGGCATAATAGTTAGCAACGCATTCGTTGATGGCGTATTTATTTATCTGGCTGATAAATATAGGATTGAATATATATGTAGCCCCTGGCTTTCCGCCGTGTTGCAAATAAGTCCAGAGAGTACGTTGATTATATTATTATGATTATTTATTTATTATGTATGGATAACTTAACTTAGACAAATTGTGTGTGTGTGTGTGTATGTAACCTTTAATGAGTTATTTCTAAAACGATATGCGTGTGTAGCTTGCGAGATTTCGGCACCGACTGACTCTCTCACCGCAAACTACCCTCTAAACTTCAATAACGACGGCCACTTCGTGTCGCTCTCTCAGTTGCTTGCTCTCGTGGCTCTCTTGGCTCTTCGCGGATTCCTACATTCGGCCCTCCTGACGCAGCATTCGTCCCGATATACTTCATATACTCTGCCACGGTAGATGTCTTATTAGGTCCTTCTATATCTCCTACTTTCTCTACGTCATACCTTCCATGCTTGTGTATCTTCACCACTTTATAAGGCCCAAGATATTTTCCCTTAAGCTTAAGCCCCACTGCATATTGGGTACGCTTAATCGATACTAAATCATTTATCTTGTACCGTTTCTCTACCTTTCTTTTCCAGTCAAACGATTTTGGATTCTCCTCTTGCAAAGCTTTTATATTATCTCTTGCCTCTCTGCGCATTTGCTCACGTTTAGTTTAGTTTAGTTTAGTTTATTGGATTTTTACATCCTACCACGAAGAGTTAAAAACTTATAACACTTCATACAGTTCGTCAACAAATGATTGATGTAACAGCTCTTTCAGGTCAGAAACATCCTGACAACGCATATCAACAGCGGTTAAGATCTTAAATGGTGCAATCTTAGTACTCCTCGGCTCGACATTGTTAATCATTTGCTGCACTTTGCCCACGTGCCTGTTCCAAGAATCTGGACTTTCTAAGCTCAATTTGGACAACATTGGAACTAAAATCTTATGCATTCGCTCAACTTGTCCATTGCCACGGGGTACTCCTGTCGTGATCATCAAATGCTGTGTATTCTCGTTCTCACAATACTCTCTGAACGAATTTGCTGTAAAAGCAGCGCCTCTGTCGGACACAATTCGACATGGATTACCAAAATTAATAGCCTGCATTTCCAAACAACTAATAACCTCTTCAGCTCCAGTACTGCAGTTTGGATATAACCATACGTATTTCGAAAATCCGTCCACGATTACTAGAATGTGGTTGTAACGCTTCTTAGTAATCTCCATCGGGCCCACATGATCGATATGATACGTCACTAACGGCTTATCGCCCTTATCAATCGGCGTTAGATACCCCTCATGCTTGCCAGCCTTCGCATTAACCAAAATGCACTCTATACAACTTGCCACGACTCTAGCTACTTTGTCCTTTAACTTTGGGATAAAGAACGATTTCTCGACTAAGTCTTGAGTTTTCTTACACGAAAAATGACCCTGCTTGTGTGCAATTTGTATAATTTCGGTCTCCATTTGACTAGGCACAATAACCAGTTCCCGATCTGGGTCTTTGAACAAAACTTGGTTTGAAATGTAATAGTTTTCATACCCTTTGTTTTCTACACAGAAAAAAACTGGTTAGTAAATTCAACCAATTTTATGGTTAAAAATGCTCCAGCCAACATTGTGGGTTGATTTTACTGTAAACTACAGTAAAAGAGTCGTAACGCATAACGTAATGATTACGGTAGCACAGTAGAATCAACCAAAATTACAGTTGAAAATGCTCCAACCAACAAAAATGGTAAAAAATAGTTAATTTTACTATTGTTACAGTAAGCTTATGTGTACCACAGCACCAGTAGAAATACCACGAAGCAGTACCAGTACTGTAAATTTACAATTTTTGTGGTAGAACTACTGTTGATGCGGTAATAAAACTATTTTCCAGTAAAAAACAAAGAGTACTATTTCATTTTATTTCAAGGTTATTTTTATTTATAAGACAGAAATAAACCAAGTTGACCATATTTTAATGTTATATTTTTTTTATAAGACAGTTTTAACAAAATTATTTTATAATGTTTTGGCCACTTAAGATCGCAGGATCGAAACCTTATTATTTCGCCCAATTTGTGAACTCGGAAAAATATAAGCGAAGTCAGTCTCGGTAAAAAGTTTTAAATTTTCCAGAGGTATAGCTTCAGCTGGTCAAAGAAATAGATAAATGTTAAATATTGAGAAAAATGTCGAGAATAAATCAAATTGTGGAAGTAAAAGCAATATTCGTTCCTAACACTTTAAATCTTAAGCTCTTACCATCTCTGAGCTGTCGATGCTGATCAAAAATAAATGTGCTTTTTGGCAGCGGTGGGACCTAAATTAAAGATTGGTGCAATCCAAAAACAACATGAGAATAACAACCCTGTAAGCAAAAACAATTCAACGCACAGTGGTTGCTGCCATAGGGTGGGCGTGGATGTGTCCAATCAGGCCCTTTTTTGCACATTACTGTTTTTACTCTTCATAAATCTCACAAATAAAATTTTATTTCGATATTTCGATTAGAAGTATTTATGGCCACTATCTCCATATAAATGCCATCACTGTGCAACGGTTGTTGTTCGCGGCATTGTGATTTTATTTTTTGCCGGCCGGTGTTTTGAGGTTAAGTACCATGCGGTATCTGGCAAAGCAGAATCAGCTTAACAGCTCCTTACCTAACTTTATTTGAACCTGGTTTTGCAAGTAGGGGAAGGAAAACTACGCTGCAGTTGATTTTAAAAGTTTTAGATTCTTTGATTCTTTGAAATCAGATATCTTAAGGTTTCATGGTTTCCCCGAAATTTATTTTTGAATTATCAATGTAGGCAGTTGTTATCAATGTTGGTGCCCTCCAATCGGTTTGCTAGCTTCACAATTTGTGAAATATTTGAATATTTTTTTGACATTTTGGTAATTGATAATTCAAAAATAAATTTCGGGGAAATTGGAAACTTTGAAGCCTCATCGGCACCATTAAACCTTAAGATATCTGATTTTAGATTTTCGTTAAATTCTCTGTAAAATATTCTGAATTTTTTGAGCTATGAGCCTCAAAGAACTAGAAAAAAAAATGTTTTTCATACAAGGCAGGTACGCTCTAATGTACACACATACGCAATGCATTGCAATGACGCACATATGCAAATGACGCCAGCTTTTTAAATTTATTTATAACTTTTTCGTTTAACCACTGTTGCACAATTATTAAATTATTAAATGGTACTTACCAATTAATATAGGCATCTATAGGCAAATAGCTGAAACCCCACTCCTCCATCAAAATTTCAAATTCATATTGAATGCCACTTTCGTTTTCCTTGTCGCTGCTCATAGTCCACACTTCTATACACAACAAATAATAAGCGCCAAATGATTTCATTAGCGGCAGAGCAAGGCGAAAATATATTACACACAGTTGGACAAATAAGTATGTCCACAGTGTAATAATCAAACATATTTTTTTTTTTATGCTGTGACAGCAAAAGTAATTTATAAGAACCGCGATTGTAATATAAGAACTTAACTTAATTTGTATCTTAAACTTTTAACAATCTTAAGCAAACTAAAATGAGCTGGGGTGTGGCAAAAAAAAAATTGAAATTCTTATACTGTAACAAGAAAGAAAGTCGGTCAAGCACGACTATAGCATACTCTGTACCAACGAAGTTATACGCTCAGCATAAATTTTGACGCTGCAGTAGTAGCTGAAAGCAGCGCTGCTTCTGCGCTGCTGCAGCGAACAGTCTTTTGATCATAACTCGAAAACCGTTCATCCAATCTTCACCATTCCTTTGACTGATCGATAAGTTATCCTTATTACTAAATATATCTAGAACAACCTACCTATCTTTAAAACTGTAGGAGATATGACGTTTTTTCTAAATTGCGGGGGCGGGAGGGGGCGTGGCCAAAATTGAAAATAAACTTGATCTGCCTGCAGACATAAGAAGCATATGACCCATACATGTCAAACCTCTATCTCTTACCATCTCTGAGATCTGTGCGTTCATACGGACAGACAGACGGACAGACGGACATGGCTATATCGACTCGGCTGTTGATGCTGATCAAGAATATATATACTTTATAGGGTCGGAGATGCTTTCTTCTGGATGTTACATACTTTTGCACAAACTTATTATACTCTATTTACATTTGGTACAGAGTATAAAAATCACGTGAGAGTTACTATTTGTATGGTTATTTTAACCGGAAATACAGTAAAAAAAAAAAAAACAAAATACATGTAACAATATTCTGCGGTAAATTTACTGTTGGGATGGGTTGATTCAACCCACCATATTTTTTTCAGTGTACCAGACTTCGTATAGCTTTTGTCCAATCATCGGCCATTTGCGCTTCTTTCAACCTATGGATGACACTCTCAGTCAAAACAAAACACGAAACTCGGCTCAATGCATCGACGTGTCTCATCTTAGACCCTAACCGATGTTCTATTTCAAACTGAAAGTCCTGCAAAAACATTGCCCATCTTGCAAATCGCAACGGTACCTCTTTCTTCTTCATCGTCATAGCGAACGCTTTGCAATCAGTTATGATTTGATTATGATCACGCCATTTTGTCAAAGCTCCTATGACTGTGTGAGGATTCACATTTCTTTATCACTTTGCAAACTTCATATGTACTTACTTACTTACAATACTTACTCTGTTAAAATTAAGACCTACCTTTTTTTTCTTCTTTGCAAACTTCATTACTTATCTTTTATTACTTATAAAATGAATACTTACCTTTTACTTACCTTTGTCACTTTTCTTACCCTGTTAAAATTAAGATTTACATTTTTCTACTTTGCAAACTTCATTACTTACCTTTTATTACTTATAAAATGAATACTTACCTTTTACTTTTCTTACCCTGTTAAAATTAAGACTTACATTTTTTCTACTTTGCAAACTATATTACTTACCTTTGTTTACCCTTTAAGCTAGAATAATTACTTTATTTTTGTACTTACCCTAGTTCCGAACCATTAAGGCATCGAAGAATTAGTTCTAAGGCCAATGAAGGCAAAAAGCTATGTTCCCGAGAGGAAATAAGAGAGAGAGTAAGTCAAAGTGGGGAAAAGGGCAAAACTTTTCACCACACACATAAAAGCTCTGCAGACCGCGCAGCCGCAACGCTGATAAGTGGAGGGGAGTCAGTTGTCGAAAGACGGCGATCAAAGAAAGTCAAGAAGCGCGAACCAAAGTCGAGAAGTGTCCTAAAATCGAGGAAAGTTTAAAAGAAACCCAGCGAAAAGGAATCCAACGGTGCAGCACGACAGCGAAACAACAGCAACAACAACACCAACTACTCCCCTTGGCGCAGCAACCAAGCCAACCTCAAGCAGCAAATTTGGAAGCCAGCGACAGGAGCGGATTCGGGTGAGCGATGTCGGAGTGGCCTTGCCCCTCCAAGTATTTTGCCCCTCTCTCTCTCTCTCTCTCCCTTCAGGCCACCCAGTGGCAAATACGTTAGAAAACATTTATAAATAAAAGAAACGCTGTAACATTAACGAAATGCAACGTATTTTCAAGTTGGCGGGAGTCAGAGCACACCTACCACTGAGGCTGTGTTAGTACACTCGTTGGTCAATACCCGGTGTACCTAACCCAGTCTCTGAGGAGTAGCAGATCTTGGCCTACCGTGCTAGCTGGTCAATACCCGGTACGATGGTCCCAAGATGTGCCCAGGTGGACACTCGTTGGCTAAGTTTAGCTCACACACACACTCATTCACACACTCAATCCAATACACACACTCATTCACACACACAATCCACACAGGTCAGCAAATTGGCTAAGTTGAACACGCACAATTACAAATTCACACACTCAATCCAACACACACACTCATTCACACCCACAATCCACATAGGCCAAGCAAAGTTTGGTTAAGTTACCTACACACATACAAACGCAGACCGCCCGCCAGGCACGATAGCTCATTCAGTTGCGTCACTCCCCTCGCACCCAACCATAAGCACAGCCACTCACGCACTCACATATACACGAGCCCAGGCCCGGTTCAAACCTGGTGCGGGTACAAAGCCCATTTGCAGATGGCACATCACATATCATACAAAGTCACACCCACACTTAGTCGTACTCACAGCCCACTCGCACCCAGCCATACGCACAGACACTCACGCACGCACATATACACGAGCCCAGGCCCGGTTCAAACCTGGTGCGGATACAAAGCCCATTTGCAGATGGCACATCACAATTCATACAAAGTCACGCCACGCCCACTCGTACGCACTGCCCACTCACACATACACAACTACATGCGTCCAGGGTCGTTTCAAGCCTGGTCGCGGGTGACAGTCTGCAGTCCACATGAACCAAATCATGCGGCAGGACCATTTACCCTCGGTGTATGAAATTTCTCGCGCGCCTTTCCAATAGGGCGCGCCTTACTACTCCCCAATCCCGGCAACTTATTAAATATCTTGAAAGGTGAACCTTGGCGTGACTGAGTATACCCCAGCCATAGAAAGCTTCCTTACAACTGCAAGCACTTCGAGCTCGTATTAGTGATACTTCTCCTCGCAAGGCTTGGTTTTGCGACTCATATATATAACTGGATGTAACAAGCAATCTTCTGGATCTCCTTGTAGCAATACAGCTCCAAACCCAAACATAGACGCATCTGTGTGAATTTCCGTCATTAATTTCGGATTGTACAACCTTAGGGCTTACTGGTCAATGCAGCCTTCAACTGTTCGAATGCTATCTTCTGTAGCTCCTTGAACTCAAATTTCGAATTTTTCCGCAACATATCTGACAAGGGTTTGGCAATTACTGCATATCCCTCAATAAACTTTCTGAAATACGAAGTTAGACCAAGAAAACGTTGCACCGCCTTTTTGTCGTTAGGTATTGGAAAATTAGCAACAGCCCTGGTTTTCTCTTCACTAGGCCTAATCGTTCCGTATTCAACAATATACGCCAAAAAGCTTACCTTCTTCTGCAAGATCTGACATTTTTTCCAATTAATCCGCAGACCATTTTGAGAGAGCCACCTCTAGCACTCTTTCCAATTTTTCCAAACCTTCTTCGACATTTATACTTGGAATAATAATGTCGTCCATGTAAACCACAGCGTCACCATTTTTAATTAATTCACGCATCACTGACATTATGGAACGAGTGAAAACTGCGGGCGAGTTTGATATACCAAATGGCACATATAAAAATTCAAACTGCCCATTCTGCGTTACAAAAGAAATAGACTTCTGTGACTGAGCCTCGACCGGTAATGGAAATATCCGTTTTTCAAATCAAGCGTAGTAAATATCATCGCCCCCACCAGCTTTTCTATAACGCTATCCATTTGCACCATCGGAAAATTATAGCGAACTATTTTTTCATTCAACTTCCCATAGTCGCAGCAAAGACGTTTTTCTTCATGCTTCTTCGGCGCCAAAACAACAGGTGCAGCATATTCTGAGGTACTGGGCTTTATTATCTTTTCGTCTAGCCACTCTTGAATTTGGTCAACTACTGTTTTCTGCTCACTGGGGGCCAAAGTCTTGGATGCTGATAAACTGGTATCTCATCTGTCAACACTATTTTCATTTCTACTGGAGACTTGACATTTCTACTCGGAGTATAATCAGCAATCAAGCGTTCTACTTTACACGCCTGCGAACTAGACAAATGCGTCAAAACTACCTCCACAGTATCTTCACGCTGTTCTGTGCTCAGCAAACACAAGCTTCTAAACTCTTTCAGTAATTCCGAGCACGAACCTAGCTCTTCTTGGCAATCTTTGTTCCCCATTCTGCGCACAAACTCAGTCCCACCTTTTGTCACTCTCATGTTGACGTCTTCCAAAATGGTTCTCCCTAATATCGCATTAAAATCCATGTCCTCATCCGCTATAACATGAAATTCAATATTCATTTCGATGCCGTCGATCTGTACAGGAATTGTTATCCCACCAAAAGTAACAATTTGACTCTCTCCAATTCCAGTTAAACATTTTTGTTTTCCTGTCAAATGGTCGACCTCCAACTTAAGAAAAACTTTACGACGCAACAAACATAGCTCTGCTCCTGTGTAAACTTGTAACGGATAACCCGTATATGATATGATTCAGGCTGGATGGGATGCGTAGGAGGGAGCGCACGCGGGATTTTTTCCGGCTCTTGCTCGTCGGCAAATGGGGTGGAGTTTTTGCTACCCTCTTACGGTGGGCCTATACGAATATATTTCATTTAATTTTCGCGTGCTATGACAAGCAAAATAAATAACATTATAAATTAGATTTATTGCGAATAAAATAGACTAAACAATAAAATATACATAGTGGATGACGATTTAAAAAGGATTATGAGTAAAATCAAGGATTGTGTATATAAAAAAAGAAATAAAAATAATTATAGATATAAAAATCAGGGATGCAAACCACTCGAAAATAAGTACTGGTTCGGTTCAGTGGTTCGCACAGTTTCTAATCCGCCGGTTCGGTTCATAACATGGTTTTTGGAGTTAAATGAACCGCGGTTTCGGTTCGGTTCAGTGGTTCACAAAGGCACATTATAAAATATGATTTCGGTGAAGTGGCTATTCGACCATTTTATAAATTTGATTACTATAATCTATTCGAGTATCTTTATAATCCTAAGAGCAATCTGCAAAGATTATTATGTCGGATTCCCAGGACTCGTCTATCAGTTCCTGGAGGAATGCCCTTATTTATTGGCAGATTAATATTGAATTAAGGTTAAGAAGTACCACAGAAAATAGAAAATATTGTCTAATGAAAAAACAAATTTAGATTGATGACAGGTAAATTAAGAGATCAGTGGGAAATTGCAGAGGACTTGTGAAATTCTTCCGAATTCGATCCGACAACGCTAAATATGTAGAGGGTCGAACGAAATGTTTGAAAATTATCTTCGGGAAACGATTCAAATTTCCTAATTAATCAAAATCATTGGCTAGAGGAAAGCAATTCCCGTTAAAACGCGTCAGAGAACTGAACCGAACCGAACCGTTTTTATTTGTGGTTTTCGGTTCGGTTCAGAAATTCTGAAAGGAAGCCGGTTCGGTTTGCTGTTCGGTTCACCAGCGGGAATAAGCGGTTCGGTTCGGTTCAAAACCGGTTCAGCTAAGAACCGGTTTGCATCCCTGATAAAAATTATTAATAAATGGCACCAAATTGATGAAAGAATCAAGTAATTGCGGCGAATTTATAAACAAAATGATAGCATTAAAAGTTAATTGAGAAGTTTTTTTTTTATTTAACGTGCAAAATAAAAGAAATTTTGTTGGACAGTGTCCGCCATTTAATTTTCACTTTTTAACTGCTATTTTTTTCAGGAAGGAAATTAATACAAAAGTTCTCCAGGCAATTCTGGGCCACAAAACCGATTGTGGTTCAATACTTTTTTTTCCCACTCGAAATTTGACTTAAGTTTTAACTTTTGAATTGCCAAGGAATAATATAAAATTTTCGTGGTTCACTTACACATTCAAATTTCCTGCATGTCCACCGTAGAAGCGCTTCCGGGTGTCGATGATTCACCTGAAATTTGCTCGTGGTTCACCAAAAACAAAAGTATATGGGAAAAAAAAGAATTATCGACCACTAACTAAATTGGCTTTATGGCCCAATCTATTTTGAACTTTTCTTAAAAAAGATGCTCTCTTAGACAAATTTTCCCATTATTTTTTTTTTTGGGCATATAATCGAAGAGAGGATGTAATTTGGCTGAGCACTCCAACTCTCCACTTCGTGTATGTTTTTGCACTCACACAAAAAAAAATTGAGGAACAAATGAATAGAAAAAAAACTAACTGTTTGGGCCACTAACACAATTGCATCAGCACACTAGCAAAAAAATCTTGATAGATGGCAGTAAACTTAGCCTATTATTGGCGCCTCTCCTTCATCCTTGCTTCTTGTGAAAGAGAACACCAAAAAGAAACCGATCACACAAGCAAATAATTTGGGCGCGTGAATCGAGGCTGACCGCCCTTTTTGGGGGTGTTTTCCCGCTTTTCGGGCTCCGTTTGGCGGCCAATTTCACCGCCAGCGACTTTCGCATAAGATTTTCCCGCGTCGGGTGAAAAGATTATCACCATCGCTGCCTTGCCGTCTGTTCTCTACAGACTCCCGTGACGAACTCCAGAGTGTCGTTCAAACTGAGAGGGACAGGCCGCAACTCTCCACTCCTAGCTCACAGCTGACGGGAGAGAAAGTCCCAAAAATATATGTGTGAGATCAGGTGCAAAACCAGAAGCTTGGCTCCAGCAACTATGTAGTTGCTTGCAAATATGGAGATTGATTTTCTTCACTTTTAGCAACAACATCACTTTTTTTTTTCTTTGATTGACTTTTTCACCACACACTTGAAAAAAGAAACTTTGGGTGGATGTGGCAAAACAGGCGGAATAAATTATGACCGCTTAGCTTTAGATTTCAAAGCGGAGTGCTGGCTTGCAGAACCCTTTGTTCAGATGAAAATACAAAACAGTAAGATTTCAGTGCTTCTAAAACTTTGCCCAACTGGCCACACTCAATAACTTAAAAACTTAAATATCAAAGTTTTAAATGATCAGCTTCTCAAACTGTAAACTTAAATGTTACGCAGCTCCGTCTGTTAACATAACAGTGCACTGCCACTGTTCACCGCTAAATCTAAATGTTAATTGTAAATTTAACACTAGGCTACTTGCTGTCTGCTCTCTTCAGCTTCGCCGCCACTCGTGTTGATCACGAATCCAATACGCCTTCCAATATTTTGCCACTTACCACCGGTTTAACGTTGTCGCCACCAATCTGGCCATCAGCGCTTCGCCTGATGCTCTCGCTCAAACTTCCAGCATACGATCGTTCTGCAACCCGCTGACTGTGTTTGCTTCAGCCTTAACGCCTTCCAGCTCCCAATACAAGCGATCTCTCTGCATCCGTTTCTGCCACACGTTCCTTGCCTTGGTCAGCTCACCACAGCACAACGTACCAGCCTCTTGCTTACGCTGTCTGTATCCCACCAAGTCTCTCTCTGTGTCTCTCTCAAATTAGATTTCGCTCTCTCGCTCTCGTATTTCGTTCGCTGCTATCGCCGTTTCTTTTTGCTTTCGTCGTTCTGTTGCCGTTGAGTCGGTTTCTCGCTTCCTCTTTTACCGATCGATTTTATAATTTCACAATTGCTTAAGATTTCCAGAAACTGCTATTCGATGTACAATAGTTCTGTCTCCTTCACACTCAATTGTTTGCCATTAACACTTCTTGTCTTTTGCTTTACTGCTCCAAATGTTAATGCAAATGGACGATTTTTAAACAATCCACTATTTCACACATTTAACGCAGATTTTTACACAACACAGTTTTCCATTTATACAGTTTTGCCAAGTTAGTTAGTTCATTCCCGGACGAGCCCCAATTTTGTAGCCCCTGGTTTTCCGCCGTGTTGCAAATAAGTCCAGAGAGTACGTTGATTATATTATGATCATTATTTATTTATTATGTATGGATAACTTAACTTAGACAAATTGTGTGTGTGTGTGTGTGTATGTAACCTTTAATGAGTTATTTCTAAAACGATATGCGTGTGTAGCTTGCGAGATTTCGGCACCGACTGACTCTTTCACCGCAAACTACCCTCTAAACTTCAATAACGACGGCCACTTCGTGTCGCTGTCTCAGTTGCTTGCTCTCGTGGCTCTCTTGACTCTTCGCGGATTCCTACATAAATTAACAAGCAGGCTTAACCAGGACCTTTTGGAGTAATTTTTTGGTGCACTGAGGGCTAAAGGCGGATTGAATGATCACCCTAGCCCATTACAATTTAAGTATAGGCCACGAAAGTAAATCTTGGGTAACTATTTATTTTTTCCTATTTTTATACTCTGTACCGTAGGTACATAGAGTATTATAAGTTTGTGCAAAAGTATGTAACATCCAGAAGGAAGCATCTCCGACCCCATAAAGTATATATATTCTTGATCAGCATCAACAGCCGAGTCGATATAGCCATGTCCGTCTGTCTGTCCGTATGAACGCACAGATCTCAGAGATGGTAAGAGATAGAGGCTTGACATGTATGGGACATATGCTTCTAATGTCTGCAGGCAGATCAAGTTTATTTTCTGACGGTTTTTTAGGTCTACGATGGGTAGAGGAGGTCTTGGATTTTTGGGGATAAAAGGGGCACTGGGTGGAATTTTCCAAATCTGAAACAAACTTGATCTGTGTGCAGCATAAGTCTACCTTCATGCAAAAATTTGTGGCTCTATCTCTTATAGTCTCTGAGATCGACGCGTTCACACAGACAGACAGACGGACGGACAGACGGACATGGCTATGTCGACTCGGCTGTTTATGCTGATCAAGAATATATAATATATACTTTATGGGGTCGGAAATATTTCCTTCTCCCTGTGACATACATTCGCACAACTTCATGATCCCCCTTTTCCCATTTTCAATGGGAACAGGGTATAAAATCAAAAAATATTGGGGCAAAGCAAATTATTAAAAATATTATTGTAAATAAACGAGAGCGTAAGTTAAAGTCGGCCCTGCCCGACTTTTAAATACCCGTTACTCAAAGCAATTAGTGTTTAATAACCTCATGCGGCTCAGATAAGTATGCAACGTTTTTTTAGCTCTGCCATTTATTATCCGATCTCTACTAAAATTTTTGAGATTGTACATATTGACCACATGCACTATACTGCAAAATCTGAACTCGCTAGCTTTCGAATTGATGGCAGATATTCAATATTTTTTATTGCGGGGTCTGGAGGGGGCGTGGCCAAAATTTGAAACAAACTTGATCTGCCTGCAGACAATACTAGCTTACATCTTAAATTTGGTTGCTCTAGCTCTAGCTCTTCTAGTCTCTGAGATCTAGATGTTCATACAGACGGACGGACGGACGGACGGACATGGCTATATCGACTCGGCTGTTGATTCTGATGAAGAATATATGTACTTTATGATATCGGAGATGCTTCCTTCTGCCTGTTACATTCGAGTAACGGGTATAAAAATTGTGTAACATTTGAATTTATGCCAACTAACTTTAAATTCAAAATTTTATTTCGTCTTCTTGCAAATAGTTCAAATATAACTTCAGACATATGACATGCAAAATTAAACAAACACAAAACAAAGCAAGCTTTATTCTATCTGACAAATGTTCTGCTGTCTCTTTCTATCACACAGGCATTGATAGACTGCAGTCGACTGGCCCTCAGCATATGCTGACGGCTTCACCTTGTTATTCCACCATGAATAGAAGGTAGTGCAATCACTTGCTCCATTGCGCATTCGTTAAAATTTGTGAGTCTGTGACGTCATTTGACAGATGGTTGCGTTTTTTAAATTTTAAATTTTTTTTGATATTAATTAGTTGCTTTAATTTAGTCATTTGCATTTTGGCTTGTGCGTGAGTGACTTCATTTCAAAATCAATATGAAGTATTCCGTGCCCTTGTAAAATGGAGTTGGACGCCATTGAAAACAAATTAAGGACGCAGAACCCACCGTAATAGCGAAGCCTTCCAAAAAATGTTTGCGTTGAATAACATTGTCGGAGAAACATCTGGAACTGGCGGAAAAAATGGATTGCAATGAATAAAAAAAACTGCTATTTTTTCGAAGCCGGATGCTTTCATTGTCTTGCGATGTGATTGGAAAAGATACATTGTGTTAGGGACCTCTCAATAAATAAAAAAATTGGTGTCGCTGTTGATTAACAGGGTGGACAAATTATTTGCAAATTTCAATAATTTTTTGTTGAGCCTAAGAGCTGGTTTTGAGAATGTGTGAAATAGTTGTTGGAATCGTATTGTGAATACTTACAATAAATGTTAAGCTCAACGAAATCGGGTTAAGCCGTTCTGCAAATAATTTGTATACAATTGCTTTTGATTTTTAAAGGTGATTTTTCCTGGTTTTAATAAAAAAAAAACTACAGTGCTTGTGCTTCACCAAAGTCGACAAGGTTCTGCTGTCGCGCTAATCGAACTATAGAGAGTAACCTCTCGTCCGGCTCAGGTTTTCATCCCGGAGTTGATCTCCGTGGGTTATTTGTGGCCAAAATTGTCAAGATAGGCAGGAGATTGAGGTTATGTTGGTGAATTCGCCGTAAACGTGCCTTCTGACGCCGCCTTCGCATACATACATGCGTCTCTAGTGATGGACACACACGCATACATATCGTCCGCTAAGTAGCTGTGCGAAACGAAGACAGACTAAATTTCGCTAACATTCAGCGAGAGTATAGTTAGCAGTTGCTTGAATCTCTTTCGAGGGCTACCCAAATAATTTCGAATCATGTTTAAGTACTATTAACCTTTTGATACCTTCTCTCTCGTAAATTATTTCTACTCAACCTAAACATTTAAAATGAGTGCGTCTGTAAATTAACACATTTTCGTAATATGAGCATAAACTTTAATTTCAACGAATAATTTTTAATTTTCGGCAAAGTCAAATGGTTAATTAGAACCATTCGAATAATTTTTTTTGTTAATCATATTGTTATGGTTTTGACATATCAGCAGCCACTCCACTTCCGTTACAATGAGTTTTTTACTATAAAATATTAATTTCAATAATCACAGCCTAACAGCAGCTACGTCGAAGGGCCCTACGATCGTGCAGCGATGGATATACATGTGAGTTAATTTCGTAAGAAATCTGAAACCAAATTGAATGTAGTTATGAAAGTGTAGTTCACATATTGGAAACTTCAATGCGAAAAAGCTGCTCATATCTCAAATCCTTAGATTAAGGGTAAAAATCTTGCTCCAAACTAGTAATTTTCTTTTTCAACTATGCTATACCGCTTTATATATATTTTATTGAAATGATCTTTGAATTAATGAATTAACTTAACTTTGAATTAACTATGCTATACCCCTTTATATATATATTATTGAAATGATCTTTGAATTAATGAATACATTATGATTTTTTAATAAATTTATATCTGTCATAGCCAACATGCCAAAACAACGTCGAGTGATTTAGTTCTGTAATTGAAATAGGGGCAATTTATATTGTAGTCTCCGCGAATTGCCATGGTAGGGCGGGTGAAGATGAGCGTATGAACAACTACAGATGGTTCATACTCTAGGAAGAACTAATACTAAAACCGTCAGCGCGAATTCTTTGTACTGTGTCGGGTCTAATTGTTCCGTTTCTTTGGGTTCCCTTTATTATTATGATACTTGACCTTTTTTGTGTAGTTTCTGTTATGTGCACTTTATTTTATTATGTTAATGTGCTATGGGTATGTAGGAAAAGGAAAGAACCCCGACCTCCGACGAGCAAGCATAGAGCGATGCATAGTGCACAAACGCCTTCGTCGACTCGTAAATTCACAGATCCATCGATCTAGACTTGATCTTAGTTTTGATTCATTACGCTTGTAACCTCTTTCCTTGCCTGTATTTTTTGCAAGCGGAGTTTCATTCAAACCGCCGTTCTCCATTTTGGTGGGTAGGTGCATAGCGGGTGGGACCCTCTGGTTCCGTAGCTCATGCGGGATGGGGTGGGGTTTTTGCTTGCCCTCCTACCGAATTACAATAATTTTTCTAGTACGACTCGGTCTTGAAATTTCAATCCGAAGGTCGAGATCAAATCAATCTTTTTGAGCTTGAATTTATCTCGACCTTTTTTTTCTGTGTAGATATAATTAACATGTAATATCTTTAAGCTATTCTTGACAACAAAAGTGCTAAAAATGTGATTTAGATTCAAGGATTATTTTAAATTTATTTAACGATATATTTTTGTGACTTATGCCCTAATCATAAGTTTCTAATAATTTGTTGCACAAGAAAGTAAGTAAGATATAAATAAATAAATAAAAATACAACTCCCTTATATTGTTTGGTCCGTCGTGAGCTTGAATACTGTTCATTCGTATGGTGTCCGCAGTATAAAAAGCATTTTTATCGTATTAAGTAAGTTTAGAAACAATTCTTGTTCTTTGCAATAAATTGGGAGCCTTTGTTTGCCATCGTACCAATACACTAGGTAACCGAGGACGAGTCTTAGGTGTTTCTTTTCTTAGTAGTGTTGTAGTAGTGTTAATTTTCATAATTGCTTGGCTTGGCAATGCCGTTAGCCTTTCTAAACTATAATATACACTATAAAAATTAATTATGTATTTAAAAATAGAGGAAAGTTAACTTCGGCTCGGCCGAAGTTTGTATACCCTTTCAGCACGTTTCCCAACTAAATTGAAGGACATAACCACTGAAAACAAACAAGTTTTTCCCAATAAGACTTCTTTTCTGACTCTACTTTTGTATGACAGCTATATGATGTCCGATTTTGACCAAACTTGGCAGAATCGTGAAGAAGCATTAAAAACTAGTAACTACGGAGCTTGGAGACGATTGCATAAAAAACCAAAAAGGTTTTCTCGCTAGAACTAGTTTTTCCACCGATCGTTTCTATGGCAGCTATGTGTTATAGCCATCCGATCCGGCCGGCTCCGACAAATGTGCAGCGTATTTGCACCAGAAGACTTCGTGCAAAGTTTGGTGGCGATAGCTTTAAAACTGACGGAGGAGATAGCCTAGAAACTGACGGACAGACGGATAGACGTACAGACGGACATGGCTATATCGAGTCAGCTCGTCATGCTGATCAAGAATATATATTCTTTATGTGGTCGGAAATGCTTCCTTCTATGCGTTACAAACATTGCCGTTTAGGTTGCAGAGGGTGCAGTGATCATCACTTATGTGGGGCTTGTAGCCCAGTTGCTGCACCTCGCTTCGGACCTTAAAGTTAGTGCTCATTGTCTTGGTTTCAAAATTATCGTTGAAATAATTTTTTTTACCCAGATTGTAGTCCAATTTATTAAGAGAAGCTTTACGTTGCTGGTAGGGGCCATATTCTCGCTTCTGATTCTTTGTTGTGCATCCATATTTAATAAAAATTGTCGGTGGGAGATATGGCGTGGCCAAATTGAAAGTAAACTTGTTCTAGCTGCAAATATAAGACTTTTTGTCCCGTACACGTCAAACCTCTCTCTCTTACCATCTCTGAGATCTGTGCGTGCATACCGACAAACAGACGGAAAGACTGACATGGCTATATCGACTCGGCTGTTGATGCTGATAAAATATATACATACTTTATGGTGTCGGAGATGCTTCCTTTTTGGGTTTAGGTTCGATCCTTGGATTGGTCTGTAGTGGAAACAAAATTAATATAAAACAAAGCAATTCATTTATTTAGATACGAAAGATTGCTGAATTTCAGAAGATAATTTAATCATTTGTGTCCTAATAATTGCGTTCGACTTAAAATCTACTCAAATCGTGTAGAAATCGGTGTGTGGAACACGTTGGTATGTTGAATAATTAAAATATACTTAATTTTTATAATCAATCCGACCTTGAGTCAGCCAACATCCACTTTGAATAAAAATCAAACCAGGTCGCTAAAACCCCATACACATTAATTTTTAAGTAAAATATAATTTCGTAGTTTTTGTAGATAAATGTTTTCCCATGTGAATAATTGAAAAGCTTTGAAGTAAAGGATCTTAAAAACCACAGGCTACTAGAGATGGGGATATTATTAGTAGTTCTGAATTCTGTTCTATGTGTTTTTATACCCTTGCAAAGGGTATTATAATATTGCCCAGAAGTTTGCAACGCATAGAAATATTTATTTCCGACCCCATAAACTATATATATTCTTGATCAGGGTGACGAGCTGAGTCGATTGAGCTTTGTCCGTACGTCTGTCTGTTTCTACGCGAACTAGTCGCTCAGTTTTGAAGCTTTCGAGCTGTTATTTTGCTCAGAGTCTTCTTTTTGCTGCACACTACTAATATGTCGAAGCCGACCGGATCGGATGATCGGTCGGAAAACTAGTTTTAGTGAGAAAAACTTTTTTCTTTTCAACGGAAACGTCTTAAAACTTTGTAATCGTAGGTTTTCTATGTTTTTTTATAATTCTACCAAATTTTATCAAAATCGGAAACTATATGGTATAGCTGCCCTACAAAAGATAGGTCTGAAAAACAGTCTTAGTTAGAAAAACTTTTTTGTTTTTAATGGTAGCATCCTGCAATTTTGTATTTGTTTGTTTCACATGCTTTCACATTATTTTAATTTTTTGGGCAAATCGGATGATTATATCATTTAGCTCCCATACGAACGATGGGTCTGAAAATGTTAAAAATAGTGTTTTTTGAAAATATTTAAGCGAGCATTGCAAGGGTGTAAAAACTTCAGCACCGACGAAGTTAGCTTAGCTTTCTCGTTTTAATTTCACTTTGCGGCACATTTCAGGTCGCTCAAAACCAACCACATAACAGATGGAATCGCTAAACAGAAGGTAACATTTTCTGATTTTTGTTGAAGCGAACCGATGTTTTAGGTTCGGAACAGGTTTGGGTTCAGCATTTAATTTCAGAGAGGCTTGGTATAAGGTTCGGCTCACAATGAAATAAAATTCGAAGTTCAGTGCTCCAACCGGCTCGGTTGAAAGATTCATATTAATGATAACACTCTGTTAATAACAATAAGGAATGTTATTAAACACAAACTCCCCTGAGTAATGGGTATTTCGAAGTCGGGCAAGGCCGACTTTCTCGTTTTAAGTGAATAAAGTGCCATTTGCGAAATTGTCCAAATATTCTATGTGTCTATCCACGGAATAATCCACCATGACAGAAAAATTCAAAGCTAATAAACCGTTTTTTCTTTCTTGGATTATTTAAGAGATATATTCAAAATTTATTAAACTAAAGAGTTCAAGGCTCTCCGAATATCGAAATATCTGTCTTCAAAGTTCAAGTAACATTTTTTGTTAGTTTCGATTTTTTCTAAGAGCATCCTCTCTTTACAACTTTCATTTCTAAGAGTAACTGTACGATTGGACTCTTAATGCAAAGCATTTGCTAAAACAACAAATAACCACAAAAAAATTGCAAAAGAGGGTAATTGTCTAGTATAGCGGCCTACTCTCAGAAAATTTCCCTTCGATAGTTCGCGAATTATGAAGAATTTTCATGCAGAAAATACGCGTGGCTTAAAAAGAATCAAAGAAGACCCCCGCGTTTTTTCTGCATGACAATTATTCATAATTCTGAGAGTAGGCCGCTATACTAGACAATTACCCAAAAGAGCAAACACATATCAATTAACGAACAAATTTTGATTTGCTTTTAAGGTTGTTCTTAGACGCAGCGTTACGCCACAAAACATAATTTATTTTCATTGTCTCTACGCTGACCAACGGAAGAGGGTGAATTTTTATCAAATAATCATTATTTTATAAGCTCAACATATAATAAAAAAAAAATTCTGGTTGAGCAATAACGAAATTTTTAATTGAAGGGCCCAGCCGAATAACCAAGTACCAAGCTTAAATGTAATATAACCATCAATAAGAAACTTACTCTCCTAAATTTTTAGTCTGATAGCCGCTAATGGAGTGGAGCTATGAGTGCGGAAACTGTAACATCCAACGAATGTTGCTGTTCGCCGAGCTGATGGAAGGGTAGGCATTCTATGCGGAGCGCGCGCTGGATTTCCGGCACTGTCTCGTCGGCGATGGGGGGGTTATTAAAGGGTACAGCGATGCTACTTGCTCGATTCGAGGTTGATTATTAACTATTAAAATTCGCGTGCTGTTTTAGGGGTCAATTCTCATATCAATCAGCCAGAACTATTAGGCAAAAATTATATGAACTTGTGGTACTTCATTATAACTGATTCAGCGATTTCTTTTGGCAATGGCTTGGTCATCTTAACGTTCATTAACAGGCTGTGGACATAATATTTGGTGCCACGACTGTAATCCATTCACCTGATACAGAGGCTGCAGCTAGTCCAACGAAGCGCAATCACAACAACAACATAACTTGGCTACAACAAGCCATAGCATTGAGGTTTACGGTAAATCTCTCTCGGGTTCTTCATGCACTCAGTCGCTGTCGATATCTTTTGCCAAAAAAGTAAATAAAGCAATAAACCAACAACCCAACTTAAAAGTTGTTGTAGGCAAGCTCACTAGCAGAGTGCTGAGGGCATCCGATCATTCGTGGCTTTGAACCAATTGTGAACCACTCGAACGGTTTATGAAAATATATATGAAACTTTTCCAGCACTTTCGGCGGTGTCCATTTAGAGGGATGCTAAAGATTTTGAGTTTGAGGAACGCGATTGCCTTTAAAATTAAGATCACTTGCTGACATGGGTCTTCGTTGTTTGCTTTTGTTGACGTTTAACACAATTACAGTTCTTTCAACCTTTTTGCCGAACAAAATATCTGATTTTAACTTTTTCAATGCTTCAACCCTTTTTTTCTTTATGGAATTCACTTATTTTTCAACTTTTTGTTTACAGCTGCATCAAACCAAAACAAATTTGGCAAAAACAAAAAATCAAAAATACAAAAAAAATAGTAATCTAACGATTTGGCTGGGGTTCAGCTTTGTTGAGGATTCTGTAGGCAGAACATATAATCGAATGGGGCACTAGATACTATGCTGTTTCTGAAATTTTCCGTGTTAAGTTATGGAAGCACATGTTTTCTCAATTTTTCGCACATTTTTAGTTTTGGAGTTCGCGAGTCGATCCTCTATCAATTAGCCCAAATAGAACAATAGTTGTAATTGTTGTCTTGGTTCAATGATGCTCACCCAAGCTTGCGATCCAACAAAAGCTCTTCGCTGATAGAGAGTAAGGCTTTCGGCGAATTGGAGTGTAAGAGTTAGGTATTATATGGGTATGGGTGTTGGTATTGGTGCCACTCTGTATTAAAATAAAAAGAACCAACAGAGTTTCTGGTTCAAAAAAAAAAAGACAATTACTGGCTGGTTCAACCAAAAGGGGAGTGTACAAAATATTTACCCTCTTTGGATTGGCACCAGAATTAGGACTGGAGACAGAAGAGGAAGGAGACTGCCATACTGAGAAGCGTGTAAGCCCCTTATATATTATTTTTATAGGATATTTTCTTTCTGTTGGTTCACTACTAGTAATCATTATTTTAGTTATTAACTTTACCTTGCCTGGCCCTCGAACAAGAGACCTCGGGGAAACTTCAACACGAAAGGCATCTTTTCGCACTCAACTGCCAAGCTTGCGAGTGGGGACAGTAAATAACGCAGTCAAATGCTAAGCACTCAGCTGCCTCTTTTATATTCCGAAAGCAGTGAATTCGAACTTGAGAATTACATGCGGTGTCTTTTTATATTTTTTTTTTAAATTTAAGGGCGGTTTTCTAGACTTTTTTTCTATATTTTAGGGCGATTTTCTCAGCATTCCGAATATTAGTTGCCCCTTTTATATTCCGAATGCACGGAATTCGTACTTAAGAATTACAAGGGGTATCTTTTTACTATTTTTCTATTCTTTAGGGCGATTTCCTAGACTTTTTTGTCTATATATTAGGGCGAATTTCTAAATGGCTTGTCTAAATTTAAGAAATGTGCTTTCTAAAATTTAAGGCGTTTTTCTAAATTCGCCCTATTTGCAATTTATTTTTTTTTCTAAATTCAAGGGCGAATTCGCCCTTAATTTAAGAAAGTATTTAGGAATTTTCTAAAAATTCTTTTTTAGGGTTTTTTTTTTCCTAATTTTAAGAAAAAACTGTCTAAAAACAAGAAAGAAAAATTATTTAGGGTGCATTTCTAAAAACTAGAAAATATATTTTTTGAGTGTAACTAAACTCATCAAGTGTTTTTTGGATACCTTGATATAATGCCTTTTCGTGCAATTCTCTGACAATTTCCTCAAAATCTGCATAAGTGGGAATATTAACAAATAATTTTGAGGATTTGAGGATGGTAATACCAGTTTTTGGCTTAACGAGTGACATTCATACATGTCGTTGAAATGTCGCGAAGTCTTTGTGTTGTGAAACTTGCCTCCTGGCAGTTTCAATGATGAGCAAATTCTGCTCGGGGGTCTTTTCCTTCAATTTATACTAATTAGCTGAGACGATGTGACTAATTACAACTTCAATTCAATTTCAGTTTATTTTAACAAATGCAAATAATATTAATTTTACAAATTAGAGAAAGATTAGAAAAGGCAAAACGATTAGATGCCCGCGACTAGCACGCAACTGCACTCGATGACGTTCAGTTCTCGACTCTCTGCTTTTCTGCGACCAAACTTTGATGGGAGTGAGTGCATGTGAAGAAGAGCTTTTAAATTCGCTGTATTGTGTTTCTTTGAGCTTTGAAAACCGTACATGCCGCCCCCAATACCGGGACGAGTATTTGAACCAATCGTTCGCTGGTATCCTGTTGCTCTACTGAAAGGAGAAAGTGTTCATTATGGCATATAACTGTGCGATTAAAGGTGCTACTTTGGGTAATATGATGTTTCTGGCTCGTAAAGTCTTGGTAGTGGCAGACGGCCAATTTTAGAAACAGAACGTTTATATACTCCGGATGCTGTTTTAATAGTGGCCACCCTAACCAGATTGTCTGCTCCTGGGTGAACTTCAATAATTTTTCCTAATTTCCATTCGTTGGGCGGCAGCCGGTCATCCTTGATAATGACGATGTCATTAACTTGAAGGTTGTCGGTATCGTTGCGCCATTTAGGGCGAGCTTGTAGGTGAGAAAGCCAATCAGTACTCCA
The DNA here is from genome assembly GCA_035044965.1 of Lordiphosa andalusiaca. Lineage (NCBI taxonomy): Eukaryota > Metazoa > Arthropoda > Insecta > Diptera > Drosophilidae > Lordiphosa > Lordiphosa andalusiaca. Next base: position 176,294 of record JAWNNM010002111.1, on the reverse strand, counting down.
ACGTGTCCAGAATTGTCGCAACATTCTTTGTCCTTCCAAAAAGTGAGTTCTGAGTGGAACATAATTTGGAGAGATATCCGGTGGAGCTAACAGCGAATCGCCTATCAAAAAATGAGCGGGTCCTAGCACCGGTAGGTCATCTGGCTCAACGTTAAGAGGGCATAAGGGCCTAGAATTAAGGCAGGCTTCTATCTGTGTTAAACCTGTGGCGAGTTGTTCATATGTCATTCGGTGTCCTGAAAAAGATCGATAGAGATGGGTTTTAACTGCTTTGACATTGGCTTCACATAGTCCCCCAAAATTTGGACTGTGCGGAGGGTTGAAGTGCCATTGAACTTGACGTGAGGCTAGATTGGGAACTAAGTTCTCTGACAGCTCTTTATGAAAGGTTTTGTGCCAGCTTTGAATTGCTTTGTCTGCTCCGATGAAGTTAGTGCCGCAATCGCTATACATGTGCTGACAATATCCGCGTCGTGCAATTAAACGCTGCGAAGCCATGAGAAAATGTTCAGTGGATAATCCTGAAACAGCTTCTAGGTGTATGGCCTTTGTAGCTAGGCAGATAAAAACTGCTATATACGCTTTGAAGCTTGTGTGTCCACGGAACCTTGACGCTCGAATTTCAAAGGCTCCCGTGTAGTCCACTCCATTTCGTAAATGACCACGAACTCGAATTATATGTTTGTCGTCTAGAAAGGGTGATAGCTGACAAAGCTTATGTTTGCTTGGTAAGGGTTTGTTGGCTTTTAGTATCGAAATTTTAGCGTTAAATATCTCTTTCTGGACAATACGTACGATTTTACTCAGGGCGCCCGGTCGTTCTTGCACCTGAAGAGGGCCGGATAGAAGTTGATTACCTTTGGCGCGAGTGTTGTGTATAAACCCTAGTACGTATGCCATGACTGAGATTAGATTGTCGTATGAAGAGTAGTTTTTATACTCTGTACCGTAGGTACATAGAGTATTATAAGTTTGTGCAAAAGTATGTAACATCCAGAAGGAAGCATCTCCGACCCCATAAAGTATATATATTCTTGATCAGCATCAACAGCCGAGTCATGTCCGTCATGTCCGTCTGTCCGTCTGTCCGTCTGTCTGTCCGTATGAACGCACAGATCTCAGAGATGGTAAGAGATAGAGGTTTGACATGTATGGGACATATGCTTCTAATGTCTGCAGGCAGATCAAGTTTATTATCAATTTTGGCCACGCCCCCTCTCGCCCCCGCAATTTAGAAAAAACGTCATATCTCCCACAGTTTTAAAGATAGATGGCTTGTTCCTTCTGGACATATTTAGTTATTAGGATATAATATCGATCCGCCAAAGGAATGAAGAAGATCGGATGAACGGTTTTCGAGTTATGATCAAAAGAAAAATTTTCTTGGTACAGAGTATGTTATAGTCGGGCTTGACCGACTTTCTTTCTTGTTGATGAAGGATTCCTGGACTTCAGAAATTTCAGCATTATGCAGCAACAACTTGGACGGGTTTTCTTCAATACTGCCCATGTCAATGTTGTGGATGGAACAATTGCTTGCATGCCAATGTGATTTTTGCTCGTGAAGCCATTGGGGACCTGACCACCATAAAGGATGAATGGCCAACTCCTGTGGGGTAAGACCGCGTGTAGTGTACAGCATTCGATGATCTGCCGAACGCGATTGGAGACAAAGGTTTGCCAGCGGGAGGGATCACCATTTATCCAAAAGAGTACAATGGTTGCATCTGAAAAATAGAAAATCTCAGAGAACGGTTGATGAGTGTGCAGTTGCTCACGGATCCATTTGGCCAACTTTACAGCAAGCAACGCACCAGAGAGTTCCACACGAGGATTGGTGAGTGGTTTTGTTGGCGCTACTCGGCTGCGTGCAGCAAGAAGATGTGTGTGAATGATCCCATCAGATTGTTCTGATCGAATGTATGCACATGTTGCATATGCCATGGATGATCCGTCACAGAATACATGAAGCTGAAGAGATGAGAGATCCTGAATGTCGAAACCCAGCCATCTGGGTACTTGAATATGTTCGATGTGTGGCAGATTATTTACAAACTCATGCCATCGTTCGCTTAAAGGAGATGGCAGTGGTTCGTCCCAATCCAGCGGAGAGAAGCTGCCATCATCGCGTTGACTTTGTGTTTTCCACACATCCTTGAGGATCGCCTTGGCTGTAGTGATGCTAGGAGTTAGGAAGCCCAAGGGATCGAATAGGCGCGTGACTGTGGAAAGTATAGAACCACTAAGCACTTATATATAGAGCCTTCAAACTGGGTTTTTTTTTTGGTTTCACTTCTCAAGTTGAGATTGCGACCCCAGCGCCCGATCGTAGACACCCGACCGCAACCCCGAGTGAGCGGCAGCTAGCAGAGAGCACCAGAGAGCAGAGGCTATTTAGTGCCCGTTCAACCCCAGAACGAGACGCACGACGCACAGTGGCCGGAATCGCGAATTTGGGGTTGCAAAAATCGTAACTTTTGAACGGAAAGAGATATTTAAAAAATTTCAAGGAGACGCTGATAGAAAATTCCTGTAGCTTTAAAATGAGCATACGTTCATCTTTGTAGGTGAACAGGGGGACTCAGGATCGGCTGTCAAAGTTGAAAATTTAATACTCTGAAAAAATTGTATGAGAAAGTCTCCGTATTTTAATTTTTTAAAATTGATTTATTAAAAATTAAGTTTTAATAATATTAAAAACTAAAAAAATTTTCTAAAATGTTTATTTGTACTTACTAAAAAAAATTTATTTTCACACCAAATTAGTTCCAGCTTGGGAATGGATAATTTTCTGTTAAAATGATATGTTGTCATATCATTAGTGCTTAATAGTCTTAATATTTCTGGGGAATATACGTTGGTTAATTCCGCGAGAGTCCTGATGTGTCTGAGAGATGAGATACGAGGAACAGAGGAGGCCGACAACATGTTGAAAAGGTCTGCATTTTCTTGATGTCGAGATATTTTGCACGTGTTCGCATATGTATACCTTTTATAGTCCTTGTTTTTGGATTCTTGGGCTTTCTCTGACAACTCTCCCATCGATGAAAGTTGTTGTTGTATAAGCTACTCACCATGATCCAATATTTTATGAACAGTAGGAGTAACTATTTTCTCTGTGTACTTTGCACGTAAAATATCTCTTGTCTCCTTGGCATATTTTCCATATTTTCTTGCATCAACATTTACGCCGCAGCTTAAGACATTGAAAATTATCTTAATCCGTTTGATAACATCCAGATGATTTCCTGTTATCTGAGCAGTTGTCTCATCGTTGTTGAATAATCTCAGCGATGTATTTCCATCATTCTAGTTTCCATAGCCCTGCTTTGGGCAGTCGACTCGTAGCCCGAGCTCCTTCTTTTTCCCATTGTTTTGGTGTCATCAGAGTCGTCTCCTTTTCGTGGAAGAGTGTGTGCCAATTTGAGCATGATAGGGTCACTTCAGGGACAAAAGGGGTACAAAATCTACCCACTTGCTCCTTGCAAAGCGCAAAATTGCAAAAGGTCAATTGCAACTACCTATATTATGTGTTACCCTTCGTCGCGACGTGCGTCGAGCGCTGTCATTTCGCTTTTGTGTGTATCTCACGCCAATGCACACATTGTTGTCGTAAAAATGGGCAGTGTTGCCAAACTTCACTCCTCTTCCTTAGCACAAGACGCAAACTCAAATGGCAATACACCAGCAGACAGGCAGGCAGAATGGCATGCACCTGCTACAGAGATTGCTTCAATTGATTTTTAGTAAAGCAAAATATTTTTTATTTAAGATTTCTTCTGTTTCTATTTCTTTTTCTTTTATCAGATCTTTACAGGACTTACAATTGAACTTTTGTTGCGACTTATGTAGCACAAATCCTGCGAAATATCGCAATGCATTTTCATTAGCAATGCTCATTTCTAATGTAGGTACGTCATCAACCTTAGATACTTTAAATTCATCTAAAAGAGTTTCACAGCCTTTTTTGTACCTTTTCTTGGTACAGAGTATGTTATAGTCGGGCTTGACCGACTTTCTTTCTTGTTTGTTTGTGAACTTTGTCCCAACCGTTTAATTGTTTTGGATTTTATAAATTTTTGTGATATCCATGAGTGTGTGTAGATTGTAATAAAGTTGGGAAGTATGCGTTTTTTGTGTAATTTCTATATTTTTGCGTTGCAACTAAAATACTTTTTTTCGCACATTTAGCTAAAAACACTGAGATTATAAGTCCTACTGGAAACGTTGCAGCAGATCAAGTTCCGTGGTTAAATCTGGACTACGCTGGCGGTTGCAATAATTCATTGAATGAGCTCAACGAAGACACTGAAAATGATCCACCCGATGAACTTAGCGATTTGAGCATTTCATTTGACAGCGACGTGAGCCAAGTTACTGAAGATGCTTTGGAGTATTTAGCTGGCTACACAATAAGGAAAAAAATATTGACGGAATTTGAAAGCTCTTATCAGCTCAACTGTTTCGCTTATAACTCCGGTGTTTTTTGTCCGATCTGTAGAATAGATAGATATTGGGCCTAGCTTGATGTCTACTAAACCACTAGGCTCTAACTTAAAAATTGTGGATCTGACGGTTTTTTAGGTCTACGATGGGTAGAGGAGGTCTTGGATTTTTGGGGATAAAAGGGGCACTGGGTGGAATTTTCCAAATCTGAAACAAACTTGATCTGTGTGCAGCATAAGTCTACCTTCATGCAAAAATTTGTGGCTCTATCTCTTATAGTCTCTGAGATCGACGCGTTCACACAGACAGACAGACGGACGGACAGACGGACATGGCTATGTCGACTCGGCTGTTTATGCTGATCAAGAATATATAATATATACTTTATGGGGTCGGAAATATTTCCTTCTCCCTGTGACATACATTCGCACAACTTCATGATCCCCCTTTTCCCATTTTCAATGGGAACAGGGTATAAAATCAAAAAATATTGGGGCAAAGCAAATTATTAAAAATATTATTGTAAATAAACGAGAGCGTAAGTTAAAGTCGGCCCTGCCCGACTTTTAAATACCCGTTACTCAAAGCAATTAGTGTTTAATAACCTCATGCGGCTCAGATAAGTATGCAACGTTTTTTTAGCTCTGCCATTTATTATCCGATCTCTACTAAAATTTTTGAGATTGTACATATTGACCACATGCACTATACTGCAAAATCTGAACTCGCTAGCTTTCGAATTGATGGCAGATATTCAATATTTTTTATTGCGGGGTCTGGAGGGGGCGTGGCCAAAATTTGAAACAAACTTGATCTGCCTGCAGACAATACTAGCTTACATCTTAAATTTGGTTGCTCTAGCTCTAGCTCTTCTAGTCTCTGAGATCTAGATGTTCATACAGACGGACGGACGGACGGACGGACATGGCTATATCGACTCGGCTGTTGATTCTGATGAAGAATATATGTACTTTATGATATCGGAGATGCTTCCTTCTGCCTGTTACATACGAGTAACGGGTATAAAAATTGTGTAACATTTGAATTTATGCCAACTAACTTTAAATTCAAAATTTTATTTCGTCTTCTTGCAAATAGTTCAAATATAACTTCAGACATATGACATGCAAAATTAAACAAACACAAAACAAAGCAAGCTTTATTCTATCTGACAAATGTTCTGCTGTCTCTTTCTATCACACAGGCATTGATAGACTGCAGTCGACTGGCCCTCAGCATATGCTGACGGCTTCACCTTGTTATTCCACCATGAATAGAAGGTAGTGCAATCACTTGCTCCATTGCGCATTCGTTAAAATTTGTGAGTCTGTGACGTCATTTGACAGATGGTTGCGTTTTTTAAATTTTAAATTTTTTTTGATAATAATTAGTTGCTTTAATTTAGTCATTTGCATTTTGGCTTGTGCGTGAGTGACTTCATTTCAAAATCAATATGAAGTATTCCGTGCCCTTGTAAAATGGAGTTGGACGCCATTGAAAACAAATTAAGGACGCAGAACCCACCGTAATAGCGAAGCCTTCCAAAAAATGTTTGCGTTGAATAACATTGTCGGAGAAACATCTGGAACTGGCGGAAAAAATGGATTGCAATGAATAAAAAAAACTGCTATTTTTTCGAAGCCGGATGCTTTCATTGTCTTGCGATGTGATTGGAAAAGATACATTGTGTTAGGGACCTCTCAATAAATAAAAAAATTGGTGTCGCTGTTGATTAACAGGGTGGACAAATTATTTGCAAATTTCAATAATTTTTTGTTGAGCCTAAGAGCTGGTTTTGAGAATGTGTGAAATAGTTGTTGGAATCGTATTGTGAATACTTACAATAAATGTTAAGCTCAACGAAATCGGGTTAAGCCGTTCTGCAAATAATTTGTATACAATTGCTTTTGATTTTTAAAGGTGATTTTTCCTGGTTTTAATAAAAAAAAACTACAGTGCTTGTGCTTCACCAAAGTCGACAAGGTTCTGCTGTCGCGCTAATCGAACTATAGAGAGTAACCTCTCGTCCGGCTCAGGTTTTCATCCCGGAGTTGATCTCCGTGGGTTATTTGTGGCCAAAATTGTCAAGATAGGCAGGAGATTGAGGTTATGTTGGTGAATTCGCCGTAAACGTGCCTTCTGACGCCGCCTTCGCATACATACATGCGTCTCTAGTGATGGACACACACGCATACATATCGTCCGCTAAGTAGCTGTGCGAAACGAAGACAGACTAAATTTCGCTAACATTCAGCGAGAGTATAGTTAGCAGTTGCTTGAATCTCTTTCGAGGGCTACCCAAATAATTTCGAATCATGTTTAAGTACTATTAACCTTTTGATACCTTCTCTCTCGTAAATTATTTCTACTCAACCTAAACATTTAAAATGAGTGCGTCTGTAAATTAACACATTTTCGTAATATGAGCATAAACTTTAATTTCAACGAATAATTTTTAATTTTCGGCAAAGTCAAATGGTTAATTAGAACCATTCGAATAATTTTTTTTGTTAATCATATTGTTATGGTTTTGACATATCAGCAGCCACTCCACTTCCGTTACAATGATTTTTTTACTATAAAATATTAATTTCAATAATCACAGCCTAACAGCAGCTACGTCGAAGGGCCCTACGATCGTGCAGCGATGGATATACATGTGAGTTAATTTCGTAAGAAATCTGAAACCAAATTGAATGTAGTTATGAAAGTGTAGTTCACATATTGGAAACTTCAATGCGAAAAAGCTGCTCATATCTCAAATCCTTAGATTAAGGGTAAAAATCTTGCTCCAAACTAGTAATTTTCTTTTTCAACTATGCTATACCGCTTTATATATATTTTATTGAAATGATCTTTGAATTAATGAATTAACTTAACTTTGAATTAACTATGCTATACCCCTTTATATATATATTATTGAAATGATCTTTGAATTAATGAATACATTATGATTTTTTAATAAATTTATATCTGTCATAGCCAACATGCCAAAACAACGTCGAGTGATTTAGTTCTGTAATTGAAATAGGGGCAATTTATATTGTAGTCTCCGCGAATTGCCATGGTAGGGCGGGTGAAGATGAGCGTATGAACAACTACAGATGGTTCATACTCTAGGAAGAACTAATACTAAAACCGTCAGCGCGAATTCTTTGTACTGTGTCGGGTCTAATTGTTCCGTTTCTTTGGGTTCCCTTTATTATTATGATATTTGACCTTTTTTGTGTAGTTTCTGTTATGTGCACTTTATTTAATTATGTTAATGTGCTATGGGTATGTAGGAAAAGGAAAGAACCCCGACCTCCGACGAGCAAGCATAGAGCGATGCATAGTGCACAAACCCCTTCGTCGACTCGTAAATTCACAGATCCATCGACCTAGACTTGATCTTAGTTTTGATTCATTACGCTTGTAACCTCTTTCCTTGCCTGGATTTTTTGCAAGCGGAGTTTCATTCAAACCGCCGTTCTCCATTTTGGTGGGTAGGTGCATAGCGGGTGGGACCCTCTGGTTCCGTAGCTCATGCGGGATGGGGTGGGGTTTTTGCTTGCCCTCCTACCGAATTACAATAATTTTTCTAGTACGACTCGGTCTTGAAATTTCAATCCGAAGGTCGAGATCAAATCAATCTTTTTGAGCTTGAATTTATCTCGACCTTTTTTTTCTGTGTAGATATAATTAACATGTAATATCTTTAAGCTATTCTTGACAACAAAAGTGCTAAAAATGTGATTTAGATTCAAGGATTATTTTAAATTTATTTAACGATATATTTTTGTGACTTATGCCCTAATCATAAGTTTCTAATAATTTGTTGCACAAGAAAGTAAGTAAGATATAAATAAATAAATAAAAATACAACTCCCTTATATTGTTTGGTCTGTCCCGAGCTTGAATACTGTTCATTCGTATGGTGTCCGCAGTATAAAAAGCATGTTTATCGTATTAAGTAAGTTTAGAAACAATTCTTGTTCTTTGCAATAAATTGGGAGCCTGTGTTTGCCATCGTACCAATACACTAGGTAACCGAGGACGAGTCTTAGGTGTTTCTTTTCTTAGTAGTGTTGTAGTAGTGTTAATTTTCATAATTGCTTGGCTTGGCAATGCCGTTAGCCTTTCTAAACTATAATATACACTATAAAAATTAATTATGTATTTAAAAATAGAGGAAAGTTAACTTCGGCTCGGCCGAAGTTTGTATACCCTTTCAGCACGTTTCCCAACTAAATTGAAGGACATAACCACTGAAAACAAACAAGTTTTTCCCAATAAGACTTCTTTTCTGACTCTACTTTTGTATGACAGCTATATGATGTCCGATTTTGACCAAACTTGGCAGAATCGTGAAGAAGCATTAAAAACTAGTAAATACGGAGCTTGGAGACGATTGCATAAAAAACCAAAAAGGTTTTCTCGCTGGAACTAGTTTTTCCACCGATCGTTTCTATGGCAGCTATGTGTTATAGCCATCCGATCCGGCCGGCTCCGACAAATGTGCAGCGTATTTGCACCAGAAGACTTCGTGTAAAGTTTGGTGGCGATGGCTTTAAAACTGACGGAGGAGATAGCCTAGAAACTGACGGACAGACGGATAGACGTACAGACGGACATGGCTATATCGAGTCAGCTCGTCATGCTGATCAAGAATATATATTCTTTATGTGGTCGGAAATGCTTCCTTCTATGCGTTACAAACATTGCCGTTTAGGTTGCAGAGGGTGCAGTGATCATCACTTATGTGGGGCTTGTAGCCCAGTTGCTGCACCTCGCTTCGGACCTTAAAGTTAGTGCTAATTGTCTTGGTTTCAAAATTATCGTTGAAATAATTTTTTTTACCCAGATTGTAGTCCAATTTATTAAGAGAAGCTTTACGTTGCTGGTAGGGGCCATATTCTCGCTTCTGATTCTTTGTTGTGCATCCATATTTAATAAAAATTGTCGGTGGGAGATATGGCGTGGCCAAATTGAAAGTAAACTTGTTCTAGCTGCAAATATAAGACTTTTTGTCCCGTACACGTCAAACCTCTCTCTCTTACCATCTCTGAGATCTGTGCGTGCATACCGACAAACAGACGGAAAGACTGACATGGCTATATCGACTCGGCTGTTGATGCTGATAAAATATATACATACTTTATGGTGTCGGAGATGCTTCCTTTTTGGGTTTAGGTTCGATCCTTGGATTGGTCTGTAGTGGAAACAAAATTAATATAAAACAAAGCAATTCATTTATTTAGATACGAAAGATTGCTGAATTTCAGAAGATAATTTAATCATTTGTGTCCTAATAATTGCGTTCGACTTAAAATCTACTCAAATCGTGTAGAAATCGGTGTGTGGAACACGTTGGTATGTTGAATAATTAAAATATACTTAATTTTTATAATCAATCCGACCTTGAGTCAGCCAACATCCACTTTGAATAAAAATCAAACCAGGTTAATTTTTAAGTAAAATATAATTTCGTAGTTTTTGTAGATAAATGTTTTCCCATGTGAATAATTGAAAAGCTTTGAAGTAAAGGATCTTAAAAACCACAGGCTACTAGAGATGGGGATATTATTAGTAGTTCTGAATTCTGTTCTATGTGTTTTTATACCCTTGCAAAGGGTATTATAATATTGCCCAGAAGTTTGCAACGCATAGAAATATTTATTTCCGACCCCATAAACTATATATATTCTTGATCAGGGTGACGAGCTGAGTCGATTAAGCTTTGTCCGTACGTCTGTCTGTTTCTACGCGAACTAGTCGCTCAGTTTTGAAGCTTTCGAGCTGTTATTTTGCTCAGAGTCTTCTTTTTGCTGCACACTACTAATATGTCGAAGCCGACCGGATCGGATGATCGGTCGGAAAACTAGTTTTAGTGAGAAAAACTTTTTTCTTTTCAACGGAAACGTCTTAAAACTTTGTAATCGTAGGTTTTCTATGTTTTTTTATAATTCTACCAAATTTTATCAAAATCGGAAACTATATGGTATAGCTGCCCTACAAAAGATAGGTCTGAAAAACAGTCTTAGTTAGAAAAACTTTTTTGTTTTTAATGGTAGCATCCTGCAATTTTGTATTTATTTGTTTCACATGCTTTCACATTATTTTAATTTTTTGGGCAAATCGGATGATTATATCATTTAGCTCCCATACGAACGATGGGTCGGAAAATGTTAAAAATAGTGTTTTTTGAAAATATTTAAGCGAGTACTTGCAAGGGTGTAAAAACTTCAGCACAGACGAAGTTAGCTTAGCTTTCTCGTTTTAATTTCACTTTGCGGCACATTTCAGGTCGCTCAAAACCAACCACATAACAGATGGAATCGCTAAACAGAAGGTAACATTTTCTGATTTTTGTTGAAGCGAACCGATGTTTTAGGTTTGGAACAGGTTTGGGTTCAGCATTTAATTTCAGAGAGGCTTGGTATAAGGTTCGGCTCACAATGAAATAAAATTCGAAGTTCAGGGCTCCAACCGGCTCGGTTGAAAGATTCATATTAATGATAACACTCTGTTAATAACAATAAGGAATGTTATTAAACACAAACTCCCCTGAGTAATGGGTATTTCGAAGTCGGGCAAGGCCGACTTTCTCGTTTTAAGTGAATAAAGTGCCATTTGCGAAATTGTCCAAATATTCTATGTGTCTATCCACGGAATAATCCACCATGACAGAAAAATTCAAAGCTAATAAACCGTTTTTTCTTTCTTGGATTATTTAAGAGATATATTCAAAATTTATTAAACTAAAGAGTTCAAGGCTCTCCGAATATCGAAATATCTGTCTTCAAAGTTCAAGTAACATTTTTTGTTAGTTTCGATTTTTTCTAAGAGCATCCTCTCTTTACAATTTTCATTTCTAAGAGTAACTGTACGATTGGACTCTTAATGCAAAGCATTTGCTAAAACAACAAATAACCACAAAAAAATTGCAAAAGAGGGTAATTGTCTAGTATAGCGGCCTACTCTCAGAAAATTTCCCTTCGATAGTTCGCGAATTATGAAGAATTTTCATGCAGAAAATACGCGTGGCTTAAAAAGAATCAAAGAAGACCCCCGCGTTTTTTCTGCATGACAATTATTCATAATTCTGAGAGTAGGCCGCTATACTAGACAATTACCCAAAAGAGCAAACACATATCAATTAACGAACAAATTTTGATTTGCTTTTAAGGTTGTTCTTAGACGCAGCGTTACGCCACAAAACATAATTTATTTTCATTGTCTCTACGCTGACCAACGGAAGAGGGTGAATTTTTTTCAAATAATCATTATTTTATAAGCTCAACATATAATAAAAAAAAAATTCTGGTTGAGCAATAACGAAATTTTTAATTGAAGGGCCCAGCCGAATAACCAAGTACCAAGCTTAAATGTAATATAACCATCAATAAGAAACTTACTCTCCTAAATTTTTAGTCTGATAGCCGCTAATGGAGTGGAGCTATGAGTGCGGAAACTGTAACATCCAACGAATGTTGCTGTTCGCCGAGCTGATGGAAGGGTAGGCATTCTATGCGGAGCGCGCGCTGGATTTCCGGCACTGTCTCGTCGGCGATGGGGGGGTTATTAAAGGGTACAGCGATGCTACTTGCTCGATTCGAGGTTGATTATTAACTATTAAAATTCGCGTGCTGTTTTAGGGATCAATTCTCATATCAATCAGCCAGAACTATTAGGCAAAAATTATATGAACTTGTGGTACTTCATTATAACTGATTCAGCGATTTCTTTTGGCAATGGCTTGGTCATCTTAACGTTCATTAACAGGCTGTGGACATAATATTTGGTGCCACGACTGTAATCCATTCACCTGATACAGAGGCTGCAGCTAGTCCAACGAAGCGCAATCACAACAACAACATAACTTGGCTACAACAAGCCATAGCATTGAGGTTTACGGTAAATCTCTCTCGGGTTCTTCATGCACTCAGTCGCTGTCGATATCTTTTGCCAAAAAAGTAAATAAAGCAATAAACCAACAACCCAACTTAAAAGTTGTTGTAGGCAAGCTCACTAGCAGAGAGCTGAGGGCATCCGATCATTCGTGGCTTTGAACCAATTGTGAACCACTCGAACGGTTTATGAAAATATATATGAAACTTTTCCAGCACTTTCGGCGGTGTCCATTTAGAGGGATGCTAAAGATTTTGAGTTTGAGGAACGCGATTGCCTTTAAAATTAAGATCACTTGCTGACATGGGTCTTCGTTGTTTGCTTTTGTTGACGTTTAACACAATTACAGTTCTTTCAACCTTTTTGCCGAACAAAATATCTGATTTTAACTTTTTCAATGCTTCAACCCTTTTTTTCTTTATGGAATTCACTTATTTTTCAACTTTTTGTTTACAGCTGCATCAAACCAAAACAAATTTGGCAAAAACAAAAAATCAAAAATACAAAAAAAATAGTAATCTAACGATTTGGCTGGGGTTCAGCTTTGTTGAGGATTCTGTAGGCAGAACATATAATCGAATGGGGCACTAGATACTATGCTGTTTCTGAAATTTTCCGTGTTAAGTTATGGAAGCACATGTTTTCTCAATTTTTCGCACATTTTTAGTTTTGGAGTTCGCGAGTCGATCCTCTATCAATTAGCCCAAATAGAACAATAGTTGTAATTGTTGTCTTGGTTCAATGATGCTCACCCAAGCTTGCGATCCAACAAAAGCTCTTCGCTGATAGAGAGTAAGGCTTTCGGCGAATTGGAGTGTAAGAGTTAGGTATTATATGGGTATGGGTGTTGGTATTGGTGCCACTCTGTATTAAAATAAAAAGAACCAACAGAGTTTCTGGTTCAAAAAAAAAAAGACAATTACTGGCTGGTTCAACCAAAAGGGGAGTGTACAAAATATTTACCCTCTTTGGATTGGCACCAGAATTAGGACTGCAGACAGAAGAGGAAGGAGACTGCCATACTGAGAAGCGTGTAAGCCCCTTATATATTATTTTTATAGGATATTTTCTTTCTGTTGGTTCACTACTAGTAATCATTATTTTAGTTATTAACTTTACCTTGCCTGGCCCTCGAACAAGAGACCTCGGGGAAACTTCAACACGAAAGGCATCTTTTCGCACTCAACTGCCAAGCTTGCGAGTGGGGACAGTAAATAACGCAGTCAAATGCTAAGCACTCAGCTGCCTCTTTTATATTCCGAAAGCAGTGAATTCGAACTTGAGAATTACATGCGGTGTCTTTTTATATTTTTTTTTTAAATTTAAGGGCGGTTTTCTAGACTTTTTTTCTATATTTTAGGGCGATTTTCTCAGCATTCCGAATATTAGTTGCCCCTTTTATATTCCGAATGCACGGAATTCGTACTTAAGAATTACAAGGGGTATCTTTTTACTATTTTTCTATTCTTTAGGGCGATTTCCTAGACTTTTTTGTCTATATATTAGGGCGAATTTCTAAATGGCTTGTCTAAATTTAAGAAATGTGCTTTCTAAAATTTAAGGCGTTTTTCTAAATTCGCCCTATTTGCAATTTATTTTTTTTTCTAAATTCAAGGGCGAATTCGCCCTTAATTTAAGAAAGTATTTAGGAATTTTCTAAAAATTCTTTTTTAGGGTTTTTTTTTTTCCTAATTTTAAGAAAAAACTGTCTAAAAACAAGAAAGAAAAATTATTTAGGGTGCATTTCTAAAAACTAGAAAATATATTTTTTGAGTGTAATTAAACTCATCAAGTGTTTTTTGGATACCTTGATATAATGCCTTTTCGTGCAATTCTCTGACAATTTCCTCAAAATCTGCATAAGTGGGAATATTAACAAATAATTTTGAGGATTTGAGGATGGTAATACCAGTTTTTGGCTTAACGAGTGACATTCATACATGTCGTTGAAATGTCGCGAAGTCTTTGTGTTGTGAAACTTGCCTCCTGGCAGTTTCAATGATGAGCAAATTCTGCTCGGGGGTCTTTTCCTTCAATTTATACTAATTAGCTGAGACGATGTGACTAATTACAACTTCAATTCAATTTCAGTTTATTTTAACAAATGCAAATAATATTAATTTTACAAATTAGAGAAAGATTAGAAAAGGCAAAACGATTAGATGCCCGCGACCAGCACGAAACTGCACTCGATGACGTTCAGTTCTCGACTCTCTGCTTTTCTGCGACCAAACTTTGATGGGAGTGAGTGCATGTGAAGAAGAGCTTTTAAATTCGCTGTATTGTGTTTCTTTGAGCTTTGAAAACCGTACATGCCGCCCCCAATACCGGGACGAGTATTTGAACCAATCGTTCGCTGGTATCCTGTTGCTCTACTGAAAGGAGAAAGTGTTCATTATGGCATATAACTGTGCGATTAAAGGTGCTACTTTGGGTAATATGATGTTTCTGGCTCGTAAAGTCTTGGTAGTGGCAGACGGCCAATTTTAGAAACAGAACGTTTATATACTCCGGATGCTGTTTTAATAGTGGCCACCCTAACCAGATTGTCTGCTCCTGGGTGAACTTCAATAATTTTTCCTAATTTCCATTCGTTGGGCGGCAGCCGGTCATCCTTGATAATGACGATGTCATTAACTTGAAGGTTGTCGGTATCGTTGCGCCATTTAGGGCGAGCTTGTAGGTGAGAAAGCCAATCAGTACTCCAACGTGTCCAGAATTGTCGCAACATTCTTTGTCCTTCCAAAAAGTGAGTTCTGAGTGGAACATAATTTGGAGAGATATCCGGTGGAGCTAACAGCGAATCGCCTATCAAAAAATGAGCGGGTCCTAGCACCGGTAGGTCATCTGGCTCAACGTTAAGAGGGCATAAGGGCCTAGAATTAAGGCAGGCTTCTATCTGTGTTAAACCTGTGGCGAGTTGTTCATATGTCATTCGGTGTCCTGAAAAAGATCGATAGAGATGGGTTTTAACTGCTTTGACATTGGCTTCACATAGTCCCCCAAAATTTGGACTGTGCGGAGGGTTGAAGTGCCATTGAACTTGACGTGAGGCTAGATTGGGAACTAAGTTCTCTGACAGCTCTTTATGAAAGGTTTTGTGCCAGCTTTGAATTGCTTTGTCTGCTCCGATGAAGTTAGTGCCGCAATCGCTATACATGTGCTGACAATATCCGCGTCGTGCAATTAAACGCTGCGAAGCCATGAGAAAATGTTCAGTGGATAATCCTGAAACAGCTTCTAGGTGTATGGCCTTTGTAGCTAGGCAGATAAAAACTGCTATATACGCTTTGAAGCTTGTGTGTCCACGGAACCTTGACGCTCGAATTTCAAAGGCTCCCGTGTAGTCCACTCCATTTCGTAAATGACCACGAACTCGAATTATATGTTTGTCTTCTAGAAAGGGTGATAGCTGACAAAGCTTATGTCTGCTTGGTAAGGGTTTGTTGGCTTTTAGTATCGAAATTTTAGCGTTAAATATCTCTTTCTGGACAATACGGACGATTTTACTCAGGGCGCCCGGTCGTTCTTGCACCTGAAGAGGGCCGGATAGAAGTTGATTACCTTTGGCGCGAGTGTTGTGTATAAACCCTAGTACGTATGCCATGACTGAGATTAGATTGTCGTATGAAGAGTAGTTTTTGATGACGGATGTCCTGGACTTCAGAGAATTTCAGCATTATGCAGCAACAACTTGGACGGGTTTCTTCAATACTGCCCATGTCAATGTTCTGGATCGGAACAATTGCCTTGCATGCCGAATGTCCGATCTGTCCGTCTGCTCCGTGAAGCCATGTGGGGACCTGACCACCATAAAGGATGAATGGCCAACTCCTGTGGGGTAAGACCGCGCGTAGCACAGTCTGCTGGGTTGTCAGCGGTAGGTACATGTCTCCACTGCGTGGGTGTACAGCATTCGATGATCTGCCGAACGCGATTGGAGACAAAGGTTTGCCAGCGGGAGGGATCACCATTTATCCAAAAGAGTACAATGGTTGCATCTGAAAAATAGAAAATCTCAGAGAACGGTTGATGAGTGTGCAGTTGCTCACGGATCCATTTGGCCAACTTTACAGCAAGCAACGCACCAGAGAGTTCCACACGAGGATTGGTGAGTGGTTTTGTTGGCGCTACTCGGCTGCGTGCAGCAAGAAGATGTGTGTGAATGATCCCATCAGATTGTTCTGATCGAATGTATGCACATGTTGCATATGCCATGGATGATCCGTCACAGAATACATGAAGCTGAAGAGATGAGAGATCCTGAATGTCGAAACCCAGCCATCTGGGTACTTGAATATGTTCGATGTGTGGCAGATTATTTACAAACTCATGCCATCGTTCGCTTAAAGGAGATGGCAGTGGTTCGTCCCAATCCAGCGGAGAGAAGCTGCCATCATCGCGTTGACTTTGTGTTTTCCACACATCCTTGAGGATCGCCTTGGCTGTAGTGATGCTAGGAGTTAGGAAGCCCAAGGGATCGAATAGGCGCGTGACTGTGGAAAGTATAGAACCACTAAGCACTTATATATAGAGCCTTCAAACTGGGTTTTTTTTTTGGTTTCACTTCTCAAGTTGAGATTGCGACCCCAGCGCCCGATCGTAGACACCCGACCGCAACCCCGAGTGAGCGGCAGCTAGCAGAGAGCACCAGAGAGCAGAGGCTATTTAGTGCCCGTTCAACCCCAGAACGAGACGCACGACGCACAGTGGCCGGAATCGCGAATTTGGGGTTGCAAAAATCGTAACTTTTGAACGGAAAGAGATATTTAAAAAATTTCAAGGAGACGCTGATAGAGAATTCCTGTAGCTTTAAAATGAGCATACGTTCATCTTTGTAGGTGAACAGGGGGACTCAGGATCGGCTGCCAAAGTTGATAATTTAATACTCTGAAAAAATTGTATGAAAAAGTCTCCGTATTTTAATTTTTTAAAATTGATTTATTAAAAATTAAGTTTTAATAATATTAAAAACTAAAAAAATTTTCTAAAATGTTTATTTGTACTTACTAAAAAAATTTATTTTCACACCAAATTAGTTCCAACTTGGGAATGGATAATTTTCTGTTAAAATGATATGTTGTCATATCATTAGTGCTTAATAGTCTTAATATTTCTGGGGAATATTCGTTGGTTAATTCCGCGAGAGTCCTGATGTGTCTGAGAGATGAGATACGAGGAACAGAGGAGGCCGACAACATGTTGAAAAGGTCTGCATTTTCTTGATGTCGAGATATTTTGCACGTGTTCGCATATGTATACCTTTTATAGTCCTTGTTTTTGGATTCTTGGGCTTTCTCTGACAACTCTCCCATCGATGAAAGTTGTTGTTGTATAAGCTACTCACCATGATCCAATATTTTATGAACAGTAGGAGTAACTATTTTCTCTGGGTACTTTGCACGTAAAATATCTCTTGTCTCCTTGGCATATTTTCCATATTTTCTTGCATCAACATTTACGCCGCAGCTTAAGACATTGAAAATGATCTTAATCCGTTTGATAACATCCAGATGATTTCCTGTTATCTGAGCAGTTGTCTCATCGTTGTTGAATAATCTCCGCGATGTATTTCCATCATTCTTGTTTCCATAGCCCTGCTTTGGGCAGTCGACTCGTAGCCCGAGCTCCTTCTTTTTCCCATTGTTTTGGTGTCATCAGAGTCGTCTCCTTTTCGTGGAAGAGTGTGTGCCAATTTGAGCATGATAGGGTCACTTCAGGGAAGGTACAAAATCTACCCACTTGCTCCTTGCAAAGCGCAAAATTGCAAAAGGTCAATTGCAACTACCTATATTATGTGTTACCCTTCTCAGTAAATTATAAGAAAAGCTAAAAATAATTTTGCCTGACACATTTTCTTCTTCTTCTTCTTCCCAAATATTATTAACCTGTAGATTAAATCGCAAATATCAATGTAACGTCTAGGGTGGCAGGTTGTGGCAGCTGATTCTTTTACAATACGTTAATAAATAGACTAATACATAATACGTATGCTCCGAAACAACTGAAATCGGGTGAAATTGATGTTTCCGAGTCCATCAAATCTCTAAAACTAAACCAAAAATAGTGTTCACCCAAGACTTGAATGTTGATCTTTCAACTTAGATATAATAAAGTTGTTTAATGTATTTACATAAAGAATTTATGCATCTATTCAAAAAAATAAATCAATTTCAAATTGGTTTTACCGTTTGGATTTTACAGGTTCACAAAATTGACAGTTGAAACCAAAAAAATAAAAAATTCTGCACTTTGAAAAATTGTTCAACTTTGAACAACTGTAAAAGCCAAACCAATTGACCAATTTCTATAAACCAAAGTTTTTTGGCCTATCTGGGGTTCCCTTTATTGAATGAAATTAATCTCCTCAAAAAAATCGACCATCAAAAATTGATTTTTGCAACGCCAAATTCGCCAATCCGGCCACTGTGCGACGTGCGTCGAGCGCTGTCATTTCGTTTTTGTGTGTATCTCACGCCAATGCACACATTGTTGTCGTAAAAATGGGCAGTGTTGCCAAACTTCACTCCTCTTCCTTAGCACAAGA
Organism: Lordiphosa andalusiaca; assembly: GCA_035044965.1. Classification (NCBI taxonomy): domain Eukaryota; kingdom Metazoa; phylum Arthropoda; class Insecta; order Diptera; family Drosophilidae; genus Lordiphosa; species Lordiphosa andalusiaca. The sequence continues at coordinate 157,411 of JAWNNM010002111.1, read as the reverse complement.
CGCAAACTCAAATGGCAATACACCAGCAGACAGGCAGGCAAAATGGCATGCACCTGCTACAGAGATTGCTTCAATTGATTTTTAGTAAAGCAAAATATTTTTTATTTAAGATTTCTTCTGTTTCTATTTCTTTTTCTTTTATCAGATCTTTACAGGACTTACAATTGAACTTTTGTTGCGACTTATGTAGCACAAATCCTGCGAAATATCGCAATGCATTTTCATTAGAAATGCTCATTTCTAATGTAGGTACGTCATCAACCTTAGATACTTTAAATTCATCTAAAAGAGTTTCACAGCTTACCTTTAAGTTTTTGTAGCTCACCTGTTCTTGGTCATTTACTTCATTATCTTATTCGTGTTGTGCTTCATCGATTACATTAATAAGCATATAATCTTCACCTGGCTCGCAATTTCCAGTTGTTGTTTTAGAAGTTATAACTTTCATTGATTACATCTGTGAGATAATTGAATTAAATTCAAAAAGCATGGGATTATTATTTGTCGCACCTCTACTTCTTATTAAGTAAAACAGGTGTTCTAATGCATCTTAATTTAGCCGTGACAATGCATTTGAAAAAATGAAAGTTAAATACATTTGAAATACATATGTGCTTTCTTGATAACTTTGGACACATACGAGCCGAGTTGCTTGTGTCAATTTCAAACAATCTAACATATAATCCCCGTACGCTTTGATATCTTTTGTCGTGGCAGTCTCCGCAAAACCCCGAACAGGTAACCCGTTGTACCTGTTACATTGTAACGGCTTTTCACCAGTTTTGGGATTTTTAGAGTTAATTTCTTAGTCATAAAGAAGCAAAATGGGCAAATATCGATCTGTGAATGAATTTGGTGTCTTGTGAACTCAAGAGGATATTGCCATTCACATCCCTCTCCATTTCTATGTTCAAGTGCCCTCCAAATGCCCCACGTTCTAAAACGTCTCTTACTCACACACATTTGCAAATTGCCAGTTATCTTACAATTCTTATTTTTCTTACAAACACATAAAAGGGGCTTACCGATATAGTCCCTTAATTTAGATCAAAATTGGCCAAATTATTTGAATGCCAAAAGCACAAAAATCTAAATTGCATTATTGTATTGGTTTAAACAGTGCATTATTTAATGCATTATTTGTAATCTAGTTGGTTTTTTTTTTAATAAATTAAAAAAATAAAAAAAAATTTTATAAGCACACAATTATTTACTTACGTATATAATTAATAGAACAACAATTAACAAAATAAATATAATAAAAAATCATAAATAAAAAATATTTTGCTTTACTAAAAATCAATGGAAGCAATCTCTGTAGCAGGTGCATGCCATTTTGCCTGCCTGTCTGCTGGTGTATTGCCATTTGAGTTTGCGTCTTGTGCTAAGGAATAGGAGTGAAGTTTGGCAACACTGCCCATTTTTACGACAACAATGTGTGCATTGGCGTGAGATACACACAAAAGCGAAATGACAGCGCTCGACGCACGTCGTGCGTCTCGTTCTGGGGTTGAACGGGCACTAAATAGTCTCTGCTCTCTGCTAGCTGCCGCTCACTCGGGGTTGCGGTCGGGTGTCTACGATCGGGCGCTGGGGTCGCAATCTCAACTTGAGAAGTGAAACCAAAAAAAACCCAGTTTGAAGGCTCTATATATAAGTGCTTAGTGATAGAACGTTTAGTGTATACTGGGTTTATTGTGAATTTGATTTTAAAACCGTAATAGTCATTATTAGGATGCCAGTAGAGACCTAATGATTTAATAGAGTCTTGATTGTCAAACTCTAATATGTTGGTGCTGGATAGATGTCTGTATTGCCGGTTCCCCCCATGGGCCACCAAAAATGTTGTGAAACTTGCCTCCTGGCAGTTTCAATGATGAGCAAATTCTGCTCGGGGGACTTTTCCTTCAATTTGTATTAATTAGCTGAGACGATGTGACTAATTACAACTTCAATTCAATTTCAGTTTATTTTAACAAATGCAAATAGTATTAATTTTACAAATTAGAGAAAGATTAGAAAAGGCAAAACGATTAGATGCTCGCGACCAGCATGCAACTGCACTCGATGACGTTCAGTTCTCGACTCTCTGCTCTTCTGCGACCAAACTTTGATGGGAGTGAGTGCATGTGAAGATGAGCTTTTAAATTCGCTGTATTGTGTTTCTTTGAGCTTTGAAACCCGTACACTTTGTCATTCTCGATGAAAACATCCATTCCATTCGGAAGCATTTTCATTACTCATGTTGTCATAGCGGATAGTTGTGATTGTTTTTAAGTAGTTGAAGGTTTATCCGATTATATAAACAGTGTTTGGATTGTATAGGTTTTAACTGCTCGTTCAGTAATTTCAATGCAGTTAACATTATCTTCGCTAGCACTATGAATTGTGGCTGCTGTAGTTTCATCATCTGCTGCGTTTACTTCTTGGATCTTCACTCGATAGACCGCGTCAGCAACATGATATTCTTTTCCATCAATATGTTTGATGTCAAAGTCGAATTCGCTAAGACGAATTTTCCATCTCTGAAGCTTTATATTGGGTGCCTTAAGATTATTAAGCCAAGCCAATGGTTTGTGATCAGAATTGATTTTAAACTTTCTGTCGAATCCGATTGCCAGCAATTCTTTTTATACCCTGTTCCCATTGAAAATGGGAAAAGTGGTATCATGAAGTTGTGCGAATGTATGTAACAGGGAGAAGGAAAGATTTTTATTTTTATTTGTAAAAGTAGATTAAGTTAGGATGCTAATGATATATCTTCTAAAATTGTATTTGTGACTGGTGCAATAATCATAAGTTTTATACTTGAAGCACCGGGAATATTGTAAAATAAATATATAAATAAAGTATATATATTCTTGATCAGCATGAACAGCCGAGTCGATATAGCCATGTCCGTTTGTCCGTCTGTCCGAGTGTCCGAGTGTCCGACTGTCCGACTGTCCGACTGCCCGACTGTCCGACTGTCCGTCTGTATGAACGCGTCGATCTCAGAGACTATAAGAGATAGAGCCACAAATTTTTGTTTGTATCAGATTTGAAAAATTCCACCCCGTCCCCCTTTTATCCCCAAAAAACCTAGACCTCCTCTTGCCATCCTAGACCTAAAAAACCGTCAGATCCACAATTTTGAAGTAAGAGCCTCGTGGTTTAGTATACATCAAGCTAGGCCCAATATCTATCTATTCTGAAATGTACAATCAGATCGGACAAAAAACACTGGAGCTATAAGTGAAGCAGTTGAGCTGATAAAAGCACCCCCCCAGTGTTGGTCATGACTAGAAAAAAGTGTTGCCTACATTAAGGATGACAATTTTGTTACAAAAACAAATAAATGGAAATAAATGAACAGGGTAATTGGGATCGGCAATCTCGACTGCAGCGCCCTTACTTGTTTTAATTGAATCCTTGTGCATCTTAATTTGATGGAAACCTTTGGCTAAATGAAAGGTTGTGAAGTAATGACACCTTCCGAGTTTATCTAAACTCATCCATGTCGGACTTCGATTCACGAATTATTCCCTGTTTCAACATATCATTGATTTGCTCATCTACTTCTTTGCCATGAATATATGGGTTTGGGTAAGCCTTCCTGCCAGATTATCGTTCTAAAGGTATTGGATGTCTATGAACTCATTTGTTAGCTTCAAGACTGCTCTTGCTTCTTCTTTGTTTAAGTGGCTTGTTCGTATACTAGGATTTTCCTCAAGTTCTATATTAAATGCGTATTCAAATTCGATATCCAGCAGTTCTGTTTCAGGGCTTATTTCCTCTTTAGGTTCCTGCTGATTTTCGTTCAACATGCGGAAGGTAAATTTTCCTAAGCGTACCTTGGTGAGAAATCGTGTATAAAAAAATGTGTTCTTTATTGCTAAGCTTAGGAATTTTTATCTTAGCCGCATTGTAAAGGATAGTTGAAACACCTATTGTTTTAATAATTGTAGGAGTTTGCATTTCTTATCAGTAAAATTTTTCTTAAGGATATTAATTGTTTTCTTTTGCTAGGATCATTATTGTTTGGTCTGTAGTTTGCTAAATTATTTCGAGACGAATGCCTGTCCTGTTGTCCCTGATGGTTTAACTGACCCTGAGTATTACTCTGTCTATATTGATTCTGAGATCGACTCATGTAAGCTTTGTCAAAACCCTTTTGAATCATATGGCCTCTGTCGATTGGAATAATGATCGTTGTTGCCGTGGGGTCTGTTTCCATTATCTTGACTTACTTGTCTTTCAGCACCAATAGCTCGAGAATTATTATTCGACTCTACGTTATTTTCGTATTTTTGAGGTTTTCTAATAAGTGGTGGTTTAAGATTTGCTTGTAAATTCCTCTGTTCATAAATACCTAAAGTTTGAGCAGCTACTCTTAGCTTCGAGATTGTACTTATAACATATCTAAAGCATCATCTAAAGCGCTTGAGCAAACAATTCTAGTACTTGATTCATTGGTTAATTGTTATACCCCTTACTCGTAGAGTATAAAGGGGTATACTAATGTCGTGCAAATGTATGTAACAGGCAGAAGGAAGCATCTCCAATATCATAAAGTATATATATTCTTCATTAGCATCAACAGCCGAGTCGATATAACCATGCCCGTCTGTTCGTCCGTCCGTCCGTCCGTCCGTCTGTATGAACACCTAGATCTCAGAGAGTAGAAGAGCTAGAGCAACCAAATTTTAGATGTAAGCTAGTATTGTCTGTAGGCAGATCAAGTTTGTTTAAAAGTTTGAAAACGCCCCCTCCCGCCCATACAATTTGTAAGCTATCGAGCTCAGATTTTGCAGTATAGTGCATGTGGCCAATATGTACATTGTACAATCTCACAAATTTTCATAAAGATCGGATAACAAATGGCAGAGTTTAAAAAACGTTGCATACTTATCTGAGCCGCATGAGGTTATTAAACACTAATTGCCTTGAGTAACGGGTATTTCGAAGTCGGGCAGGGCCAACTTTAACTTACGCTCTCGTTTAATTTGTAAATACTTATAAATTTGTTCCGAATTTATTTGATACACTAAAATATTTAAAAGCTTAAATTTCTTTAAAAAATTGTACACCCGGTTACCTTTGCCATAACAAAGCATCGATTGATCAAGTTTGTTTCAAATTTTTACCACCCACGTAGTATAAACATCACATTTTGTAAGATAACGAGCGAGTGCATGATACAACTATAGTTGTATTATGGTGTAGTGCATGTGGCTAATTTCTACAATCTCACAAATTTTCATAAAGATCGGATAAATATGGCAGAGTTGAAAACGTTGAATTCTTATCTGAGCCGCATGAGGTTATTAAGCACTAATTGTCTTAAGTAATGGGTATTTCGAAGTCGGGCTGGGCCGACTTTAACTTACGTTCTCGTTCAATCACGTGTAGGCCTAGATGTCTCTAATTAACCTTTTATTAAGGCTTAATCTGTCAACCAAATGAATCACATCGAAAAATCTTGAATAAATACAATTTATTAATGGGCTTTTATTCCGATAGAAATGGAAAAAACGGGGTTTTTGAGACTTTGAGTCCATTTCTCTTAAAGTCATGGGCACTTTTAGAGGTCAGAGTGGTGTTCAGCGATAAAAAACCAATTAGAATACTCTTGTCTGATCCTTGAATAATTTTGGGTGGCGACCAGTGTTATTGGTATATACCTTGAAGACGTTAGACGAACAGCAGCCGAAATATATTGGAGAAAACAGAATTTTAATAAATGGCATTTCTAAAAAGTTGACCTCGAGCAGGCTAACTAAAATCTAAAATTATATTACGAAAATTATTTAAAAATTTTGTAATAATTAATAATTCGATTATTTTGGCATCTTTTACAGATTAATAGTCTGTCTCAACTAATTTTGAGTACAATCGACAGCCTCTTGATGATCGACATGAAAGAGACAAACGTAAACAACCATTTCAAATTTATATGTGACTTTGCGGACTTAGGACAAACTATGAGACGTAATCAAAAGATATGGATTCCATTATTCAGGTAATTTTTTTTAAATCTAAAAAGATTTTTCTTGAAGTCACTTTTTTATTAAGCTGTTATGGTAAACATTTTGAATACTTTCTACCGTAGGTACACAAAGTATTATAAGTTTGAGTAAAAGTATGTAACAGCCAGAAGGAAGCATCTCCGACCCTATACAAGATATATATTTGTAGCAGTAAGTCTTGATTAAAGGCCTCCACTAGCCGCAGGCTGAGCGGCAGCCATCTCTAGAACTAAGCACACCCTATAACACTTAAATCTAAACACTGTACAACACATAAGGAGGGAAAATGCGCATTGGAGCGAGCTCGCCGAATAAAGTCATGAGAAGCAGACGCGTGTGTTCGAATTATTGCGTGTTACAAACTCAGAAGTGGGAAACAACAAAAGCCCTACGTTAATAAAAGTTATTAAAGTTATTAAAAACGCTATCACAGAGACAAATTGTGCAAAACATAGAAATCTAAACATTTTTTTTTTTGATTCTGCGTGACGCCTTGGTGAAATGGAAGCAATTGGGGCAGAGGACTATTCAGTCGGAGAGCTGCGCATATGGCTAAAGAGATTAGGCCTGCCGACAAATGGCAACAAAGCCAACTTGGTCAGAGGCGAAAATCCATGCGTCGAAGACGAAAAAGAACTTCACAATAATGTGAAAAAAACCTATGCAATGGCCGGAGCACGAAATGGATGATGGCGCTAGGGTGGTTGTTGTTTCTATGGCGAACAAAACGGAACGGCAGCGCAAAGAAGAGGAAGCTGAGGCAGAGCAATCGACGAGCAGCGGTATAGTGCTAAAGATGGAACTGGAGTTGCTAAAGCTGGAAAATAAAAAACTAAAGCAAGCGGAAAAGGAGAGAGCCATGCGAGAAGAGTGCATTTTGCCGGCAGCCAATATCAACATCAGCAGCATGTTGCTTAGCACCGTGAAAGAAATGTTGCCGATTTTTAGTGGCAAGAGTGATACAAACATGTGGATCACCCAAGTCAATGCCATTTTTAGTATGTACGAGCTGGATGATAACAGTTTGCGAATGTTGCTTATGTCGAAATTGAACGACGAATCTCAAATGTGGCTATATTCAAACGAGATGCACCTCACCTTACCTGTAAACGATCCGCTGGACAGGATCTGCTGAACCAAACATTCGGCGCTAAGAAGAACAAAATGTTGTTACGCCGAAAATTTGAAGAACGCAAATGGCAGGTGGCGGAAGATTTTGCGTCTTACTGTACTGACAAGACGATGTTAGCCTCACAGATTCGAATTAATCAAGAGGAGTTGATCGGCAACATCATCGAGGGCATACCTGAGGAACAGCTACGCAGGCAAGCACACATGCATTACTTCACACATTCATCAGCACTTCCACAGGCTTTTGAGAAGATAAGGTGGAGTATGGCATCTTATCCAAGTCGGTCGCAAAAGAGTCCCAAACAGAAGCCGGGTGCCCATGCCAACAATCGCTGCTTCAACTGCAATGCGGTAGGCCATTTTGCTGCTGATATCGCTGTGTAAGTTTGAAACAACGTGTGGTCCATTGCAACGAGAACAAGAAAAAGATAATGAATATGTAAGGTATTTCAATATTTATTTATTTTAGAGTCTGTTGTGTCGGGGGGGTGGTTGTGGTGCTCAAAACCAATTTTCTTCCTTCCAGAGTAGTAAGACGTAGTGGGGTTGATTTTCACTTTATAATTTCAACTGTTCACTTCAAGTGTATTACATGGATTGACTTACAAGCTACATGAAAACATTAGAGGTACTGGGATCTTAATCCTATGGTGAATTTATCTCAGAGAGAGAGAGTAAAAGAGAAAAAAGGAGAGCGGTCACCTCAGTGATGCTCATTTGGCTCTTCCTGTTGGCTTGAACATTCTCCCCCCCTTTGCAAGGATTTGAAGGAATAGGGAGGGGGGAGCGAGTTTAATAGGCGCATGGACCAGACAGGATCCATCCGAAAACGGTGCACTGCGCGACTGGAAGTCCGCTTTGACCCGGCAGGAAACCCTCTCGCATGATGTTCGGATACACATCCGCTCCTAGCACCATAAAAATAGTGGAAGGTCGGTAGAAGTGCTCGTCCGCGAGCTTGATGTGGTCAAACTTCTCCCTTATGCTTTCTCCCAGGATACGCAAAGGAGTGCGAATTTGCATATTCGGCTCCATTTTTAGCAAGACCTCAAAGCTCGGTTCCGGGTTGGATACGGGACTGACCGTGGCCGTACACACTTTCTCCTCGCCTACGTTGACATAACGCAGCTTTAGAGCCGATGCGAACGACTCATCGATCACACTAACTAGAGCGCACGGGTCGATTAGCGCGCCGACTTCTATCCTCTTCTCTCTATTATCCACAAGAACCCCGGCCGTGGGTAGCAAGTTTATGCTCTTGCTCTGGAGCAACGCCAGAAGGTTTGGAGTGCTGCCGGACCTTGGCAGTGAGGCAGACGAACGCGCCTGGCGAGAGGATGAAGAGGCCTACCGCGAATGGAGAGAAGAAGATGAAGTTGACCGTGTCTGAAGAGAGGATGACGAAGAGGAATCCCTGGGCCGAGGAGAGGAGGAACGAGCTCGTTCTCGGAAATGGAGCAAAGTGTGATGCCGCTCGTTGCACTCTCTGCATCTGTCTCCGCTTCGGCAGTATCGGCCGGAGTGATGATGCGCAAGGCAGTTGGCGCAGTACTTATTAATTAGTACTGCGCGCAGGCGTTTTTCTGCACTCAAAGGCAGAAAGCGGCCACACTTCCGCAGCGGATGGATTCCCCGGCAGACTCGGCAACGGAAGGACTTGGTTCCTCGAGAATGTCTGCTTTCCTGCGTCTGTGCACTTGTGTTGCGTGGTGCCATCTTAAGTATGGAGCAATAGAAAATCAAACGGTACTGAAAGGAAAGATACAAATTTACGATAAGTATTCGTCTGGATATCTTTTTAAACTTGTAAAGGCAGCTTGACTTGAAGAAAGTCGGAAGCTGATAGGAGAATTGGAAAGGAAATTTATTGGTCTGGAATAGTCATGGAAGATTTTGTTGGTAACAGTAATTATTTGACTGTAGGTCTCTTAAGGATTCCGTGCGTTGTCTGGACATCGACCACGTGGACCTTCTTGTCAGCTCCTGGATATACGACAAGGACTCTTCCGAGACGCCATTCGTTACCCGAGAGATTCTCGTCTTTCACAATGACCATGTCTCCTACTTGCAAGTCTCTACTTGGAAATTGCCATTTGGTGCGCTTGTGTAGCTCCTTTAAGTTCTCCTCCTTCCAGCGGATGCAGAATTGCTGGTTGATAGCTTCGAGCCGCAGCCACCGGTTGATGATAGTCATGGCAGGTTCTTGAATTTCAGGCTCGGAGGTGGAGAAAAGAGGGCCACCAACTAGGAAATGGCCAGGAGTCAGCTCTAGAAGATCAGCAGTATCCTCTGATATGGGAGAAATAGGCCTGGAATTTAGGCACGCTTCGATTTTGCTTAACAGAGTGGCCAGCTCTTCGAAGGTATACTTAGTAGAGGATGTGGATTTGTGGAAAAGCGTTTTAAAACTTTTGACGCCCGCTTCCCAAAGGCCGCCCTTATAAGGGGCGCCTGGCGGATTAAAATGCCAAGTCATGTTGTGATGGCTGTATTTGGATATCACGAGGGTCTTAGTCAACTCTAAGAAATCCCTCGTGAGCGTTTTTGAGGCTCCCACAAAGTTTCTGCCATTATCGGAATGCATTCGAAGAGGACAGCCACGTCTTGCTATAAACCTCGCGAATGCGGCAAGAAACTTCTCCGCTGTCAAATCTGAGGTGGGTTCCAGGTGAAAAGCCTTGGTACAGAAACACACAAAAACGCAAACGTAACCTTTCGTGTTCAGGCACGCGCGTCCGGTATAGTTTTTTATGTTGAAAGGCCCTGCGAAGTCGACACCTGTTTGACTAAACGGTCTGGAAAATGTAGCTCCTTCCACTGGCAAGGCACCCATCATCTGAGTTTGCAGTTTTTTGCTCTGGACTATGCAGACGTTGCAGGACCCGACTATGGATTTCGTCAGAACTTAATTGATTGCCTCCATGAAGGGAAATAGTAAGGACAAATCGAACTAGTAGGCGTGAAAAATGGCAGGCGATAGGAAGGATTATGGGATGTCGTTCATCGTAGCTTAAGGACTCAGTTGCTCTTACTCGTCCACAAGATCGGAGGATACCCTTTTGTTCAACGAAAGGATTCAAATTTTGGGATACTGCTTGATTTCGGAACCAGTTGTTTGTCAAGTAAACAGCTATACTCCTTTGCATATTCGATGCGCTGTGTATGCAGGATAAACAGATCTTTCGCTTCGGCGAGTTCTCTGCTACTTAGCTCGTTCGAAAAACTGGACGCTGGTTGACGGCACCGCTTTATGAAGCGTGAAACGTAGGCCATGACTCGTAGTGCCCTGTTGAAGTTGGAAAAACGTTCAAAAATGCTTGGTAAGGGCACCTGTGCAATATTGCACTTCACAACCCGCTGTTCGAGAACGGTATCAGGAACTTCTTCTGCTGGAGTTGGCCATTGGTCTTTTGGGAGCTGCAACCATTCAGGTCCATGCCACCACAAGTTGCTGCCCGGTAAGTTAGATGGAGTTGCCCCTCTGCTAGCTAAATCAGCTGGATTTTGTTCTGAGCGAACGTGAGCCCAATTGCCATGGGACGCTGTGGACTGCGTGATCTTTGCCACCCTATTTGCCACAAAAGTCGTCCATTTGCATGGGGGTTTACTAAGCCAGGCTAAGCAAGTAGTCGAATCGGTCCAGAAATACGCCTCGAAACTATCGATTGGCAGCTGCGGAATGAGAACTGCTGAGAGTTCAGCCAAAAGCACGGCGCTACATAGCTCTAAACGTGGCAAGGAAACAGTCTTTACTGGAGCCACTCTAGTTTTAGCTGTAAGGAGGTGAGTGGAAACGTTGCCATCAATTTCTACGCGCACATAAAGCGCTGCACCGTAAGCACGCTGTGATGCATCACAGAACCCGTGGAGCAGGATCTTTGCTTTGGGCTGGAAGCTGACCCATCTTGGAATACGAACTTGTCCAAGATCAGGGTAATTAGTAAGGAACTCGTTTTTTTTTTAAGTCTTCGCGCTGACTATTACTGGTGCTAGCCATCCTGCCGGACCAAACAACCGAGCGATCTGTGCCAGCACTTCGCGTTTTGTGTGGGAAACCTTCTTATTTAACTCAGAAGGAGCAAAGAAGAACTCGTCTGAGTTCGCTTGCCATCGTATTCCGAGCGTCTTGGCAACACTGGCTTCTTCAATCGTTAAAAAGTCAGCTCGAAGGAGACGGTCTTTAGGAATGTCTTGTAGTAAATCTCTTTCGTTGGATGTCCACTTCATCAAAGGGAACCCAGCCTGCTTTTTGGAGTGCGCTCCCGCTAGCACATCGTCCACGTACATATTCTGCAAGATGATTTCGCTTGCTAGGGGATATTCTGCTTCTACATCTTCTGCCAGCTGTTGTAGAACGCGGATGGCTAAGAATGGAGCGCAATTGACACCAAATGTGACCGTGTTCAATTCGTAATCGCAAATGTCTCCATTTGGGTCGCGAAATAGGATCCGTTGGAGGGGCGTGTGCTTCGAATGGACTATGATCTAGCGATACATCTTCGTAATGTCTGCGTTGAAGACATATGGGAAAAAACGCCATTTAAGAAATTGAAGGGTCAGGTCTGATTGGAGTACAGGACCTGGATGGAGGACGTCATTTAGACTCTGACCATTTGTGGATTTGCATGAAGCATTGAAAACGACACGAACTCTTATCGTTAACCTTTCTGGCTTGATAACCGCATGGTGAGGCAGGTAGAAGTTTTGGGAATGGGATTCGGACGGAACCTTTTTCATGTGGCCGAGATCTAAATATTCCTGAATGACAGCATCATACTCCTGCTTTAATTAGGGTGTTTTGGAAAGGCGATTCTCGTTTTATAGAAATTGCGCTAACGCAATAGATCTAGAATGGCCCAAGTTGATCTTTTTTGGATCCCGGAATGGAAGGGTCACCCTGTATCGACCGCTATCGTCCCTCTCTGTCGTTTCTTTGAAAATCTGCTCACAGAAAGTGTCGGACTCCTTAGCTACACTTCTCGGCATATCCTCCACCACCCAAAATTTGGTGAACAGCTCTTCGAGTGACTCCTCTTGATCTACATTGACTTGAGTTGAGAATGACGAGATAGACTTATTCTCCGTGGCAGGCACTGGGCCTGTCAGGATCCAACCGAATATGGTCTCCTGCCCTACGAGGGTGCCACAAATTTTGGACTCATTATTATGGAGGGAAGAACATCTGCTCCTATTAACACGTCCACTTGTGAACTCTTTGAGAACGAAGGGTCGGCTAACTGGGTGTTGGGCAGGTTTTTTAGAAGATTATCGCGAATGGAGCAGGTTGGCAAATTGCCCGCTAGCTTAGGAAGTACAAAAGCCGACACTTCAATCTGCACTCTTGGCCTGTTTGTCGGAACGATCTGGAAGTGGCACAGTTTGCATGTTTGGGCAGAAACAACATCGTTTAGCCCGCATAATTAGGCTTGCACAGTTTGGTGAGGCACCTTTGTGATGTTGAACATTCGTTCGGAAATGATGGAAGAATCGGAACCGGAATCAATTAGGGCACGCGCTGTGTAGTTAACACCCAAGTGGGAAATTTGAAGCATAGCTGTGCCTAAAAGCACGCCTTGAGTGCTACTCACAAAGTAGTTTTGCACGTTTGCTTGCTGTTGGGATGAAGTGCACTGTATGTTTGCTGGATTAGTAGCAATTGTAGAGGATTCATTTCGGTGGAGTAGGGTATTGTGCCGTCCCTTGCATGTGTAGTAATTGTGGGCACTCGGGCAGTCTCGAAGCTGATAACCCCTTGCGAAACAATTTAGGCAAAGTTTATTTTGTTTAATGTAGCTGGACCTCTCATGAACCGTCATTTGAAGGAATCGGGGACACACCCAAACGGGGTGGTTCTCTTTGAAGCAGAGATCACAGTTTCTACCTTTGGGAATTACCTTTGCTTCAAAAGTATTCACCTTTTCGGTGCAGGAAGGTTATGGCGTGCAGGTTTAAAACTGGGCTGGGCACTTGAAGCTGGTTTCACATCTTCAATTGAATCTAGGATGCGATGCCTTTCGCTGAGGAATTGATTCATGTCACCCCACGATGGAATGTCAGATTTGTTAGACAGTGACTGCTCCCACAAAGATAACGTTAGTCTGGCTAACTTTAAGGAGCATAAGAATACTAGAAGGCAGTCCCAGTTGGCTATGGAGATTTTGGAATGCTCTAGAGCGGTTAGACAGCCCTGAATCGTACTTTGGAAATCCTTCAGAGCAGCACCTGACTCTGAGCTAACTGCAGGCAAATTAAAAAGGACTTTAAGCTGACTGTTGTCTAGAAGTCGCTTATTCTCATACCTTCCGGAGAGGGCTTCCCACGCGGATGTAGAACCTTCATAGGTGAGCGGAGACTTGGCTACTATTGCCTTAGCTTCACCTCCAGTTTTAGCGTTGAGGTGAAAAAGCTTCTCAACAGGTGTCATTCTAGGATTGTTTACGTATATCGCAGTAAACAAGTCACGGAATGTCGGCCAACGCAGATAATCTCCATGAAACACTTCGGTGTCGCATGGAGGAAGATTACAGCCCCTGGAAACGGGTAGCTGTTGTGGACCTGGAGTGGAATGGCTGCTTGAACCTGATCATCTGCTCGCTTATCTTACCGACACACCGTTCATATATCATGTAGCAGTGGTTGAATTTGGTATTCATAGACTGGAGATCACCAATGCTACTCTCTTGATCTAGGGCCTTTGAACACCTTTCGTACTCCTCCTCATTTCTTTCCCAAAGGCTTTTGACACGATCTTGACGAGCTTCGAGAGCATATAGTGTCGTTTCAATTGCCTCTTGACTATTCGTAAGCATCTCAAACTGACTAAGTTTATCGGAAACGGCAATGAATTTGGCCAAAGCCATGGTGTGGACAGACTGCTTCTTTACCGTGGATCTAGTTCTTAGGCTAGGGGATGAGACCTTTTCTGGCTTATTCTCCATCTTGCTTTTGCCCTGTAATAAGCGTGGACTTGCCTTTGTTGGCGGGATTGGAGATGACGAAGTGCTTCGCCTCAATATGCGACCGTGTGGGACTATTAACAGCTTCTTGGGTACAGGTTCTGACCCACTTGACATACGTTGAAATCGACGCTATTTAAAGTCTCCCTCTTCTTGCTGCTTTGGTTCGGAGCAGAAAAAAAAAACGACTTAAGAAAAAAAATATGGATAGGCAAGTATGCACTTTAGGAAACGTGCAAAACTACTTTGTGAGTAACACTTAAGGCGTGCTTTTAGGCACAGCAATGCTTCAAACTTCCCACTTGGGTGTTAGCTACACAGCGCGTGCCTTAATTGATCCGGCTCGAAGGACCAAATTTTGTGTCGGGGGGTGGTTGTGGTGCTCAAAACCAATTTTCTTCCTTCCAGAGTAGTAAGACGTAGTGGGGTTGATTTTCACTTTATAATTTCAACTGTTCACTTCAAGTGTATTACATGGTTTGACTTACAAGCTACATGAAAACATTAGAGGTACTGGGATCTTAATCCTATGGTGAGTTTCTATCAAAGAGAGAGTAAGGGAGAAAAAAGTAGAGCGTTCACCTCAGTGATGCTCATTTGGCTCTTCCTGTTGGCTTTAACAGAGTCTATAATAACCGAATGTTGCTTCAAGAATGCCTAATCGACTCGCATATGTTGTTCAGCAAGTAGAGTAATACGAAATAAGAATTTTATTTTGTTAAGTTCTTAAGGATTTGTCAAAATCGATTTTGTGCTTTTTAAACCCTTGCAGAGGGTATTATATAATTGTCCGAACGTTTGTAATGCATAGAAGGAAGCATCTCAGAACACATAAAGTATCAAAAGCTGAACCAGAACCTGTTCCGAACCTAAAATATCGGTTCGGTTAAGCAAAAATTGTGAACTTGAACTCCTGTCTAGCGACTGAATCCTAAAATGGGCAGCAAAGTGAATTAAAACAAACCTAAAATAGCATTCAGAACAATTTCCAACTTCCCCATCTATAGTAGCCTGTGATTTTTTTCAGATTCTTGACTCCAAAGCCTTTTCAGTGATTTGCAGTGATGGAAAATATTTTTCTACCCAAACTACGAAATGGTGTTGCACAAAACGTATTCGACCAAAAACAAAACTAATTCCCAAACGATTTAAGTAGTTTTAGGTCGAAAGCGATTATTAGAGTACATAGGAATAAACAAACTTCTAACCAAAAGGAAAGAAGGTCAATCGCAACTATAACAAACTCTGTACCGACGAAATTTTCCGCTCAGCATAATTTTTAATCCTGCAGTAGCAGCTGAAAGCAGCGCTGCAGCAGTGAACAGTATTTTGATCATTTGTGGTATGCACACATATTGAGTACCCACTGTAAGTGGTTTATAAAGTAACACTTATACTGTAACACTCTGTTGCAGTACTTGAGCGAACGCTCGTAACATGATCCCTATAGATATGCAGCGGTAGCATATTTGTCATTTACCATTCCACTATGTGCATATAACATTTTCGTCTCTAAACGTTACGACATAGCTAAGTAAGCATAAATATATGTACACATAGCAGCCGTTTCGCTGCCGGCGTCGCTGACCGCATAGCTGGTCAGCTCAGCCGAGTTGTTCAACATTCATAAGAACAGAACCAATTTATACTTAGAATGGAGACGATGTCCCCTTTACTCTTTTTAATAAAAGACGCATAAAAAACACCATCGACTACCTTTCATTGGAATTATCATATGGCGACCGTGACATGGGTCACAAGGACCTAGGACAAAAGGAAAAAGGACTCCACAAATAATTAACTGAGTGAGTAGAGTGTTTGCGTGAGAAAAAAAAAAGATGAAAAATGAACCCCAAGAGAAAAGGGGGAGTGCGCCGGAAAATCGGTAAAAGAATAGCCGAAATTCGCAAAATAATAAATGCACCAAATACTCCAACGTGGGAGCGTGAGTGCGAACTGCAACAGGAACTAGTTTTCCTAAAAGAAAAATTAAGCACTAAGGACTATAAGGCAGAAAAAACGCAAACACTCGAAAACCAAAAAAATATTACATCAATCCTATCACAAATGTCTAATCAAATGCCACCAGCAGCAAGATCAATCCCGCAATACAAGAAAACCTGCCCAGCAGACTGCGAGGGACCACTGTACACGCCGGCGTGCGAGTACACCTGCGTACACACGCAGTAAGGAAGGAAGAAAATAAAGCCTGTGCCCCAGCACCGGTAGAACCTGACCACAGGTCAGGGCAGATGAAAATAAAGCCTGTGCCCCAGCACCGGTAGAACCTGGTCCAAGATCAGGGCAGATGACAACACGAAGCCACAAGAGGACTGATGGCAGCAGAATATTTTTAATTCAATTATTCAAGTATTAAGAAAAATTACATTCTTGTACACCTAAGAAAAATTGTAAGAAATATTGTAATCTCGAGCTGTCCACGAAAACGGCCCGAATAGCTTCCGGTGGGCAGGAACATTGTGAACCGTCAAGTGCGGTATAGTTAATTTCTCTCACCACCCATGAGGTGTATCAGGATCGTTTACAATAGGTATTCGATGTAAGCCATTAAAGGCAAAATTTAAAAAAAAAAAAATTTATATAAATATAATAATAAAGAGAATTTATATGAATACAAAAATTTAAAATACTAATTGTTATATCAAGCTTCAAGTTACAAAGCAAAACTGGTTATATTTACAGTTCTGGATCTTCCGGTAGTTATATTTAGACATTTGCCCAAAATGGTCGACTCGACCGCTAACGTTATAAATAAGGTTGAGGTAACCTCACCTGATATTGAGATAGTAAAAATTTTATTAATCATTATTGTAGTTCTACTACTAATAAATGCATGCATTAAGGCATATCAGATGCACAACAAGTGCATAAAGAAAAAATATCTAAGCAGGGCCACTGAGTTAGACAAAATATAAAAAAAAAAGTTGATCTACCAAATACCCAAAAATCGTGCATATGGAATGGAAGCAAATAGCGGAAACCATAAGGGAAAATAGAAATAGGTTCGACAAGTCTTTCAAGTGTCTTAATAAAAGTGCATTTATCTCAAATGAGACCAAACTAAAGCACATAGACATATTAATATCAACATACAATATAATAAGAGAATTGGTATATACCAATAGAATACGACTTACCTCCCCGCACTATACACAAGCAGCGGTTGAAGTCAGCAGACTAAGGGAAAATTTAAATTATATTTCAGAAAGACACAACTTACAGTTGTCGTGTCCCAATGTACTACACTTACCAGCATATTTCGACCCTTCGGTACTTATGGACGAAGGACAACACCAGAAGAGGAAGAAAAATTAACACCACCAACACCTACAGTAAGACAAAGAACAAACATGTCACAAACAGTGATTGCGTTTCTTAAAACAGCTTCGAGCCTAATACCAGATTTCGATGGTAAGGCCGAAAACTTACAAAGCTTCATAGACGCACTTACACTGGTGGACTCTATTAAAGAGAACCACGAGTTGACAGCTATTGCAGTCATTAAAACAAAATTAAAAGGACATGCAAGAAATCTGATTAGTACCGAGAGTACCATACAACAGATTATAGAAAAACTAAGATCAACAGTAAAAGGAGAATCGGTTGAAGTAATTTCAGCCAGGCTTTTAAATTTGCAGCAGAAAAGTAAGACTGCCAATGTATACACAAAGGAAGTGGAACATTTAGTAAAAGCATTGGAAGGAGCATATATCCATGATGGACTAACCCCAGAACTAGCCACAAAATACAGTGTCCAACAGGCAGTAAAAGCCATGACACAAAATTGCAGCATTGACAAGGTCAAACTTATCATGCAGGCAGGCACGTTCACAACAATGAACGATGTCATATCGAAATTTGTCAACAGTTGCACTGAGGCAACTGGAAAAACTGATTCTATCCTCTATTATTCAAATAGAAACGACCGCGGACACAATGGACGCGGTGGATATCAAAATAACGGAAATAGAGGTAGAGGTTACCAAGGTAACCAAGGAAATAGAGGAAACTACAATAACAGCAACAACAATAATAACGGTTACAACAACCGTGGTCGAGGTGCCAATAATGGCAACTATAGAGGCCAAAACCACAATAACTACAGAGGTCAAAACAACAGAGGAAATCAAAATGTCCGAATGGCGACCTCGGAAAACCAACAAGTCCCCTTGAGCAACAACAGCTCTCAAGAATAAAATTGTATACATGTAATCTTAATCTGTGCAACCTAATCACAGTACACAATGCCGATAATCATAAACCAATAACTTTATTAGTGGACACAGGTGCAGACATCTCGCTAATTAAAGCGTCAAACAATATCAAAACTGTGAATAATCACATTATATCCAATATTACAGGCATAGGGGAAGGAACAATTCGATCTTTAGGTCTAGTTCAAATAGACTTACACATCGATAATTATATAGTTCCACATGATTTTCATGTCGTACCAGAAAATTTTCCAATACCAACCGATGGTATTATTGGTTTAGATTTCTTCACGAAATATAATTGCTTAATAGACTATTTAAGCAACAATGAAGAACTGGTAATCAGGCCGAACAACTTTCATACTCAAATACGTACACCAATAAAACATTCATTTAACGATAATACGTTACTCTTACCATCCAGATCTGAAGTAATTCGACAGATCCGGATATCATCCACAGAAAAAACAGTTTTGGTACCAAACCAGGAACCAGAACCCGGTATAATTATAGCCAGCTCAATCGTCAACAGCGATTGCGCCATTATTCGTATAATAAATACAACGGCTAAAGATGCGCAATTAAAGTGCAGTAATATTAAATTTGAATCTCTTAACGATTACGAGATTCATTCACCATCCTATACGGATAACGCTAAAACAAATGATATTTTGTCTAAATTAACGTTCCCCAATCAATTTAAAGAAAAACTCACGGCACTGTGTACAGAATTTGCTGATATCTTCGGTCTCGAATCAGAGCCCATTTCTGCCAACAATTTCTACAAGCAAAAACTCAGATTAAGTGACAAAACACCAGTATACATTAAAAACTATAGAAATGCGCATTCAGAAAAGCCAGAAATAGACAAACAGGTCCAAAAATTAATTAAAGATGGAATAGTCGAACCATCAATATCTGAATATAATAGCCCACTTCTCTTGGTTCCCAAGAAATCACTTCCAAATTCAACGGAAAAAAGATGGCGCCTAGTAGTGGATTACCGCCAAATAAATAAAAAACTACTTGCTGATAAATTCCCACTTCCAAGAATAGAAGATATTCTTGATCAACTAGGTCGTGCAAAATACTTTTCATGTCTCGACCTCATGTCTGGATTTCACCAGATTGAATTAGAAGAGAAATCAAGAAATTTAACGTCATTTTCAACGAGTACAGGCTCTTATCGTTATACACGATTACCATATGGACTAAAAGTAGCCCCAAATTCCTTTATGCGTATGATGACACTCGCATTTTCTGGTCTAGAACCATCACAAGCATTTCTTTACATGGATGACTTAGTAGTCATCGGATGTTCCGAACAACATATGTTCAAAAATTTGACAAATGTCTTCGAGCTTTGTCGCAAATTCAATTTAAAATTACATCCAGAGAAATGTTCATTCTTTATGCATGAGGTTACATATCTCGGTCATAAATGTACCGATAAAGGCATCCTTCCGGATGAGAAAAAATACGACGTAATTAAAAATTATCCAGTCCCAAAAGATGCAGATAGTGCACGAAGATTCGTAGCCTTCTGTAACTATTACAGACGTTTCATAAATGATTTCGCAGAACATTCACGCCACTTAACGAGGCTTTGCAAAAAGAATGTTCAATTTAAATGGACTTCCGAATGTAATAACGCGTTCGAATATCTCAAAGAGGCTTTAATGAAACCAACATTATTGCAATATCCCGATTTCTCGAAAGAATTTTGCATCATAACTGACGCCAGTAAGCACGCTTGTGGTGCCGTACTTACTCAAAATCACAATGGCACGCAATTACCAATTGCATATGCATCAAGAACCTTCACACAAGGTGAAAGCAATAAATCCACAACAGAGCAGGAATTAGCTGCTATTCACTGGGCAATCAAACACTTTCGACCATACGTTTATGGCAAGCATTTCTTAGTAAAAACAGATCACAGGCCACTAACGTACCTGTTTTCAATGAAAAACCCAAGCTCTAAGCTAACGCGTATGCGATTAGACTTAGAAGAACATGATTTTGAGGTAGAATACCTCAAGGGGAAAGACAATCATGTCGCAGATGCTCTATCCAGAATTACAATTGGAGAGCTAATTACAATGAATAGACAAATATTGAAGGTCTCAACAAGATCTTCATCAAGACAGGAAAACGTCAGGCCTGACGCAACAAATAAATTGCTTGAGCAAAAAGAAAACGAAAAATATTTACCCAATGTCTATGACGTTATTAGCAATAATGATGTCAAAAAATTAGTGAAAATAAAACTCGATAAAAACAAATGCATGTTTAAAATGGGAAAAAGAGTTCTTTCACGATTTTCAGTTAATGACTTGTTTTCTAATGAGGAATTCGACTTAGGTCAATTCTTTCAAAGGCTTGATTCAGAAGCCGGGATTCAAGGAATTACAAAAGTACAAATGTCACCAAGTGAACAAATTTTCGAATCTGTTTCACTAAAAATATTTAAAGAAAAGGGTAATAGTACTTTAAAGAAAGTACAAATAAGCATGCTACAAAAGGTGAACATTATAGACATAAAAGATGAAGCTCAAATTAAAGCAATCCTGTCGAGATACCATGACGACCCTATTGAAGGAGGCCATTCAGGGATTTCGCGAACCCTGTCTAAAATTAGAAAGTATTTCTATTGGCCAAGAATGACTAAAACAATCAAAACATATGTCAAGAAATGTCAGAAATGCCAAAAAGCAAAGACGACAACACATACAAAAACACAAATGACGATAACTCCAACGCCAGCAACAGCATTTGATATCGTTTTAATTGACACAGTTGGACCATTACCAAGAACAGATAATGGCAATGAATACGCAGTTACAATAATCTGTGACCTAACAAAATATTTAGTCACGATTCCGGTTTCAAATAAAAATGCCAACACAGTTGCTAGAGCAATTTTCGAATCTTTTATACTCAAGTACGGTCCTATGAAGACGTTCATTACGGATATGGGTACAGAGTATAAAAATTCACTAATCACCGAATTATGTAAACTACTTAAAGTGAAAAATATAAACTCGACAGCGTATCATCATCAAACACTTGGTACCATCGAGCGTAGTCATCGAACATTTAATGAGTACATTCGCTCTTACATTTCGATTGACAAAAATGATTGGGACGTATGGTTGAATTATTTCACATACTGTTTCAATACGACACCGTCGGTAGCCCATGGCTACTGCCCATATGAACTAGTTTTCGGTAGGCCACCGAGACAATTTATAAATACTAATATGGAAAAAGTAGATCCTATTTACAATATAGAAGATTATGCTAAGGAAGTAAAATATAGATTAGAAGTAGCATACAAAAGAGCAAGAATAATGATAGAAAAAGAAAAACGAAAAGCTCTGTATGATAAGAAAGCAAAAGATTTTAAGCTAGAAATAGGAGATTTAGTTTTACTAAAAAACGAAACAGGGCACAAGTTGGAAAATAACTACACAGGCCCATATAGAGTAGAAAATATTGAGATAAACGATAATGTAACAATTAGGTTAGGAAAGAAAAAACCACAGGTAGTTCATAAAGATAGGTTAAAAATTTTTTATAGTTAAATCTTTAACAGTAACCATAACCAGAAAAGCCCCGATAAAACAATGATCCATAAAACAAAAAAACAAAAAATTTGTGCATAAAAATATTCATATAACTTTTCAAATATATTCATACAAATTTTATTCTTATATTTATAAAATAACTTCATTATATTACGTTATTTTTTTTTAGGAGGGAGATGTGGTATGCACACATATTGAGTACCCACTGTAAGTGGTTTATAAAGTAACACTTATACTGTAACACTCTGTTGCAGTACTTGAGCGAACGCTCGTAACATGATCCCTATAGATATGCAGCGGTAGCATATTTGTCATTTACCATTCCACTATGTGCATATAACATTTTCGTCTCTAAACGTTACGACATAGCTAAGTAAGCATAAATATATGTACACATAGCAGCCGTTTCGCTGCCGGCGTCGCTGACCGCATAGCTGGTCAGCTCAGCCGAGTTGTTCAACATTCATAAGAACAGAACCAATTTATACTTAGAATGGAGACGATGTCCCCTTTACTCTTTTTAATAAAAGACGCATAAAAAACACCATCGACTACCTTTCATTGGAATTATCATACATTACTCGACAACCATTCAGTTCATCTTCGATAAGTTATCCTGATTACCAAATATGTCTAGAAGACACGAACCATCTATCTTTAAAACTGTGGGAGATGTGACGTTTATTCCACATTACGGGGATGGGAAGGGGCGTGGCCAAAATAAAAATAAACTTAATCTGACTGCAAGTATCAAAAGTTTTCGACCTTACACGTAAAATCTCTATATCTTACCATCTCTAAGATCTGTGCGTTCATACGGACATAGCGGACATGACTCGGCTGTTGATGCTGCTGAAGAATATATAATATATACTTTTTGGGATTGGAGAACCTTCCCTCTGGCTGTTACAAACATTTGCATACATACCAATTTACCTAGATAAATATGTAAGCTAGCCATTTTAGCTTAGGAAGATTAGTTATCAGGAATTCCCGCGCTTGTTACCTTTCCCCTCCTTTGTTCCCATCAAAACCATTTATCATCGTCACATTTTGCGTAGTAAAGTATATGAATTTGGTGATCCCAAAAGGGCTGGTATTTGATGTATATTTCGGAACCAGACCTGTCGCCAAATCATATACACTCAGAGAAAAAATCAAGAAGATCGTGCTTGATATCAAGAAGATTCGATGTCAAAAGTACGGCAACATCGAATATTCTCGGATCCAAGAAGAAAAATCTTGAAATTAAGCATAGAGAAGAATATTCTTGGTCTTAGAATTAGTCTTCTTGATATCAAGAATAAATCTTCTTGGATCCAAGAAAAAATCATAAATATATTCGACTTTAAGAACAGTTCTTCTTGGTTGCAAAAATAAAAAAGTTTGAGTTCCAAGAGTAGTGTTAGTTCTTCTTGAAAGACTTAGCGCAGTGACACGGAAGACACATCGCAAAACACACATCCTCCTCAAAAACCCATACCTCAACGCCACTGCCACTCCCCCCTTGTTTATTAATTGTGATTAATTTTTAAAAGCCATTTAATCATTTTATTTTGTACTTACCTTAAACTAGGGCTTGAACTCAGGGCCCCGAAAAGAATGCAAAGCGCTCACTGACACCGACATCTCAACCGACACCGCCACAACGCGTTATGCCAAATCAACGACAAATTCTCAGTATAAATTGTAGGCAACAGCCATCGGCAATGCTTAGAGCGAGAGAGAGAATTATTCTCATTTGCTGTTTGCTCTCTCCGCTCGTGGCTCCCCGCACTTCCCTTGCCTTCAAGCTCGAAGTCAAGAACGTTTGTCTGCTTGTATTCGAGCAGATTTCGTCTTAAAAAATTCAAGAAGAAAAATTCTAAATTGAAGCTCAAATCGTGCTTGCCGATTCGTGCTACATTTCTCTGGGTGTAGGAACCAGCTTGGTAAAGAATAGTAGAATTGAGATATTTATTAAGCCCATTCACATTTTTCCGTTTTATTATTGCTTTAGCTAAGGAATGATAGAGCTGAATGCACTTGGTTCTACAACGAGTTGAACAAGAATACATAGCTTTAATAATAATAATTGATTTTGGCAAAGTGAAATCGAGAATTGTTCGGTGTTGGATTATTTTGGCCTTATCTTATCTTTTCTATCAGTGTGTTTTCCGAAACATAGTTTGAATCATTTATTCAATAGGTTTATAAACGATGCCGAAGCCAAAGGTTGCGTCCCAAACTATAATTGATTTGCAATATTATTGTCTTTTTTTACCATACTACCGTTTATCGCTGACCGTCATAAAATTTCGCTTATATCTTACCATTTATCTTTTTTTGCTTTTTTCTTTCTTAATATATCTTTTTTTTCGCTGATTATACCGATTGTTCGTAGCAACGAGAACCTGTCATCAGACCACGAGTCTATTCAGTGTACTATTTGCAATTACTTCGTAAATTCTGAATATGCCTTAATCGAAACGCCTTGTATTCCATCAGTAATGTCTTACTAATTGACTAAAATCCAGCGAAACTTGCCAGATCTGCCGTCAAGCATGTAGCACCGTAGCGACAATGGAAAAGGAACCCTTAGAAACCTTTAGAATGGCTCAAGAGAAAGCTCCACCATTAAACTCACGTAGTTCACTTCTAAATAGCGGTGCTATACTTCGAAATCCAACAAATAGATGAACAAATCATCGAACTAACTCTACCGTTCCCAAGCCGCGATAAGATCATGCTTCATCCACCACGCGAAGAAATTCGCGACCATCCAGGGCATCTACTGGAAATATGGCGCGAGATTCACAAGTAGTTTCGGAACAACGCATTCAAGACCTAATCACCACTTCGTAAGACAATTTTCGTACCGCCTCAACGACAGATAATATAGCTACGTCTATTCGAAATTTAAACCTTCTCCCATAACACCGTTGCTCACACCGTCGAATATCATTTAGAGTGGGACAATCAGATTGCAGACCACGCCTGTTCTCTAGGGTCCGATTAGATCGACCTGACAGAGTTACCAGTATAATAACCAAATGTCAGCTGAAGTTTATTGGGTCTGCGATCGACATTTTGATAAACGTCTCTATATATATATAGAGTAAATTGTTCGAAGTCTAGACTTCCGCTAGAAGTCTCGATGGACATTTCGAAGTGTTATAGCAATGTGCCAATATGTTGTTCTCAGGACCTGCCTTGATTTTTTATTGAAGATTCCATCGTAGCGCACATGACAAATTGGTTTAACCTTTGCACCCGTCTCTGAGAGAGAAATCAAGATCCACGCTTAGATGAGGCATAATAAGGCAGAGGAACCAAAGATAGAACGAATCATTTGAAGTATTCCCATCCTCTCAATTGCAGATACCTTGCATGTTCGTATGTCCTACTCAGAGTTAGTATTCAATGGACTTTTGGCATATCTTTGATATTTCTGTAAGCCTCGATTGATCGCTTAGTGCACTCACTGTTGTCTAGGAAACTTCACCTACTCTTAAGATCAGTTCAATTCAACAAGCCAGGCTACAGTCCGTAGAAGGCTTTTACCCTTTGAGCGAAAGAGAGGGATAAGGGGAGACCACGCTAATCAAACACACGATTGACACCGGGGAAGCTAGATCCATTAAGCAGATCCTACTACGCCAGCAAGGGAGAAGCGTCTTTGTGCTAAAGTTGATCGGATGAAAAGCTTGGGAGTTATAGAGGAAGCACCTAGTTCAGCATGGTCTTAACCAGCTATACTTGTCGTTAAGCCAGGTTTGGATTCCCGAGGAATGAACGAAGTTACAAGGAAATAAGCTTATCCTAAGCAGAGTTTACAGTCTGTTGAATTGACTGCCATCTGTCCTTTATATTTCAAAGTTTGACCTGAAGGACGCGTTTTGGGAAGTTGGTCTAGATAAGAAATACTGTCCTAAAAAAGACGTCCATCACACCGAATAGACCCATTAGTAGACCTTTTGGTATCTGCAATTCACTGCATACCATGTGCCGATATATGATTATTTCGACGATGATTACTTCGACGACTTATTAGTCATGTCGTCAAACTTCGAGGATCACCTGATTCATCTCGCTGAACTGGCAAATCGGCTGCGGAAGGCATGCTTGACCATTAACGGCCCCTACTAAAGGGTTATTTTTTAGCTATTATCTTTTTGGCAACTCTGGTTTAAACAGCTCCCGCACGTTTCGTGTTTTGTTTCACTGTCAAACATCTTCAGTTTGGTCTATAATTTAACCATGAATCGTCTTACAAACGAACAACGCTTGCAAATTATTGAATTTTATTATCAAAAGGCGTGCCGCATTGGACGCATTGGAAGACAACATTGAAGCATTTATTCGTGAAATACCGGCCGAAATGTTGGAAAGAGTATGCCAAAATTGGACTAAGCGGATGGACCATTTGAGGCGCAGTCACGGTCAACATTTGCATGAAATAATCTTCAAACATTAAATTATATGGATCGTACTATTGATTCAAATAAAGATTTCATGGATTTTTTCCGAATTTTATGTGTTTTTTCATGAAAATCTTTCCTATAGCTATTAAAAAATCAGCCTATAGTAGGGAAATGCTCTCTCTCTTGACGGAGTAACGCCCTTGCCATGTAAGCCTTGATACTTCGATGGATGTCGATTCGTAGTTAGTCGTGTAATTATGGCAGCGTCATCCGCGTAAGATATCACCATTTGTCCCCGTATTTCCATGAGCCGCAACAGGTCGTTGACTCTAACCACATATCGAAATGCAGAAAAACACCTCCCTGGGGATACTTACATATCATAGGGATCAAGCAGTTGCTAGTTGCTGGTAAGCATGAGTTGAATGAACTCCACGAGGGCGCGCAGGCAACTTAGATTTGTCAGGGCAGAGGTAGCATTGGAAAGAACGTTGTTAAAGGCACCCTCAATGACGAGTAATGCTGTAAGAGTGGAGTGCTGTTTCTGTTGACCTTCCCTTTCCTTATAAGTCAGGACACAAAGACTTTGTGAAGCCATCCAATTACATGTATTATAGATTGTTCAAGATGAGCGAGAAAGATTCTGTCTGAATCCGGGGATTCGTAGAGCTGGAATGAAGTCAGTCTGTAGATGTTACTCCCCAATTCACTGACTGGCTGCTGTGATGTCTCCATCACTGAATTAGGAAGTAGAAATGCGTTAAGAGTTTGTTCAGCTAGTATACGTGTACGAGGCCTACCCTTACCCTTGCTGTGGTACAAGTTGTATTTCTGAATTCTCAAGACACTTATCTTTTCTCCAGTGATTCACGGCTCGTGGACTAAGACTATGTCTGCTGCACCTTTTCTAAGCGATGCAAAAGTGCAAAGGAAGTTGCTTTACTGTGATGCAGATTAATCTGAAGGATCTGCTTCATCAGAGAGGGATTCCAGTGCCGTCAGGGTAGCATCGGCTTCTGCATCATTCGATTCTTCAGCATCCTTTGAGGCTTAACCTTCGCATATTAGGGACACATCGTTCCTTCTAAGGATTCTCATGGGCTTGCGTCAATCATTTGCGCCGTCCTTTGAGGGGTCCGGTTTGCTGAACTAAGCCGACCTGCTACTCACGACGCACAGTGGGGCCTTTGCCCGAGTTCTGCCGCAAAATCAAATTTTTGACTGAAACGCTTGACAAAAAAAGTTAACGTTTTCGATAGAGATATATTCTAAACTAACCGATCCGAACTTATTTTGAGATCGCATAACATATACGGCTGTTGTAGCTTCACAAAGCGGGCCTTTTTTCATGTTTGTAAGGAAACCTGCAGATTTGGAAAAAACACAAACTTTCGAATTGAATTGTCGGCAAACTATACCACCGATCATTATCTTTTCAGTCTTGTATTAAAAGTATGCTTGATCTTAATTTAAAAATATTAATTAAATGTTAAACAGTAGTTTACTTTTTTAAACAGCGTCGTTTGAAAATTACTCCATATTTGACCCATTTTTCAACTTTGGTAGACTCTTACTAAAATAGTATCAAAAAGTGACGTGGTTTTTTTTTTTTATATAGATAGAGTAGTCAATTAGCTACCTATTGTATGAAACTTGGCTGCCCTAGTCTGCCCTATCTGAATTTACGTCAATAAAACTAACCAAACCTCGAGAAAACAAGTAATGGCGCTGCAGTCGAGTTTCCCGACCACAAAATACCCTGCTCATTTATTTCCATTTATTTGTTTTTGAATTTTTGAAGATGAATTTAACAAAATTGTCATCCCAAATGTAGGCAATACTTTTTTCTAGTCCTGACTGGGGGGAATGCTCTTATCAGCTCAACTGTTTCGCTTATAACTCAGGTGTTTTTTGTCCGATCTGATTGAACTTTTCAGAATAGAGGCTCTAACTTTAAAATTGTGTATCTGACTGTTTTTTAGGTCTAGGATGGTTTTATTCTAGGTTTTTTGGGGATTAAAGGGGGACGGGGTGGAATTTTCCAAATCTGAAACAAACTTGATCTGTGTGCAGCATAAGTCTACCTTCATGCAAAAATTTGTGGCTCTATCTCTTATAGTCTCTGAGATCGACGCGTTCACACAGACAGACAGACGGACGGACAGACGGACATGGCCATATCGACTCGGCTGTTCATGCTGATCTAGAATATATATACTTTATGGGGTCGGAAATGTTTCCTTCTGCCTGTTACATAAACTCGCACAACTTCATGATCCCCCCTGTCCCATTTTCAATGGGAGCAGGGTATAAAAACACGCGGTGCGGTGAAAGAAGAAGAGCGCAATGAAAATTCGGACTAACTTTTTCTGTCTGTTTGTTAATAGAAAACATAATATCATGCTGTTACTTTTACCTGTTACACCCAAATAGTATAACCTTTTTGAAAAACAGGTGCAAGCACCTGCCCTTTCCCGTTGCAACCTGCGGGTGGCGTCACAGAAATAATGAATGGACTAGGTAAAACTTTTAATCCCTTCTGATGTTACTTGGTTGTTAAAAGCCATAAACAGTATGGGCAGAGATTATGTTTT
The DNA here is from genome assembly GCA_035044965.1 of Lordiphosa andalusiaca. Taxonomy (NCBI): domain Eukaryota; kingdom Metazoa; phylum Arthropoda; class Insecta; order Diptera; family Drosophilidae; genus Lordiphosa; species Lordiphosa andalusiaca. The sequence continues at coordinate 128,494 of JAWNNM010002111.1, read as the reverse complement.
TTACCTAATTATTACAAACAAGTATGTATAAGTAATCGCAAATTTCCATTCTAGGGCTCAGTTGATTTTTGACTTGAAGAGAGCCATATCACAGAGAGCATACGATTTGAATAGTAATTTTAATTATAACTCAACGTATTTTCGCCATTGAAAAAGCGTGATTATGTCTTTGTCTCTAATCAATTTGACATTATTCAAAATATTTAGAGATGTGGTAAGCGAAAATATTTTTCAACTGGCTGCCCTAAAGGAGGTCAACATGAACGAAGACATAGTAAGCGATGATGTAAAAGCACTTCTTCACAATGCGTATGTCTTTATGAAGAGAAAATGGCAAGCCTGTAATCGTACAAAGTCCAACTTTATGAGAATAAACGAGGCCTGGCTTGAGGAATGTACAAATATATTAAAGGACCAACAATAAGAAGCCCACCCACCAAGTGACCGAACAAGAGGAAGACCCACAAAATCAATAGAAGAGTGTTCGGAGTATACACGGAAACGCAAACTTGAGAATTTTACAGGAGAATTGTCTACAAAACATCTGTCGGAAGCGCTGTCAATTAAATATGCGAAAGTTACGGTCAAAACAAGAGCTGACATTACAAAGGCCGTGACGATCGCAAGCCAGGTTCGGCTGAATAGGATAAAGGAAAGCATTCCAACGCCACCAAATACCGCACCCAAAAAAATGTACACCGGAACAAGCGTTAGCATTATTCATGGACATGGGACTAACAAAGAAAAATTTTATTTGTTACGAAGCTCCTTACAACGACAAATCGTTTATGTCCTTCCTGAATATAAAAAAAAATTGGATTTGCTAAGAAGGAAGCAGTGCCGCCACAATTAAAGGTTACTGGGGTATCTGCAGAAGTTTGTCTTCAAAATGTAATGGATCACACTTCGAGTCGTCTAATTGACAGCTTGCCTGAAGAGGCAGTAGAGCTGCTCCCCGACAAGCTCACTTTGATGAATAAATGGGGATGTGATGGATCATCCGGACAAAGTGCGTATAAACAAACCATAAAAACAGAGGACGCAAGAGTCTCTGATGCAAATATTTTCATTTCATCTGGGAATTCTTTACGACTGAGAAGTGAAACATCCGAGCATTGGAGAAATCCTCGACCATCATCGGTCCTTTACTGCCGCCCAATATTTTTCAAACATGCAAAGGAGTCTTCTGAGGTGATAAGAAGAGCGGTGAATGACATAAATAAGCAAATAAGTGATTGAAGCCTTTTGTGCTTGAATTGAAGAATGGAAAAACTTTGACCGTTAATTTTACTATGTACCTTACCATGATTGATGGTAAAGATTTAAATGAAGTTACAAATAATTCTTCAACATTGACTAGTGCGATTTGTAAAAAAACTCATAAAGGATTTCAGAATTTGGACGACTCTACAAGTGATAAGAACTGTTACGAGTATGGAATTTCACCATTACACGCTAGGATTAGATGCATGGAATTCATTTTGAAGCTGTCGTATACAATTAAACGAGAAAGAGAAACAGAGGACGAGAAAAGACTACTAAAGAAGATACAAAATAGTCGAAAAAAATTATTCAAAATGAGTTCTTTCAGAAACTTGGCCTGAAAGTAGATTGCCCTAAATATGGATTTGGGAACACGAACGATGGAAACACGTCCAGAAGATTTTTGAGGTGATTTCCCAAATCACTGGTGTCTTTAAAGATATTATAGGAAGGTTCGCTGTAATCCTCAATGTTATAAATTGTAAGGAAATGATCAACGGATCAAAATTTTTAGAGTATGCTTCAAAAACAGCGCAACTTCTAACCCAAATGTATCCTGATAAAAAATTCACTCTTACGGTACATAAGATTTTGGCTCATGGTAAAGATCTAATAGAGTATCAATGTTTAACAATTGGTGAGTTATCGGAAGAAGCACAGGAATGCAGAAACAAAGACTATACAAAATGTAGATACACGAATACATGCAAGATTTTGCTGAAAAGGCAGAATGAAGACCTTTTTAACATGCTGACGGCCTCTTCAGATCCTCTAATATCATCGCTAAGACAAGTAAAATCACGAAAGGATTTGGAAGCTCCGAAATGTTAAGTTTATTGGATTTTGGTCCCAATATTGATGATTATTTAGAAGAGAATAAACAATATAATGATTAATTAGATATACCTTCTCTAAAACATAAAAGCCTTAATAATGAAAAAAACAAATTTATAATTGTTAAAAATTATTTTTTTAGGTACTAAAAATTGGTTTTTCACAAATTTTGACTTTGATGACCCATAAGTAAGCATCTAGAAGGCCTAGCACCTTGTCCAAACACTTTTTTTATAGGTTGAACAATTATCTATCATTTGCCATTTAAATTAAAATTGAACTCAAAAGGCCTCACTGTGCGACGGGAGTAATGTCCGCCCTTTTCTTAGCTATTCTGTCAGTCGCTGGTGGGTGGCTGTCACTCTTACCAGTAACTTGGGGGATTTTTTAAACCAAAGCGACATTTTATTAAAAACAATCTATAAAGTTGGTGATGTGATTGATAATTGTGCTAGGTTAGGATCGGTTGCATTTCCTGACAGCGACAAGTCGCCCTACCACTAAGGCCTCTTTGGGCCCATTGCGATGCTATATGTGTTCCCTGTTACCCTTTTTCTGTTAATGAGTGGGCTCCTCGTTACTGAACCATTGTGCAGACAGAATGAATTTAAGTAGAGCTGGGCTCTCTAGTTCGGATGTCTCCTACAGGTTAAGTAGGAGAGGTTGACCTAGTGTCTTAAGCCTCCTTCTACTCAGGGCGGGGCAATGGCAGAGGAGGTGTTGTACTGTTTCCTCCTCTGCTTCGTACTTACAGCTTCTGCAGAAATAATGGTGAGTGACTCCTAGGCGTGCAGCGTGTCTGCCGATAAGACAGTGGCCCGTTAGGGTTCCCATCAGAAGCGATATGAGTTCCCTTCTGTGGCGAAAAAACGTGGTGGCACGGTTTAGGTTTAGTGTTGGCCTCGTAGAAAGGGTCGCCATGTAGAAAGGGTGTTTCCGTATGGTATCTTCTTGTAGTCGTCCCTTCCACTAGGAGTATGAAGTTGTTCCACCCGTTCAAATAAATAATCTTTGTATGTGTGTTGTTTAGGTTTCTTTTATTTGAGTGATCGAGACACACATATTTGATGTGTCCGATCTAAGTTTGATTTCTTTGTATTATGCTGGTTCGCTGCTTAATTCATACTGTTTTACAATTTTATATATTTTTGGTATCAAGCTGTCGGCTGAGCCGACAGCGACGCGGCTGCGTCACATATGTATTATATATGTGAGAGAGGATGGTATATGCACATATATACATATATGTATATATACAGCACCTGGCAACCCTACCGCGATGAGCTTAAGCAGAGTCAGATGGCCCAACAAAAATTAAAAAATTTGTAATAAACTGCCCAGATCGCGTCTTGCAGCTGTGAATTCTCATTGGAGCTGGTTGCAGAACATCAGCAGGTGAAGGCAAGTCACTGGATGGCAGTTCTATTTAACACGGAACGATTTACAAAATATTACACAACAGCCGGCCGGCGGAGCCCCAACCAATACATACAACCTGTGAGTAAGCGAGTTCGTTGTTGTAGCTGAAAAGCTCAATCTCAAAAAAGCCAAAGCTCGGACTCAAAAGCTCGTCGCAAGCACAATATATTTAAAAAAAAAAAAAAAAAAAAAGCTCAGAATACTTTAAAGCATACTTCTAGGCTGCGGTAGAAATAAACAAATAAGAAAATATGCAAAGGTCGCCAAATGTATACTCTACCCCTACAATTCCCTACAAACCATCATCTAGTCAGCTAACTCAAGCAGAGAAGAGGAAATGCTCAGATTTGTCGCCAGAAAATGTACTAGGCAATATAATGACTGCCATACAGCAAATGGGGGATAAATTTGATCGACAGATAAGCAGTCTCGCACATACAGTCGCATCAAAAGAGGATATTGGTGAACTAAAATTACAAATTGGAGGCGTTACGCAGAAAATTGAATCTTTGGAAAGGGAAAATCGGGAGCTCAGAGATGAAATCATCCAAATGAAGGCTGATAGGCTCCAGGATAAAAAAGAGTTAAGACGACTTGTAGAGCAATCCAAAGCCAAGCGCCTACTAGTCAAGGGTCTGCAAAAGGAGAAGGTGTCTAAGGGCAATCTTGAGACTCTATTTAGCACAAAAATGCACGTTGGTACTGCTAGGGTTAAGAATACGCACGTCATTTACGAAAGGAATAATAAAGTAAATTTATGTGTGGAATTGGAAACTGAGGAAATGGCCATGGAGCTGCTCAAAAACACAAAGAAGCTTTCGGGAACATCGATTTACATAGAGAAGGATCTCTGCATAGAAAAACAGGACGATAAAGCTGTCCTATTGCAGTTAAAGAGACAACTCACAAATATAAACAGCACATATAAAATGTTTGTGAAAAGCGACGCCATTAATATAAATGGAAAATGGATGCATTTTGACAGCAGCAAAAAATTAAAAAGTAAAGGCCAACCCGCAGCAGCAGATCTCTTTGAGCTATATGGAATACGTTTGGGAACTGGCAACTTTACATACAACGAACTTTTGTCCCAAGCTAAGATGCCAAAAAACGGAAAAGCCTAAAGGAAACATCCGCAGAGCAACGATCACTAAAAACTCAAACTGTTATTAAGTCTAGCATTAAAATCTTATCGTATAATATAGCAGGTCTAGGTAATAAGCTGATACAATGCCACTTTTTCTCCTACATAAAATCCCATGATTTATTTTTCTTGTTTGAAACTTTTACTGAACATTCACTTGAGACATATGAGCCATATTTTGAGACGCACTTACTGCACTACGAACCAGCGACCAGAACATCAAGTAGAGGAAGGGCCAGCGGTGGAGCGTTGTACGGAATTCGCAAGGATCTTAACGCAGATTTAAAATGCAGATTCACCCAAGCAGCAAGTTTAGCAACAGTTGAAGTTACCTGTAACGGGAAGCTACTGTGCATAATTACCACCTATCTCAATTGCAATCACTGGCAGTCGGACTATGAAAAATTGTTTGATAGCATACAAGAATCGGATCTGCCAGATATCATGATGATTGGCGACTTTAATGCGCGCGTTGCAAAAGAGCAAGTGATAACTGAGGATTCATGTAATAGATATGCCAACGTCGCTAGAGAGGCTAAGGATATGATCATTGACTGGAAAGGCAAGAAATTAATAGAGCTGAGCGAGACTTTTAACATGACAGTCTTAAATGGTAGAACAAGCAGCGACCGTGAAGGAAATTTCACATTCATCAGATCCCAAGCTACCTCAACAATTGACTACTGTCTGATCACAGGCGCATGGAATCAATATGTTACTGATTTGAAAGTAGAAAGCGAAATTTACTCAGATCACATGCCAATAAGCGTAGATGTTGAGATTTGGAACCCCAGGCAAATGCAGGATGAGAAAAACGAGCTTCTGCCAAAGTTAAGATGGTCAGATAACGGTGCCCGTAGATACGCGGCAAATTTGGACCGTATTATAAGCCAAGCTGCAGAGCCCGGCACAATACTCTCAACTGAAATCCTTACAGAGTCCATTGTCAAGGCAGCTAAGTTTATGCAGAAGCCGACCAGGCCAAATATCACAAAGCTACAGCCATGGTACAACAAAGAATGTGGGGAAGCCAGGACGAAATCGATGAGTTTGCTTCGCGCGGTCAACAAAAATGCAACTTATGAAGCGAAAATGCAGTACCAAGAAGCAAATGCCCAATACAAATCAATTTGCAAGCGCACGCAGACGGAATATTACCGGCAGCTGGAGGCTGCTTTGAACAACGTGCGAGATAGCAAGGCTCTCTGGGCTCTTATAAGGGAGGTAAACGGATCTGGCATAAGCAAAGCTATAAAGGTGAGCGCACACAGCCTGGCATCGCATTTTCAAAGCCTACTCTATGAAGAAATGCCCATCTCTCAACACCTTTTTGCATTCCCTTTTGTGACTACGACAGTATTAGATCGACCGATTCAGGATGCTGAAGTATCAGAAGCCCTCGCACGTTGCAAGCCCAAAAAAGCACCTGGAGTAGATAGAGTTCCGGCTGAATTTTTAAAAAATGCAACACCACTGTTTATTACCCAGCTCTCAGCCACATTTAATTATATTTTCGAAACTGGAGTTGCCCCTGACAGCTTTAAAAGAAATGTAATCTTCCCGATTTTCAAAAAAGGGAACGAAATGGACCCAGCGAATTATAGAGGTATATCCTTTCTCAATGCGATGATGAAGGTGTTTACATCAGTTCTGCTATCTCGTCTAACCAACTGGATTAAAATGCACGATATCTTAGGGGAATACCAAGCTGGATTCAGAGAGGGCTACTCTACAGTAGACAGTATTTTTACATTGACGTCGATTGCCAAACAGTTCCTGGGACAAAAGAGAAAAATGTTTACTTTTTTTGTAGACTTTAAAGCTGCTTTCGATACGATTGATAGGCGTAGTCTTTATCTAAAGCTAAGTAATGTTGGAGTATCGACCAAGTTTCTTGCCATAATAGAAAGCCTTTATAGCTTGAATAAGACGACTGTATGGGATGGAAGTCTACTTTCAGAATGGTTCGAAACGAACGCAGGTGTAAAGCAGGGGTGCTTGTTGAGTCCACTACTATTTGCGCTGTATTTGGATGATATTGCTGCAAATCTTCCCGGAGGTGTAGATTTTGGATCTGAGCGGATCAAGGTTTTGATGTATGCCGACGACATGGTGCTATTGGCGGAAACTCCTCAGCATATGCAACAAATGATTGATGCTCTAAGTAGTTACTGTCAGACGTGGAGTCTCCAGATAAACATCGAGAAATCTAAAATGATGGTAGTGAAGGATGGTAGAGGACGTAGAGCCAGAGCTGACGAATGGACACTAAATGGAGTTTTGCTAGAAACAGTAAAGGAGTATAAATACCTAGGCGTGTTACTGACTTCCAATATGTCATTTAAGAAACATTTGGCACAGAAATTAACAGACGCTAAAGTCGCTATTAATAGCACTTGGAAGCATCTTCTTGGGAAAAAAAAAGTTAACAATAGCACCAAATATAAGCTGTTTTTAGCCACATCCAGGACAATTCTGTGTTATGCTGCCCCAGTCTGGGGATTTAGCAGATTCGAAGATGTAGAACGATTGCTTCGCTTCTACATTAAAAAGATCTTTTACCTGCCCCTAAATACTCCAAATTACTCCATATACATGGAAACAGGACTACCTACAATGTACCAATACACCCTGCAGCTGCACTTCAACTATATTAGGAAAGCTATGCTGATGGACTCTTCACGGCTCCCAAGAATTATAGTCGAACAACTTCTGATTGAGAGATCACAGTTCTTCCTTGAATGGGATATTATGGCAAGAGACAACAACATAAGAACATATGAAAACGACAGCAGAACCTGGGAAACATGGCAAATACAACTGTTACAGAGGATTGACGAAGGAGAAAAAAATGATTTTGAACGGCACGCAAGACAGAGTGGCACCCGGTCAACATACAAGCGCCTCAGTTTCAGCCTATATGAAAGAAACTACTTTAGAGACGATTTGGACACATATGCAATATCGCTTATTTTTCGAGCAAGAACTGAAGTCCTCAGACTCAACTATATGCCACATGGAACGACTGAAAGCCGATGCACTCTATGCAACCTGGATGAAAGAGAAGACGTAGCCCATTTCATTGCGCGATGTCCGATATTAGGTGAGCACCGTGCACTGCACCTCGGAAAATGGACCTTAGAAACAACGGAAATGCTTGACCTACTGAACGGATCCAACTGGCCCGCTCTAATCTGTTATCTAAGGGAGGCGTACAAATATAGACAGGAGTTCATAAGAAATTTTTAAATAGTGTCTTGAGACATAACAACTGCATCCTAGGGGAGAACGGCGTGGTATCTCGTGACGAGCGGGGCAGCTGCGGGTAGTATCTGCTAGGGTGCATTGCTATGAATCAAAGCAACTATCATTGTATTGTATTGTATTGTGATACGTAAGATTGCTAGTCGTCATTATGAAATATAAATATATAAATGTAAAAATTTTCCAAACAGAAAAAATCAATTGTAAATTCAAGTCTTTAAAAGAAAACAGCTAACGGCTTAGGCCAAGCTATTTATTATTATTATTAATAAAATACTACTACTACTACTACTACTATATACCAGCGCGACTGGCCATGCTCATTTGTGCTAACGCTGCATTTCTGTGTTAGTTGCCCAACGAGGATCATATTACTCTGCACTTGAAATGTGCTTGGGTCTTAAACGTTGCAACAAAGTGTTTCGATTTGTATTTTATGTAAAGCGCTGAGTACAGTGTGTACTCTATATGTGTGCATATCACACCTCGCTATCGCACAGTAGGAAAGGTTTTTCCACATATACGCAGTAAGACGACCTGTGTCGAGTTTTAAAGTTGCCATAGGCATCCTTATAGTGCTCTTCTCTGAAAAGAGCTCGGTGGTGGTACCAATTCTGGCCAGTTTGTCCGCAGACACGTTTCTTTCTATGTTGCGATGTTCACCCATAAAAGGTGACTACTGAAGTCATGAGCAATCTCATTTAGAGATGAGCGGCATTCAGTAACCGTTTTTGTGTTGTTAGTGTATACGTCTAGGGTTTAAAGGGCGGATTGACTTTCTGAGTATATGAAGACGTTTCCTTCACTGATTGGTAGCGTGCCAAGGTAGGTGGCTGCTTCCTGGATGGCCCGCACCTCCTCTTGGTATGCACTATGGTGATCAGGAAGGCGAAACGACATGTTAAAATTTGGTGGGACGGAACCCCACTTCTACGTTTTCGTCGAGCCTAGAGCTATCAGTATAGATATTCATGGCATTTGCTCTACTGTGAGGAAGGTTGTCCCACTCTTGTCGGCTTGGAATGCAGACTTCGTATGATTTGGCGAACATCGTTTGTGGTATTCAGTAGTCAGTATGTAACGGTATAGCCATCAGGTTAACAAGTATGGTGGAGTGTCCCGAATTACCCTCGTTCCACCCATCGGACTCCTTTATTCTAATTAGCCAGTTGCTTTGCTATAAGGTCAAGTAGTAGGAGGTGAAGAATAGTATTTAGCGCCTCCGTGGAGAGCGCCGCTAATACAGATTTTGCGCACTTCTCTGTGCCTTATGCATGTTGCTTAGGGCTGATTGTTTCTCAAGCACTGGCCACCAAACTGGTGCTCCATAGAGTAGTTTGGAGCGGACTACGGCTGTGTAGTCGTAGGGAAATCAGGGGAATTTATCGAATTTACCAAAACTTTAACAGAACTTCTGTTATATGCCTTCGCTTTTAACAAATTTCTTTTTTTGATTTTGCTTCCACAGCTGCTTCCGAATTTTTCAAAATAAAAATCAAAAGCAACATTTTGCTTTCGACTTATGAGAATTACTTCCTACTGCTGCTTCTGAATTTTTCAAAAACCACAATTAAAGCAGTGAAAAATATCAACTATCAAATATCAATAAACACTGGGCTGAAAAAATTGAGTGCTTAGCAGAAGATCTAGAGACTTTTCGCTTGAGCCGGTCCAGGTTCCGTCCGTTTTTTGCAAGAGTCCTGGCGAGGTTTGTGAGCTTGCCAGTATCTTTCTGAACCGTGATGCTTCAGAGGTGGATTCTATATTGATACAGAAATAAGCCCAGGAGGAGCTTAAAGCCTTCCTGATAGCTATTTTACAAGTGTTTAGCCTTTGTTTGTATAACTCCCAAGCTGTTGTTTAATCGTTATATTTGGCTACGTTGAAAGCATGCAAGCTCTGCAGACCACCATGGTGGTTTAAAGGTGGATTTTATCTTTCTAGGGGCATGCCCATTAAGAGACCGCATACGCTTTGGTGAGCGTATCGACAAGGTCCTCTATCAGTTCTCCCGTACTGGGAATATATGGTGGTGACGCTTCAATCTGTTTGGAGAGATATTTGTTATGAAATTCCCAATTTGTCTTTTTTGGGTTCTGTATCTTTTTGGTTGAAGGACACTCGATTGTTAGTAAGACCTCTATGTATCTATGGTCAGAGAAGGAGTGCTCTGGGAGCATCGGTTGCCGCCTTATAGTGGTGCAGGTTTATTTGCAACACCCGGACCCAGACCCCTTTTATAGTAGCATGTGTTATTTAAGATCCTTGACTCCAAAGCTTTTTCAATGACTCACATTGGAAATATTTTTCTACAAAAACTACGAAACTATATTTTAATTAAAACCATTTGAATATTATTTAGATTAATGTGTTCGACCCAAAGCAAACCGATTCCTGTACGATTTGAGTAGTTTTTAGGCTGAAAGCGATTATTAGAACAAATGGGATGCAATGAGCTTCAAAAATGAAGTAATATTTAGTATCTTAAAAAATGTATGCCTTCTTGAGATGCAAAAACAAAAAAGTTTTTCTAACTAAGACTGTTTTCCAGGCCTAGCTTTTGTACGGTAGCTATACCCTATATTTGTCAGATTTTAATAAAACTTGGTAGAATTATAAAAAAAACATTGAAGTTGGGAGACGTTTCCATTGAAAAGAAAAAATTTTTCTCACTAAAACTAGTTTCCGACTGATTGTTTCTATGGGAGCCATGAGATATTGTCATCCGATCCGGTCGGTTCTGACATATTAGTAGTGTGCAGCAAAATGAAGACTCTGTGCAAAATTTCAGCTCGATAGCTTTAAAACTGAGCGAATAGTTCGCGTAAAAACAGACAGACAGACGGACGGAAAAAGCTCAATCGATTCAGCTCGTCAACCTGACCAAGAATATATAAGGTTTATGGGGTCGGAAATGAATATTTCTATGCGTTGCAAACTTCTGGGCAATATTATAATACCCTTTGCAAGGGTATAATTACAAGCTTGCTCATCTAAGGTGTATAATTCTATACAAGCCGCGTGGCTCATATGTCGCCTCATTGCGTGAAGGATTTGTGCTCGATTTGCAGCGTATTTGTACCACAAGACTTCGTGAAAAGTTACATGAAGATATCTTGCAAACGTGTTCATCTAAGGTGTATAATTCTATACAAGCCGCGTGGCTCATATGTCGCCTCATTGCGTGAATAATTTGAGCTCGATGTGCAGCGTATTTGTACCACAAGACTTCGTAAAAAGTTACATGAAGTTATCTTGCAAACTGACGGAGAAGATAGCATAAAAAACGGACTGATGGACAGACGGGCATGGCTTAATCAAGACTCTGTAAAAAGTAAAAGGTGTGTGTGGTGGAAAAAGGCAGCATTTCTATGCGTTACAAACATCTTGACAAATTCAATACACACACTGCAAGAGTATACAAAATATAGGCTTGCAGTGGGACTCGAACTCACAACCTCCACATCTTAAGTCAACGTTCTACCATCTGAGACTCAAGACTTTTTTCCAGCTGAAACCTTAACAACTAACTGGGCTCTTTAGGGTAAATTGACGCTAGACCCCGCGTATCGACGATGGAGGCCCATGTTAAGGCACCATGTAGTTAGTGTTCAATCTCCGTAAAACCAGAGCTTAAATTCCAACAAGGAATCGAAATGTTTAAAATAAAAAGTTTTTTAAGTTTGCAGAAATACGTGAATCACTTACAGCCGAGAGCTGTGGCTCAAGAACCAAGAGCAGATCTTTGGCTTATCTTAAAAGTATAAGATCATCAGCATTCTGAAAGTTAGTCTAATATGCCTTTGGTGACATTTTGAGGCAAAACTTCTATTATTTTAAGGTTATTTTCGGAAGGTTATGCAACTTAATGTTTTCGGTTTACAGTTCATACATTAAATTGATTCCTTGCGAAACACTTGCAAGATGTAAACTAAATTGTTTCCACATTAGTAATCAGCAATGGTACATTATATTAGGCATTGGGCGGCTGCCTAATGACAACAGTGTGAACAACAATTGACTTTCTCTAAATCTCTTCAAACCTAATTAAAATGTAAGGCTTACACACAAAAGTCTTTAGTATGACACTCGTGTACAAAATAAGTAAATTAATAATTAACAAACATAACAAAGATAAATAGCTCTGAAATAAATTTGATTCAAAACGAACCATTCTAACATATGCCCTTAATTTGCTTCTGATTTTCAGTGCAATCTTCGTATTGCCGAAAATTTCAATAAATCAGCAAACACAATGATGTTTAAAATAAGCAAAAAGAAAACAAATAATCATAAACCCTGTTACCGTGACCATATAGGCCAATGAAACAAGGCCAACGGATGAAAGCGAAACAATAATAATAAAGCAGTTCGGGTCCACAGCCATCGATAGCATGGCCTGGCCTGCGTTTTCCTTGAGCGATAAGCCTTTACACTTCATTAGACTTTGAAAATTTCATGCTTCAACAGCTTGGACTCAACGAGAACGGCACTAAGGGGTTAATGTTGGGACTGCCAGTGTTTAATCAACGAATCAGTTCGACATTTTACATGCAAAAAAGGAAGCACTGCATCCAGCAAGAGTTGGCCTTTTTGCCTCCTCCACTCGTTGCTTTGCCCCAGTTTTTTCCTATTTGCAAAGATGTTTGTGCATTTCACTTACAGCCAATTTTACCCCAACAACAACAAAAACAACATCAGAATGGAGACATTGTGTTGACATTCAAGGTGCTGGAGCTAACGTTTCGTATATGCAACGAAAAAATCGCAAGTACATTCAAGGTACGAAAAAGGGTGCAGTGAAACATACAATTTTACTGCAATTCAATGGAAAATACTGTGTATGTATGTGTGTGAGTGGAAAAAAAAATTTTGCACGTCAAAGTTTTTTAATTAAAACTACGCGTGACTTGGGTCCAATGTGCGTGAAAGGCTACAAAATACCTCAAAACGCAATTGCCAATGGGTGAAAGGGAGCGCCGAGCACTTATCAGCAAGTAGATCCGAGCCCGCATACTTCTTATTGACTCAGAAGCTGTCCGCAAGAGCCATGCATATACATTTTCCAGCCGTACGAGAGAAGCACGCTCAACATTATTAATTTTAAACGACTGCTGTGCCTTGGCAGCCAACAGCAGGTGGCCCCGACTATCGAGGGAGTGAGAGAGAGCGCTCATTCATAAATTTTGTGTCATAAGCGCGTGAAAATGGTACAAGTATTTGAATTTAATTATGAACTATGTCACCGGGAGAAGACAATGCGACTGTGACTCTCACTAAAGTCGCCATGATAAATGACACACACACAGAGGCGAGGACACACCAAGTTACCAAGTGCGGTCGCCTTTTTGCTGTCGCTCCTGAGTTGAAGACAAAATTCTCGGTTTTCTCCTGTGTTTATCCCTGTGTAGGTGGTAAAGAGTTTAGTAAGTGGAACTCCAACAATCGTGGGCACATACCTGGCGTATTGGCACCCAACGCACAGCGCTGATCTCTCTGAGATTGCTGGATCCATTTGGTGAGCCTTGCTGTCCCGACACACAGAGGGGTGTTGGGGGCTGCCTGCCTGTGTTTCCCGCCCCATTTTTGTGGGTGTGTGTGGCACAACAAAAATTTGGCTCCAGCTTGCTGTCATTGTGTTGATCATAATCAGCTGCTGGTAGTGTTTGTTAGCGGGCTATACCAACACTACACAAACACCGATCTAACAGCTGCTTAACACCGAGCTGTTAGCGCGCAGACGGCGGTTAAATTTAATTTAACGGCCCTACTTTTTTTTTTAAATTCAAATTCGAATTTAAGTTTGCAGTTAATTTTAACTTTATAAGGAGGAAAAGTGCAAAGGTCACGGAACTGACTAACTGCCAACCCTTCCGCTGCGGCGGCGCACATTAACAGGGCTCTGGCGACCGGGTCGGAGCGGTATAGCTCCCAACGGTAAAAAGTCAGAGGGAAACTTTTGGCCACCGCAGGACTCCTTATGGAGAAAAAATTTTAAATAGGCGGAAGAAACAAACGCACGAGCCCATGGCCGAGCCCCATGGGGCGGCCTTAGCTGACGCTATTCCACCGGTAGGAGCAAGTGGCGATAAGGCGCACCTTGTAGCGTTGGCCAAATCTAAGAAGATGCCCAGAACGCCTCCCACGGATAAGCATGCGCCCTTATCGGCGCCTCCGAAAGTCTCTGAGAGCGTGTTTAATTTCAGGGCAGTCGGTGCAGAGACGGAAACCCCCAAACGAGGTAGGGAATTTGAGAGCCCTACAAGTCCTCAGAGAAAAACTCCCCCGAAGAAGCCAAAGCCAAACCCTAGTCAGCTTCTAAATGAGCTAGATAGCATTCTGAGCGAGATATTATTCATGGTTGAGGACAAGAAGCCGGCGGTCCGCCACATCAACCTGGATATGAAGAAAATGCTCAAGCGGATGAAGGGAATCCAGCAGGAAGTTTATGCACACTTCCACGAGGATTCGCATGATGTTTCCTCGCCGAAGGTGTGCTTCAAGTGCAAGGCAGTGTTGCAGGCAGAAGGATGCGCGCAAGTGGAGACCACTGTGCAAACGTCACCCACAGCAGAGAATAGCAATGGTATATGTACTGAAACAGCTTCGCAAACGTCACCAGTCAGTACCCATATCAGAGCAAAAGAGCCGGAAGTCGAGGCGCAAACCCAGCCACATCCTCAGATTGCCGATTCCGAGAGTTGCAGTACTGTGGATGGCCAGAGAGCACCGAAATCGAATGCAAGGAAGGTGGAAGAGAGTGAGGCGACAGGAAGAAGCGCTAAGCAGACTGGGAAGTCAGGTTATGGGTGGCCCAAGGCTCAAGCCACAGGTGACAAAACCGGATGCGCTCATAGTCCGCCCAAAGGGAGAAGCTACATATAGCGAGATCCTGAAAATGGTCATTCGCCGCCAGGACGACAAGCTGTGTGGTGTAGGTGTTTGCGTTAACAAAATACGACGTACGGCCAACGACTGTCTGCTGTTGGAGCTAAGCGGAACAGGTCTGGAGAACACGGAAGCTCTAAGGGAGGAGGTACAACAGGTTCTCGGAGAAAATGCGGAAGCACGAGCCCTTATACCGGAGACGCTCTTGGAGATAAGAGATTTGGACGAATTTGTCACTTCGGAAGACGTGTTGGACGCGCTCACTGCCAAACTGGGGTGGCGAAGGAGTCATGCTCTGTAAAAACCTTCCGAGCTTCCTTCGCTGGGACCCAGTCTGCTCTTGTGAGGGTTCCCAGTAAGTTAAAGGATCAGCTTCTACGGGTAGAGATGCTTAAGGTGGGATGGACTAGGTGCCGGGTCAGAGAGAAAGACACAGGCGGACCACAAAGGTGCTATCGCTGTATGGAGATGGGGCACATTGCAAAAAACTGCAAAAGTGCCATAGACCGGAGTGCTTGTTGCTTTAGATGTGGTGCGACTGGTCACAAAGCTGCCACTTGCAGGAACACCCCAACATATTTCCTGTGTCGAGACAGAGGCATGACAGCGCTGAACCATCAAGCTGGCTTTAACAGATGCCTGCTAATGATGCCCGAGGGCCCTAAAAAACACTCACTATGCAACTAATTCAGCTAAACCTGAATCACTGCGTGGCCGCGCATGATCTTCTTGCGCAGACTGTGCACGAGCACGTCATAGACCTGGCCATTCTTAGCGAACCGTAAACCATACTCATTTGGCGAGTGGGCACCTGACCTTTCTGGCAAAGCAGCGATTTGGATATGCGGAAGTACTTCCCTGCATCTTCAACAGGTATTTGCAGCAGAGGGCTTCGTCAGAGCAAAAGTAGGAGACCTGTGGGTGTATAGCTGCTATCTTGCTCCTAGTCTGGGGCATACAGAATTTGAAGCCATCTGGGACGACTTGGTTCGCGACGTTAGAGATCGCAGCAGGGTCGTTATTGCCGGCGACTTTAATGCTTGGTCCGAGGAATGGGGGAGCTGCAGGACAAATCCCAGGGGACGAGCCTTATTAGAAGCGGATGCGGTGTTCGACGTGTCGCTTCTAAACGTCGGCTCACAGAACACCTTCAGTAGAGGCGGTATTGGATCAGTGATCGACCTGACTTTTGTCAGCAGCTCGCTCCTCCCATCAGCCACATGGAAAATTAGCCAGGTGTACACAGCGAGCTACCATAAGGCCATCATCTGCACAGTCGGCGACAGGAACACCGGACCAACTAGGGCGCCTCTGCACAAAGCCTTCTGTGCGAGGTCCCTCTGCAGAGAAAATGCGGTCACGGAGCTGACAAAATTTCGGGATTCTGGAAGTGCACAGAATATGGCGGATCAATTGGCAGATCACCTGGAGACGGCTTGCAATGCAAGTATGACTCAGCGCAAGCCCTACAAGCGTCACCACATGCCGACTTATTGGTGGAACGACAGCATCGCTGATGCTCGTCGTCTATGTCTTCGGGCAAGAATACTAAGTCAGCGATCGCGTGGTAGCGAGTCTTTTCAGCAACTCCATACACTGTACCGGGAGAGAAGAAGGGAGCTCAAGGCACTAATTAAGCAGAGCAAACGGGAGTGCTTCTTGGACCTTTGAGACACTGCGGAGAATGACCCATGGGGCAGAGCCTATAAATCTGTTGTCAAGCGCCTATATGCAGGTAGACTACCGGGGCCTACGGATCCGGAAGCACTAAAAAGTATAGTGGAGACCCTATTTCCATTCAGGCCTGACGCCTTAAGCAATGCGCTTGATCTGGGCAGAGGTCCAGCTTCAGGCCACTTCATAGCAGAGGTCACGGCTGACGAAGTGCGTGTGGCAGCAAACAGCATCAAGCCTAACAAGGCACCCGGACCAGACGCTGTTCCAAACAGCTTGCTGAAGATGGCTTTGACGCTTCGTCCAGAGGTATTTGTCACGCTGTTCAACAAGTGCTTCAGGGAATCGACATTCCCCGAAAGATGGAAACTGCAGAGGCTGATGTTACTCCCGAAGCCTGGCAAGCCCCCAGAGGATGCTTCCTCATACAGACCCATCTGCCTGCTGGATACAGTTGGCAAAGTTCTGGAGAAGTTGCTGTGCAATAGGCTTAACGCAGCGGTAGAGGTGGCAGGCGGCTTTCACCAAGCCAGTACGGGTTCAGGAAGGCAAAATCAACCATTGACGCCATCGGCAAAGTGGTGGAAATTGCAAAGGAAGCAATATCTGGAACGCGGTGGCAAAAAGGAGTATTGCCTGATTGTGACCCTAGACGTAAAGAACACGTTCAACACAGCGGACTGGATGAGCATCTTAAACGCACTAGCGTCGTTCAGTATCCCGGCATACCTGTATGCCATGATCCGCAGCTACTTCTCGGGCAGGCAGTTGCTATACGAGACAGAGGATGGCATAGAAAGACATGATGTTTCAGCGGGAGTACCTCAGGGCTCAGTTCTAGGGCCTCTTCTATGGAACATCATGTACGACGGTATTCTGCGACTTCCCTTCCCAGCTGGCACCCACATCGTTGGTTACGCGGATGATGTGGCACTGGTTGTTGTGGCCAAAGAGCTTCAGATGGCAGAGTCTGCATGCAGCACAGGTATAGCCATGGTCTACCGTTGGTTATCATCAGTGGGACTGGAACTGGCAGCGCAAAAAACTGAGGCGGTACTAGTAAGCAGCCGCAAGAGAGTAGAAACGGCTACCATCTACTTGGGCATGACAGAAGTGTATTCGAAGTGCGCCATTCGTTACCTCGGTGTCATTATTGACACCAGGCTTTGCTTTCGCGAGCACTTGGAGTACGTGGAAAAGAGGTCCGCAGAGGCATGCAGAGCACTATCGCGCATAATGCCCAATACCCGAGGCCCAAAGCAAGTCTGCAAGTCGATAATGCTTTATGCTGCCCCGGTGTGGGCCCACGCATTTGCGGTCCCGAGCTACAGCCGTGGAGTTGAGGCTGTCTACCGCCTGAGTGCAATTCGGGTATGCAGCGCTTTTAGGACGGTGTCGAACGAAGCTGCGTTAGTCATAGCGGGAATGGTGCCACTTGGATACCTGGCAGTGGAATCGGCAACTGTCTACAGTGCCTCGCGTGAGCGGTTGCCAAGGACAGCATACCCCGAGGAGAGAGCTGCAGCAAGAGAGGAAAGCCTAAGGAAGTGGCAGAACGCATGGGACTCATCCTCCAAGGGCCGCTGGACGTACAGGCTTGTACCCAAAATCAAGCCGTGGTTCGAGAGACCTCATGGAGAAGTAAACTTCTATCTCACCCAATTGCTGAGCGGACATGGTCAACTTGAACGGAACAGCAATTGCTTGACTTTACGCCTTATTGCAATTTACTGTAAAATTGCATAAGCTGCCACATTTGTTCTTGTTTTTGTGTTTGGTTTGTTCTCGGCGCTGTCTTACACAGCTATGCACTTTTCATTGCCGAAGTAAAGTCTGCGTTGAGCGAAGTCCGCGCCTTGATGTAATGCGTATACTGTAAAGCAAACTGAGGATATTCAGTTAAAGTGGAGCGAACTGACGACCATCAGCTCTGATTTATTTCGTGATGACGCTTAAACAGAGCCTCACAGCTGCGGTCCGAATGAATAAATGCTTGATGGATACTAATGATTGTGGGGCGACGCACTGCAGTTCAGGCGCGTCCCCCTCCTTGGACTCAACTGTTTTTTTTTAGATAAATCAACAATTTGTAAATTTTCAATAGATGGATGTGAGCATGATCGTGGTCAGCTACTCTCAATCTCCTATCTTGTGCCAAAAGCTTGTAAGTTTACAAAGAAAAACTGTTTTTATTAGGTGTCCCGATGCGAGATCGAACGCACAACCTCTGTTGCTTGCACACACACAACCCGCTGCACCACACTAGGCCGCAATAAAGTCGACAATATATACACACTAATTTCACAAAGGTATACCAAATATGGCTTAGATATGGACATCGAAAACTTACACGAAAAAACCCTTTTTTGTAACTTTTGTAACTTAATTTATATTTTGTTAACATTTTCATATTCAGGAAATTTCCATTTCCGAGTGAAATTAATAAGTAAAGCGATTCCAGTTCCGTATCGTTTTCATTTTGGTGTTTCTGCTTTTGAGTGAAATGGAATGCTATTTCATTTGTTCAAATCAATTTCGAACAGGTCGACATTATTTTGATCGTTAATGCTTTCGTCTACATGCAATTACTGAGGTTCAAGATAAAAGAAAATGATTTCAGATCAAATTATACGGTAAATTTATCTATGGATATTTCAAAATATCCACAATATTCGAGATGCTATAATAAAAATACTTACAAGATGAAAAGAATCACAGTAAAAAGAAGTTAGCTCTTTCGATACAGATATATTCCAAATTATTCGGTCCGAAGCATCTCCGATATCATAAAGTATATATATATTCTTCATCAGCATCAACAGCCGAGTCGATAAAGCCATGTCCGTCTGTCCATCCGTCCGTCCGTCTATCCGTCCGTCCGTCCATCCGTCCGTCCGTCCATCCGTCCGTCCGTCCGTCTGTATGAACACCTAGATCTCAGAGACTAGAAGAGCTAGAGCAACCACATTTTAGATGTAAGCTAGTATTGTCTGCAGGCAGATCAAGTTTGTTTCAAATTTGGGCCGCGCATTTAAAAATGCTGAAAATCTCCTACATTTTGTGAGCTTTCAAGCTCAGATTTTGCAGTGCATGTTGCTAAATGTACAATCTCACAAATTTCCATAAAGACCGGATAATAAATGGCAGAGATAAAAAATCGTTGCATACTTATTTGAGCCGCACGAGGTTATTAAACACTAATTGCCTTGAGTAACGGGTATTTCGAAGTCGGGCAGGGCCGACTTCAACTTACGATCTCGTTTTTATAATTCTACCAAGTTTTATTAAAATCGGACAACTATATGGTATAGCTGCCATAGTTAGAAATACTTTTTTGTGCTTAATGGTAGCATCCTGCAATTTTGTATTTGTTTGTTTTACATGCTTTCACATAATTTTCATAATTTCAAAACGAACGATCGGTCGGAAAATGAGAAAAAGAGTATTTTTGAAAATATTCAAGCGAGCACTTGCAATGTTATAAAAACTTCGGCACAGACGAATTTAGCTTAGCTTTCTCGTTCTAACTTAACTTGTCAGATAAGCTAAGATTTTGCTCTGTTATTTGTAGGTTTATGTGACAGATAGCTCTATGTAGTAGATTAGAAATCGGCCCTAAGACGACTTTTCTGACTTTACTTTTGTATGACAGCTATACTGTGTAGATGTCCGAATTCGACCAAACTCAGTTTGATTTTAAAACTTACACTTGTTCTCACTAAAACTAGTTTCTCGACCGATCATTCCAATGGCAGCTATATGCTATAGTCACCCGATCCGGCTGGTTACTTGTACAGCGTGTTAAGGGCGGACCAAGCGCAAAAAATGTTTGTAAGAGATTACCCAATCCGGTCAATATCTGAGACCTGAGCAATTTTTATGGTAAGATTGAAAAAACCTAATAAAAGGCAACAAAAAATTAAAAATTATCAAAAAAACCGTTCTACTTTCCACATATCTGAGAGCAGATTTAAATTCAGCGTGAAATTATACATATGGATCAACTATTTAGAAGCCGGTATCAAAAAATTGTTAAACCTGGCTTAACCTTAAACCACCAAAATTTTACGACTCAGCGTAGCCACCAATGACACTCGTCAAAGCTAAAGGGGATAAAATACCCAAAAGCTTGGTTCTTGTCGGCTTGGCGCAACAATATTTGATTCTTGGCATTTTCCTCGGGGAAAATTGACCTTTCTCTTGTTGAGTAACAGCTTTTCGCTTGTCGGTGTCGATCAAGCTAACTCCTTCGTTTTCGCGCACCTTTCCAAACCATTCCAACCAGGCTGCAAGAGTAGAGCGAAAAAAGCTGAACCTCGTGGCAGAGCCACTCCAGTCGCCGCCTTCGTTGGCTCACCTTTACTTGGTGCCAGCCAATTGGTAACTATAAATGGTTCACCCGCTGCTGTAGCACCGCCCTAATTTTTATTCCCAAAACAAAAGGTCTGGCCCCTAGTCCCGGCTGCAAGCTAAAAAGCCCTTGCCTTTGGCGGTCCTAACCTCATTGGCCAGGAGTCCAAATCCCGGGACCACCGATCGCCATCGAGCCACAGCAGTTGGTAAAGAAGCTGCAAAACAAAGTGCGATCCCACCAAAGTGAAAAACCCCAGCCAAAGTCATCTCAACCTAGTTCAGTGCAGCGAATTGAAACGAAATTCCCCTAAAAAGTACGCCCAGTGCAGAACCTGAGGCTCCAGTTGGATCAGACAAAAAAATATAAGCCTAAGCCAAAATTTTTCTCAGTAACAAAGCCAAGTGAAAGTGTAACAAACGCGCTATTAGTACTCTAACATAATCAGTTTTTTTTCCTAAACCTTTTTTTTTGTGTGCCAAATAAGCACAAGAGCGCTGCTGCTGGCAGAGAAGCTCTCCTAATTCATTTTTTTTGTGTCGTGGCTGAACAAATTGGCTTGAGCAATGGTGTTGTGTTCCTCAAATGTTTTCTAAACCCACAACCCCCAAAACCCACCGAAAACTTCTACCAGCCTTGTTACAGCGGATCGTTCCGGAGAAAGATCTTTTGCCGTTGGATCATCAAGAAATCCGTAAGTGTTAGCCCATGTGGCTGTAAACGAAACTTGCTTTGATTCTGTTCGAAAGATCAAGAGCGTTAAGCTAATACGCCCTTTATAAGTCAACAGTTGTTGTTGTTGTTCTCATTGCTTTTGGGACTGGCCACTCCCTTAAAACCATTGAAAGAGAAACTGAATTGCCTCTGTCGCATTTGCCACCCACCACGGCGAGCCCATTTGGTCAGCCCTGAAGAAAAGTGCCCACCTATGGCCTACCCAATAAAGAAAGAATTTAAGTGCCGCTCTTAAGATGACTCTCAAGACCTCTTCTTGTAAAATTTAATTATTAAATCAATCCTAGACATCTTAAGCAAGCCCACATGGCCCACCGTTAAGCCACGGCGGATGGCAAAGCAAAACAAAACGAGCTAACGGAGATCGCTGCTCACCGTTGCGGGGCAATGTTTACTTTGATGCCCTATTCATTGGCTTGCTCCAAGCAGCTGCTCCAGCCTCGTACAGTAGTGCTCCGATAAGTGGAACCTTATCCACTGTTACTTATTATTATTTTCTAGTTTCCTTTCATATTATTAATTATATTAATTGCACATTATTATATTACATACTTGTTACTAATGAATTGGCGAATTGTCATTTTGATTTTAATTTTCAGCGTTTTTGTTTACCTTTTCACTTGCGCTTTAAATAATGTTTTTTTTTTTGTTAATTTTCTTTCCTTATCAATTAATTACTATTAAAAGAAAATTCGCTACTAGGCAAATTTGCCCTACTCTTAATTCAAGTTTTGCTAAACCTAATTTTAGTTTTTCTTTGTATTATTTTCCAATCATGGTAGGGTGGGGAACATTGGCCACTGAACCAACACCTCAGTGTGGCCTGAACTACCATTTGTCCTTCTGAGCCAACTTCTCCTTTCTTCTCTATTTTTTTTGTCTATACTATCCTTCTAGTCCCTTTTCCAACCAGTCCTAGACTAAATGATAGGCTTTCCAATACCCTATAAAAACCAAAATAACCCGTGAACTATTAAAACTAAATAATTAAACCCTAAGCCATGAGCTTGTAGCCCGCGGTAACGCTTTTGGCCTCCCCCCACATTGCCGACGAAGATAGCCAGATCAAGCACGGGTTCCGCACAGGTCTACACTTACCATCTGCTCAGCTAGAATGTAACCGTTCGTTGTATGCTACATAGGTGAGGACTATTAAGATAGTGGTAGCGTAGGGTATTGTGTGAATGCTTCTCTAGATGCGCCGTGTTATGAGGCCGTTGGGTAGGACTCAGAAGCTCTTGATGTTAAGCTGTGGATTTTTTTATTTTTCCGCCGATAGAAGCTTTTAAAGCCGACTCGATAGCAGAAATGCAATCGAAGTGTTTTTCTCTTACCGCACTGAGCTACCGCCACATAACCCATTTCCCGGCGGAACTTTCTTTCGGTATTACTTCGCCTGGGGGAATGTCCTAAGCTCATCCAGGATTCTCTCCAATGTATTGAATTGCGCTCACACTCGGCATAATGCTCACCTGGTTACAAGCAGCTAGTGTGCTCCCCAGCCTCGTGCTCATCGCATTTGTTTCTTCATTGAAGTCGGCCAGGCAAAAAATATTTGTTATGCGTCCGTTTGTACCTTGGTTCCACTTTTTCTGCAACAGTTCGATTGTCGCTGCTCTTTGCGCCTCTCAGTTGTAGAATTCTTTGGTCGCAGCCAAGCTTTCCTTTCTTTCGACAGTAGGTCGTAGGAATCATGCACGCCACAACAAAAGCTGACTCATGGGATCCCGTGCGATATACAGAAGTCACTCTCAGCACGCATAGCCGATAGGCTGATTCTGCTCCTGCTCTGTAGGAGAGTGTTCAACTGCACCTGCCCATACTTGTGCTGCACATGGGAGGATCGATGTTACCAGATGACCAAGAAGTCTTCTCGTACTCTGCTTTGGTCCGTCAGCCGCCTGTCTATCAAGCCCAGGTATTAAATGTATGGGTTTGATTGAATTGTGGCATTTCCTACTAGTATGCTGGCTGTTTCAACTGGCTTCCTGCTGCTGATAAGCACGTCTTCCGTCTTTTTCTCAGCAAGTCTATTTTGTGTCATCCACTCATACACTATCCTGATAGCCTCGTTAGCTGCTATTTGGACTTCGGTTATGTGCTTAGCCACCACTATCAATGCCATATCATTGCCTTCTCGGCAATTTAAGCGACCTGCTGGATGGCATGAATTCTTGATCTTGCCTTTCCAAATTCATACTGTCTTGCTGATAACCCTCCATGGCTTTTCATCGACGCCTCGAGCCTACTGGCGATCAGCTGTTCCAGTATTTTCCCGGCCATATCCAGTATGCAGAGTGGCCTGCACGCTGTCGGGTCGTCAGTCGTTTTTCCTGGCTTGGGTAGGAGATCAAACCAAGTTAAGCAAGAGAAAAACACTAATGTGATTCAGGAAGATCAAATGATAAAACAGTCTAGCACATTTTCCCAACTGCTTAAAGAATCTTGTTAAAAAATGTTCTTTGTAAGGGCATTGTAATCACCGATTTATATAACCTTCAAGGGTGACTTGACACAAACATTACAACAAGAAATACTTCTTCAATTCTCCGCTGATCACTTAATATAACTGTCATTTGTCTTCATTTTTTTCATGAAAGTTGATGATGGATTTGTCTGTGGTACTTCTTTATCTTAATTCAATCTTACCCAGGAGAGCTTATTCTCATGTAATAAGTATGACAAATAGAGTGTGGACGAATCATGCCAGTCCGACACTATAATTTTGGAACTGATTTTAAGGATTTTAAAGATATTCAAAAGGTTTATAGCAATTAAATTTCCAAAATGTGCTTAAGTCACACTACGACAGAAATCATAATATTTCATAGCCTGTCTTTATGAACCACTGAACCGAACTGAAAGCGCGGTTCAGCAATAAATCGAACCAGTACCTATTTTCGAGTGGTTTGCTAACACAGGTATGTACTCGTTTTTAGAGTTAATTATAAGAGTTCTTGATGCCAAAATTGTCGATGAGTGCTTCTTAATGTTATTGCATGCCACTGAGGATTTGTTCCAAGCCATCTCAAAACATAAAGAGCGCCTCCTTGTATTATGTTAAGTACAACTTCTTGATAAATTTACGCTATAGCCGTTGCCTCCCCACCAGCCAAAACTAAAAACGGTGTCGACATCTCAGATAAATGAAGAAAAGGCATAAAATTCGTCTACTTTACAAACTTGAGAACTTTCATCCTCCTTTATCCCATGGATTTATTGGCAAAATTTTCTCGTGCGATAAATTTGGATAAAGTTGGCAATTCGATAAAATAAAGCTTAAAGAGAGAAAACTGTCGCTCAACACATTCCCTAGCGTAACAAACTTCAGCTTGGTGCGAAAGAAAAAGCTATTCTTCGGCCTCTTTAAGCCCATGCGGCCGCACTCAGCATCGTTGCTGATCGGTCACATACTCTTAGTACGTCCTCCACGTCGGATGGCTCCTTTCGATACAGGTGAGAAGTTATAAACGCAAAAATCGGTTCTCGTTCTGATCATGGTGCGGCTGACGTCAAACGTTGCTGACAAATACCCACCATCCATCACCCTCCCACACCAATCCAAAACTTAACAGCTGGGAATAGAATATCCATTGTGTATTGGTATGGGCCTGCGGAAAATCTTAGAGAGTTTGGATCATTACTCTTACGGCAGGCTATACCCATGTGGACTCTCCTCTCTGCATGCTTTCCATCTAGCATCCAGCCTAAGTTTGCCCGCGACTTCCTTCAAGTCAGGCTTTTTCTGTGTGTAAATCTTCAAAATAAGGCTTGAAAGACCGAAATAGATCAGTGTAAAAGTTAAAAGATTGGAAAAGGACTTGAAACTGTCATAAAATCACCGGACCTAGTAGCAGTCAAGGGGAGCGTGTTGTTGTTAGGGCTGGAAAGAACTTCTAACGCATGGTAAGCCTATTGACTGATTTTAAAAAATTAATTATTTCCGCAACATAAAGCAAGCCCCCTTTATATGAAAACACTTTTGAGGCAAATTATCAACAAAAACAAACAGCAGCTTCGCCAAATTCACCGGTGGAATTCCTTTGTAATTGAACTACGCTTCTATGTAAGTACAGTGTTCATATCATTGACCATTGTTATTTTCTGCCCAATTTGGTGTTCACTAGCGGAACTGCTTATTTAAAAATTTACCTTATTGCAAACATATAATTTGAGGGCAAACTCCACATAAAAAAGTACATACTTACTAAAAATACCACTGCCATAAATATTCATCCCATAAAACACGAGTACTTGCAAAAGTGAAATCGCACACAACAACAACAAACACATATTCAATAGGCTCTTAATGCTAGAAAAACAGCTGTCGCGCTGGCTTCTAGTAAGCCCTTGGCTCACTGACTGCTAAATGTGTCTCTCTATTCAGCTGGCTTAAAATATTTTTATTCTTTGCACCAAAGCTACACAGAATATATCAAGTTTGTGCAAAAGTATGTAACAGCCAGAAGGCAGCATCTCGGACACCTACAGTGGCGCCAGAAAAATTAAATTTTTGGTTATATTCAAACTATTGTTAAAACTTTTCCATTGTAACGCCCTCTTTAGTAGCACGGATGTAGCTCGCCGATGCCAGGGTCTGTCACAGATATTTTTTGATTCTGGGACACTTGGTTCTTTCGTTTGCTATAATCGTTCACCCACCCATAATCCCAATGATCATTGATCAATGATCCCAATGATCCCATCCCTGTCTGGATGATCAAAGGTATACTCTAGTTTATTACAATATTTCTCTCGGGATCTTGATGTCGGATGCAGTGCGTAGCTCTTGGAGGATCAGGCTGGATTGATCGGGTTCGTCTGGATCCTTGCCGGGGGAGCCACCTCAGTGACCGGGAGCCGCTCCAAGCCTTGCTGTGTTGGGGCGCGCGTACCCGCGTGTGTCGTGACTGTACCCTACCGGATGCAGTGCGTCAATCTCATTGGGCCGGGCCAGGAGCCGATTCGTAAACCGCACAAATTGGGGCTCGCGTCCACCGCCGATTCGTAAACCGCACGGTGGGAGTCGGACTGGGCAAGCGTCGGTGCTATTCAACCGGGAATCCCGTCCAGACACAGATGCCGATTCGGAAACCGCACATCCGGAGCCAACCAAAGCCGATTCGTAAACCGCACCTTGGTTCCTTGGTGGGAGGCGCGTCGTAGCCGATTCGGAAACCGCACTACGGGAATGCCAGAGGTAGAAGTGGTAGTTGGTACTTACTAATTGATCTGCTACTCCAAGATGTTGACTCGACCGATGCCGCGCACTAAGTGTCCTCCCAGCGCGATCGGGCTCTTCTTTTATAGGCAGCTGAGTGCTGCTAGCGTCGGCTGCGCAGTCGGTGAGATCAGCTGTTAGCCATCGATAACTGTCATGGCGGCTTGTTCCCAGCGGGCGCGCGCCTGCCTATGATTTGAATGTTGGCGCGTAGTTTGAATCTTTATTAACTTAAATTCTAATTATGTTGCGCTCGTGCGGCTTAGCTTTTGAACTTAATAATAATAATTTAATCGATTAAATGAACTTAATAATAACTTAACACTGTTTGCGCTTCGTGCGGCTTAGATAGATGATACCCTAATAATTTAACCTATTAAATGCTTCGTGCGGCTTGGAATGTTGCGCGCCTCCTGGGGCGTCGCACTCCCCCCTCCTTTACCAGTTCGGGTCTTCTGATCGGAATGCCCGAATGGCTCCTTGGCGGCCAATTCGGATGGTGATGACAGTTCCCCGTTCTTCGAGGTGCATGGTGGTCCGTCCGCCTGGTCGCCACTTTGCTCGTGCGGCTTGGATGGTCTTCCGCGTGTCGTCGGATAGTGGGACGGAGGTGATGATGTCCCACTCGCGGTTTGGTGCTGGGGTGTGCTCCGATCTTGAGTGGTTCGTGGCACGGTACTGGTGCACGTTGACGGTGACTCTGCCTTGTCGAAATCGGGTCTCTCGCCGTGCCTGTATTGGTGAGGAATGCCGTGAGGCCGGGGGCTCGGGCCATTGTCTTTTGGCGGGAATCCCCTCCGTTGTGGTGGTGGCTCGTTTTGGGATTCGTGGCATGTGGGAAATCGCCCCTGCTATGACGGATCCGAGAGGCTGCGGCGGCGGTGGCCGTATATTATCTCTGGCTGTGCCGGCCTGCCGTATGGTGGGGGGTGTTGTTTTGTCCAAGACCAGGTTCAGTTTGATGGTCTGGTCTTTGGATGCCGCAGTGTTGGGCGTCTTGTTGGCGACGCGTGCTGGTTTGGGCGTCGGTTGAGGGGCCTTGGGTGTTCTTGGCGTGGCGATGGTTGTGGTGACGCGTGGTGCTGTGGTGGCAACCGTGGTGGTGGTAATTGCCGTGGTAGAGGCAGTTGCATCGGCAGCCGTGGTGGTGGTAGTTGCCGTGGCGGAGGCAGTTGCAGCGGCAGCCGTGGTGGCCTTTGCAGTGGCATTCGTGACGGTTGTTCCGGGCGGGGCCGTGGTGGTGACGGTGCGGTTGTGTGCCGTGCGCGTTTTTGTTGCGGGGGCATATAAGCCTGCCTCGCGGTCTGGCACTTTGATGTCTTCGCTGGCTCGGACTAGGATGCTGCTCCGTCTGCTGGGGGCCTGCCGGCTGACCTGTGTGTTACACACGCTCATCCGTCGCCGTCCGTTGATGGGTGCGGGCGCTTTACTCAATGCGAGTAGGGTCGTTGTTGGCTCCTTACTCTGCACCTCTTTCCATTTGGTTCGGCCCCGTTCTTGGGCCTCTTCCAGTTTTCGGTCCATGGTGCGTGCTGCTCGGAGACCGCAGGTTGAATGGCTCGTCTCGCGTTTGTGGTCGCCTTTTTATAGGCCCAGGCTGCCGTCTATGGCGGCAGCGATCGCTGCTGTTGGTGGCTGCGCGAGTTATCGATATCACGCGTGTATATTCTCCCATTTCTGGTTGGCGCGTACTGGTGGTATTTCGAAAAAGGCGCGCGCGATTTGAATTTGAGCGCTCTGTGGTGGCGCGTTAGTGCGCGCACGGTTTAAATTTGAATTTTATTCGGCCCGCTTGACTCCGACTGTTCCGTTGGTTGGGGATTTTCCTCCGCGGGACTGTTTCTTTTGAGGAAGTTCACATAGGCTCGCTGGGTCTTTCCTGTCCTTTCGTGTCTCACGACGGTGATGACGGGGGAGATAAATCTGACCACCTTATAAGGTCCGTCGAATTTTGGGGCGAGTTTTGCCGCGAAGCTGTCGGCGGCCTTTGATAACGGGTGTTGTCGTACCCAAACTGAGTCGCCTATCTGAGGCCTCCAGTCTCTTTTCCTTAGATTATAAGCGTGGGCTTGATTTTGTGCGGCCTTCTCCAGGTTCCGTCGGGCTAGGTCGCATGTTTCCTTGAGTCGTGTCCACCTTTCTTCTATGTCCTCCTCGTTGACTGCTGAGCCTGGGGTCAGTTTGTCGAACAGGGTCCCAGGAAGTCGGAGTTCTCGTCCGAATAGGAGGTATGCCGGGCTGTAGCCCGTGGATTCCGACCGGCTACTATTGAAGGCTAAGGTCAGTTCGGGTAGGGCTTCGTCCCAGCGCGTGTGTCGCTCTCCCGTGAATTGGGCGATCATGGTCTTCAGGGTTCTGTTTGCCCGTTCGGCCGGATTTTCTTGTGGGGTGTAAGGAGCGGTGAATTGCTGGCGGACGCCCCATTGGTCCATTTGTGTCTTCACTTTGCGGCTCGTGAACTGGACGCCGTTGTCAGAGATGAGTATCTTTGGGGTTCCGCAGCGTGTCAATATTCGTTCTCGGAATATTCGGAGCACTACGTCCGCAGAGGCTTTACGTACCGCCGCCATTTCCACCCACTTGGAAAATTCGTCAATAAAAACGAGTAGCATCGTATTTCCATGGCTCGACCGTGGGAGAGGCCCCACAAAATCGACACAGATTGTTTCCCACGGTGCCTGGGCGACCTGGGTCAGCATTTTTCCCGATGCTTTTTGTTGGGACACCTTGTAGCGTTGGCAAGTATGGCACTGGCGAACGAATTTTGCAATATCGCGGTGCATCCCAGGCCAAAAATATCTTGCCATGATCCGGTACTTTGTCCTTCGGATGCCCAAATGTCCGGCGGACGGCTGGCAATGATTTTCGGTGAGTATCCTGGTTTGTTGGTTTTTCGTCACGCATAGCTTCCATGGTTGTGTATCCTCGTCGGTAGTTCCTGATGGTAGGTGTCGATAAAGATGTCCATTCTCCACGGTGTAATCTGGCCATGCTACTGGGTTGTTTTGGATATCTCTTAGCTTGTTGTGCATCCATCTGTCCAATTCCGCCTACACTCCGTGGGCTTCTTCGATGGGGTGTCGGGATAGGGCGTCGGCCACCACGTTAAGTTTTCCCTTGCGGTATCTGACTTCGAAGGAGTATGGTTGGAGTGCGAGGGCCCAACGGGCCACCCGTCCGGATGGGCTCTCGATTGAGTTGAGCCATTTCAGGGCCAGGTGGTCGGTCACCACTATGAATTGGTATCCTTCCAGATACATCCTCATCTTGTGTATCCCCCAGTAGATAGCCAGGCACTCTTTCTCGGCTGCCGAGTAGTTGACTTCTTCTTTCCGGAGCTTCCGGCTTGCGTATTCTATTACGTGTTCGCCTCCCTCGCCTTCCTGGGTCAACACCGCTCCTAACCCACTATCGCTGGCATCTGTTTGTAGTATAAACGTCTTGGTGAAGTCTGGGCAGGTGAGTACGGGGGCTTCGGTTAGTGCCCGTTTCAGCGAGGTAAACGCCTCTTCCTGCTCTGGGGTCCACTTTCCTTTTTTTCCTTTTTGAATCAAAGTGTAGAGGGGTCTGGCTCGTTCCGTGAAGTTCGGCACAAACCGGCGGTACCACGATGCTACTCCGATAAAGCTGTGAACCTCTCGTGTCGTTTGTGGGCGGGGAAGTTCCCGAATTGCCTTAACCTTGTCGGGGTCTGTGTGTATGCCTTGTGCGCTCACGACATGTCCCAAATATTTTAAGCGGTCTTTAAAAAAATGGCATTTCTCTGGGTTGATGCGCAGGTTGGCCTTCGCCCATGCTGACTTGAGCTAAGAGGCGCCGTCCGTCGAATTTTAGGTTTGTGGGGGGCGGACTCCTCGGTACCCTGCCCCTGGGGGTCCGCTTTGCTCCCGGGGGTGATTGCCGTTTCCCTCCGCCTGACGGCAACAGTCTTTAGTGCGGATATTGTCTCGTCCACACACCCAGCAGAATAACCTGGGTGGGTTTTGACAGCGCCAGGCGAAGTGCCCTGGGGCCTTACATCGACGGCAAAGATCTGACCCGGGGCCATTACTGGCGTCTGTCTGGGGCATCCTGTGGTCCGGGGGATTCCAGGCGGCGGCGCTGACCTGGAGTAGCTCAAATTCCTCGGCCAGCAAGAGGTATTCTTCCGAGGTGTGTATCTCTCCTCGCTTGGCGTAGTGTTTAAAATCTACTTGACTGTTTCGGTAAATCCATTCCAGTTTTTGTTCCTCGGTTAAGCTGGTGAACCGCATGATCTTGCGCATCTCGCGCACGAAGTCTTTGGCTGGCTCCCCCCATTTTTGGTGGCGTCGGGTAATCTGCTCCATGGCCCGTTCCTGGTAGTTGGTTGGCACATAGTAGCGTAGGAACTCCCGTTTGAACAAGGCCCAGGTGGGCATGTCCACTGGGCTAGTGTGCCACCAATCTAGGGCGTCGCCCCGGAGGAGCACGACCATGGCTCCAGCTGCCTGATCTAGTTCGATGCCATAGGCACCAGCTAGCTCCTCGGTTCGGCTGATGAACTCCAGGGGGTCGCTTCTGCCATCGAATTCTTCGCCCCAACTTCTGATGGTACTGATGGATGCTATCCTTGAGTTGACTGGCCCTGGGAGGCAGATTGTGGGTTCCTACGAGGTTTGGATTACACTTGTTCTGGGGCCCGTTTCTGCCTTAGGGGTGGGGTCAACCGGCAAGGCCGGGATCGGAAGGGAAATCCCTGGTAGTGCGTTATTCGCGGTCGGTTTGGTTTTCTGGGTCACCGGTGGTCCCCCTGGTGGGACAGGTGACGGCGTGCGGGCGTGTTTCTGGGCGAGTGCCATGATTCGGCTTCGTGTGGCCTCGTTGTGTTCCTGATTACGAATGAAGTCTGACACTTGTCGTCTGAGGTCTTCAGCCAATATTTCGGGTTCCAGGCCGAATTCTCTGGCGTATATTTTGAGTTGGGCTTTGGTTGTGTTGCATACCCAGCCGCGTGGGAGTTTTCCCAGCTCGGCCATTCTCGGCTTCAAGGGGTGGGGGTAAACGATTCTTTACTGTATTTCAAACAAAATGCCAAGGTCCCTGCTCGGGCGCCACTGTAACGCCCTCTTTTAGTAGCACGGATGTAGCTCGCCGATGCCAGGGTCTGTCACAGATATTATTTGATTCTGGGACACTTGGTTCTTTCGTTTGCTATAATCGTTCACCCACCCAATGAATAGACAGGGATGATCAAAGGTATACTCTAGTTTATTACAATATTTCTCTCGGGATCTTGATGTCGGATGCAGTGCGTAGCTCTTGGAGGATCAGGCTGGATTGATCGGGTTCGTCTGGATCCTTGCCGGGGGAGCCACCTCAGTGACCGGGAGCCGCTCCAAGCCTTGCTGTGTTGGGGCGCGCGTACCCGCGTGTGTCGTGACTGTACCCTACCGGATGCAGTGCGTCAATCTCATTGGGCCGGGCCAGGAGCCGATTCGTAAACCGCACAAATTGGGGCTCGCGTCCACCGCCGATTCGTAAACCGCACGGTGGGAGTCGGACTGGGCAAGCGTCGGTGCTATTCAACCGGGAATCCCGTCCAGACACAGATGCCGATTCGGAAACCGCACATCCGGAGCCAACCAAAGCCGATTCGTAAACCGCACCTTGGTTCCTTGGTGGGAGGCGCGTCGTAGCCGATTCGGAAACCGCACTACGGGAATGCCAGAGGTAGAAGTGGTAGTTGGTACTTACTAATTGATCTGCTACTCCAAGATGTTGACTCGACCGATGCCGCGCACTAAGTGTCCTCCCAGCGCGATCGGGGTCTTCTTTTATAGGCAGCTGAGTGCTGCTAGCGTCGGCTGCGCAGTCGGTGAGATCAGCTGTTAGCCATCGATAACTGTCATGGCGGCTTGTTCCCAGCTGTTGAGCTATCGATGGGTGTTTAGTTGGGCGCGCGCCTGCCTATGATTTGAATGTTGGCGCGTAGTTTGAATCTTTATTAACTTAAATTCTAATTATGTTGCGCCCGTGCGGCTTAGCTTTTGAACTTAATAATAATAATTTAATCGATTAAATGAACTTAATAATAACTTAACACTGTTTGCGCTTCGTGCGGCTTAGATAGATGATACCCTAATAATTTAACCTATTAAATGCTTCGTGCGGCTTGGAATGTTGCGCGCCTCCTGGGGCGTCGCACCATACTAGAAATTATGTTTGAATCTCCTTTTAAAAAAAAAAAAAAATTATACAAAATACATTATAGACATACATTATAAGATAGGGTTAGCGAATGTACTTGAAATAATTAAAATCAGTTGTCGAATATTATTAAAAGTTAGCAAATTAACACAGAAACTCTTGTGTAAAGTTATTCATTCATCGTACGTACGTATGTGAAAGCCCAGTTCATCAAACCAATCCGTGTCGGCCTGGACTATTTTATTTCTGCACTTGGACTTTGTTTTGCTACCAGCGAGGAATGCCATGCAACTGTATTAAGTGTCAAAGGAAATTATCAGCTGGATTGAAGGATATAAAAAAGGAACCAGAGGTACTGTGCGAATTATTGAAAGTCTCAAGCTGAGCAAGAGCAATTCAAGAACTTAGTTAATTTATATTTATTATTTTATTACTTCTTCTCGTTTTTATTGACTTCCAATTTCGTACAACCGATCTTCAAAATTCGCTTTGTCGTCTGCCCACCCCTCTCGTTCACAATGTAAGCTCTAAATGCTAACCGTTTTGTCAAGCGTGCGCTAATACACACACACATACATAACCCCCGAAAGCAACTAGCTTCACCATTTATAATTTTCGTTTTTGTCAGAGCGGTGTTGTGTTTGCTTGCATTTGTCTTTTGGAGTGCCTTAATCTGCTGGCGCGCTATCCTATAACGAGTGCGTAAGTTAAAGTCGGCCTGCCCGACTTCGAAATTCCCGTTACTCAAGGCAATTAGTGTTTAATAACCTCATGAGGCTCAGATAAGTATGAAATGTTTTTTTAACTCTGGCATTTATTATCCGATCTTTATGAAAATTTGTGAGATTGTACATATTGGCCACATAGTGCATACTGCAAAATCTGAGCTCGATAGCTTATAAATTGTAGGAGATATTCAACATTTTTTATTGCGGGGGCGGGAAGGGCCGTGGCCAAATTTTGAAACAAACTTGATCTGCCTACAGACAATACTAGCTTACATCTAAAATTTGGTTGCTCTAGTTATTCTAGTCTCTGAGATCTAGGCGGACGGACTGACGGACGGACGGACATGGCTATATCGACTCGGCTATTGATGCTGATGAAGAATATATATACTTTATGATATCGATGATACTGTTTTGTTTAACGTTTCTTTTAATTAGGCGCGCCTTTCTACAACTTTCGAATTGGCATATACTAGTAAAATTATTAACCCAACTAATTTGTAAAAAAAAGAAATAAATAAATGATTACGGCCACAAAAAAATTAGAGGATGTTAAGAAGAAACGCAACCAATTGGAATATCGATTGTAAATGCTATCAACGAATATTGACAATGCGTTAAAATATCAAAGTAAAGAAGAGACATTGGACTCTGATGATGAATATCGCGGAGACTCAGAAGACATTTATGTGGCCACAAAGGCTCTTCTCAACCGGGACTCTAACCGCACTAAACTACCGCCACCTATCCCGTTTCCCGGCGGAACTGCCTTTCGGTATTACTTCGCCGGGGGAAATGCCCTAAGGCTAATCTAGTATTCTGTCCTATGTATTAAATTGCGCGCACATTCGACGCGGCGCAGTTTTTGGTAAACTATTGTGGCCATGTTGCTTACTGCAGACCAATTCTCTTCCGAGTCAAGCATAATGCTCACCAGGTTACAAGCGGCTGGTGTCCTCCCCACCCTATTGCTCAACTCATTTCTTTCATTATTGAATGTCGGACAGACAAAAAATATATGTTCTGCGTCTTGGGTTATCCCCTGACAGTCTGGGCAGGCTGGGTCGTCCTCGTGCTTAAGCCTCCAGAGGTAATGATTGAAGCACCCGTGTCCTGTCAGCAGTTGCGTCAAATAGAAATTCAAATGTCCATGTCGACTGTTTAGCCAAATGGATATGCTCGGGATAAGGCGACGTGTCCAACGTCCGTTTGTACTTTGGTTCCATCTTTCCTGCCACAGTTCGATTGTAGCTGTTCTTTTCGCCTCCCCTTTGTGGTGTTCTCCGGTCGCAGCCAGCTTTTCTCTCCTTTGCCAGTAGGCCAATAGGGATCACTTGGCCACCACTAGTGCTGCCTCATGAGATCCTATACGATATGCAGAAGTCACTCTCAGAGCGCATAGGCGAAAGGTTGTTCTGCTCCTGCTCTGTAAGAATGTGTTTCCATGGCACCTGCCCACACGGGTGCTGCGTATAGCAGGATTGAAGTGACAACACTAGCAAGAAGTCTTCTCGAACTCTGCTTGGGTCCGTGGGTGTTAGCCATGATGCGAGCTAACGCCACGCCCACAGTAGCAGCCATTTTGCTTGCATAACGCATGTGCGCGCTATACGTGAGCCTCCTATCTATCATGACGCCCAAGTACTTGAGGTATGGGCTTGAATGTATTATGGCTCTTCCTACTACTATGCTGGTTGTTTCAACTAATTTCATGCTGCTAATGTGCACGGCTTCTGTCTTATGCTCAGCAAGTCGGAGTCCATTTTGAGTCATCCACTCATAGATTTTACTGATAGCCTCGTTAGCTGCTCGTTTGACATCAGTTATGTGTTTACCCACCACTATTATCCTACCTATCCTAATCCTACGGAGTGCAGCCATTGGGCAACTGAATTCGGAGAACGTCGTCATACGCCGTATTCCACTGAAGAGGGCCCAGTACTGAGCCTTGGTGGACTCCTCCTGAGATCTGCTTCAGTTTTGGTCCTACTCCAGTACTCTGTTAGAAAAGTAGCTCTTCGTTATTTCTAACAGGTAGCTGGGTACTTCGCAGCGGCGGAGTGCTCCTACAATCTTCGGCCATTTTACCGAATTGAATGCGTTTTGTACATCGAGCGTTACCACAAGGCAGTACTCTTTGGTCCCTCGATGCCATAATGGCCTTCTCGGCGACTGCAGTGACCTGCATGGCATTAATTGTGGATCTTGCCTTTCTGAATCCAAACTGTCTTGTTGCCCGCCCCCCACGACTTTCAATTGACGTCTGTAGCCTGTTAGCGATCAGCCGTTCCAGTATGTACTTTTCCGGCCGTATCCAGCATGCATAATGAACTGTGTTGGATCGCCAGCTGTCTTTCCTGGCTTGGGCAAGAGAACCAACCGCTGCCGTTTCCACTTATCTGGGAAATTTCCTTCTTTCAGGCACTTTGTCTACAGCTGGCTGAATACCGTGGTGTGACCGCGAATAGCCATTTTGATATCCTTGTGATATCCTTGGGATGCCATCTGGTCGCGGTGCCTTCTCGTTTTTCATCTTTTGTGCTACCTCCAGGAGCTCATAATCGGTGATGGCCATAATGGTGGCGTCTCTTGGGTCGTTTTCGCGCTGCCAACGCGAATCATTGCTTGGTCCGGGAATAGGTGTTCAACTACTCTTTGGAGTGGTTGATTTCACCCCCCATCTGATGCGCTTTGGTGTATAATAGACGCACAAAACCACAAAAGTAGACAAAATTGAGTTTTAAGTGGCACGCTGCACAGTGGCCGGATTCGCAGAGTTATTTTATTCATTAAAGGGAACACCAGATAGCCCAAAAACTTTGGTTTATAGAATATGGTCAATTGGTTTGGTATGTACTATGGATCAAAGTTAAACAATTCTTCAAACTGCAGAATTTTTTATTTTTTTGGTTTCAACTGTCTTTTTGTGAACCTGTCAAAGCCAAACGGTTTTACCGATTAGAAATTGGTTGATTTTTAGTCCCTTGCAAATGGTATTATAATTTTGCCCGGAAGTTTGCAAAGCATAGAAATATTCATTTCCGACCCCATAAACCATATATATTCTTGATCATGGTGTCGAGCTGAGTCGGTTGAGCTTTGTCCGTCCGTCTGTCTGTCTGTTTCTACGCAAACTAGTCTCTTAATTACAAAGCTATCGAGCTGAAATTTTCACAGAGTCTACTTTTTGCTGCACACTACTAATATATCGTAACAGACCGGATCGGATGACGATATCTCATAGCTACCATAGGAACAATCGGTCGGAAAACTAGTTTTAGCAGGAAAACATTTTTTTTTAATGAAAACGTCTCCAAACTTTGTAATCGTGGGTTTTCTATGATTTTTTTTTTATAATTCTACCAAGTTTTATTAAAATCGAACAACTATATATAGCTGTCATACAAAAGATAGGTCTGAAAAACAGCCTTAGTTAGAAAAACTTTTTCGTTTTTATTGGTAGCATCCTGCAATTTTGCATTTGTTTGTTTCCCATGCTTTCACATAATTTTAAAAATTTCTGGGCAAATCGGATGACCGTATCATACAGCTGCCATACGAACGATCGGATGAAAAATGGGAGAATGATTATTTTTTGAAAATATTTAAGCGAGCACTTGCAAGGGTTTAAAAACTTCGGCACAGACGAAGTTTGCTTTGCTTTCTTGTTTTGAAAAGATTTATCGATTCGTAATGTAAATACTTTAAACAACTTTATAACTTCTAAGTTGAATGTTCAACATTTCCTTCTTAAGTGGACACTATTTTTGGTTGAGTTTTAGAGCTTTGATGGACCCGGAAAGTTTAAACATAAAACTTGCCGGATTAGAAGTTACAGTGATAAATATGATTTAATATGCAGGTAAATAATATTTGGGAAGAAGAAGAGCAAAAAACGTAGCAGGCAAAATTATTTTATAGCTGATCTTTTAGAAAACTGAGATGGGTACCACTTAATGTAGTTAGATACAATTGACTTTTTCGAATTTTGCGCCCTGCAAGTAGTAATTGTGTCGATTTTTTAAGGTTCCCTTGAGTGACCCTTTTAACAGGAACAGGTATGGTATGTAAGAATAGTACGTATGAAGTTGCTAATTTCTTTTGTTGGTGGTGTGTATTTTTTACGAATATTGCGTAACCCTTGCAAAGTGTAATGTTATCTTGGCTGGAGTGCCTGTTCGCTTGTCTACTCGTAGCTGTATGGGGATCAGCACTGTTGGGGGTTTTCGACTAGGACTCGCCGGATGGGAGGTTATTTTGCTACTACTAAGACTGCTGCCAATTACAAGAGAATGTGCTGATCAGATCGCTTAAGATGTTCTTTGGAATTCATATATTACCTTTAATGGGACTGGTGTTGTTGCCCATTTCTTAACCCACCCAACCTTGTCAACATTCCGTTAATCTTTGATTATGCTGACCCAACTTGCATGACACAACTTACTCTTGGTGCTTCTCAAGAAATTATTTACTGTTTAAACTTCATTTTCACA
Source organism: Lordiphosa andalusiaca (assembly GCA_035044965.1). NCBI lineage: Eukaryota > Metazoa > Arthropoda > Insecta > Diptera > Drosophilidae > Lordiphosa > Lordiphosa andalusiaca. Next base: position 90,312 of record JAWNNM010002111.1, on the reverse strand, counting down.
ATGCACTTCAAATTTAGGTAATCCATTTAACAAAAGGTAAGAACTGTTATTGAGCATGATGCTGATCCTAACTATGAACTATCTGCTGCAGCAAGAAAGTCTAACTTGAGGCTGAATGTAAATCAATCTTAGATTAAACTTAACACTAGGTTTTTACAAACTTAACGACTAATTCATTTCATGATTTCAATGGATCCACGTCCACTGCAAGCACTCTAAGGTTAACAAAATTCGCTTTTCAAAAATAAGTTTTCCTTCTGGCAACCCTTAATTCACTTGGAGTTGTTCCAGAAGATATGGAATTGCTTTTCTGAATTATGTTTCAGATCTTGCTAATCTGCATATGAGCACTCTTAAATTTTGTTTAAGTGAAAATATACCAATCAAATCCAAGACATGTATACTTAGCGTTTTCAATGTGGGCATCGTGCATCCATGCGCCGACATATGTATGCTTGGCTGGTCCAGTCAAGACGAATGCCAGTAAGAGGAATGAATGCATCAATGGACACATCTTTCCTGCTTATCTCTCCCTGGGACTCTGCTGAAAGCATGTGCATACAATTTGGGATGGCCGGGCCGCAGCACCTGGGGTACTGGGCACTCCCCTAGGAAACAAATGGTTAAATCTCTACACCTGGTCACTGATCACTTTGCAAACATACCTGCCGGGGCACTTTAAATACAGTGTTTCTATTTGCTCTAGGGTGACTTTACTTTGAGCACACGTTCAGTGACTTTCAAACAAATGTGGTTGTATAATCCGTTTTAGACACGTGGGCAGTTCGCTGGTCTTCTAGACTTTTACTCGCACCGTCTTCTTTGCGTAATCTTTGCCAAATAAATGTCGAACCACGAGGGAGCTGATCTGAAGTCTAACTTCTGTACTGGTAGAACGAAAGCTTCTCACCAAAAAAAAACAGACGATTGCAAGCTCTTGCTACATTTCACAGCAGTGTGAATGAGACGACTATATAACTACCGAATCTGAGCATGCCTAACGGATCCTAAAGCACAGCACACAATTACACGCAAACGCAACTGACTTCAGTGAGACCAAATTAGGGTGGACCAAGACATTGTCAGCTGTTAAGGTGGACCAAGTCAGATTTAGCTAAGTGAGGTGGACCTGTTCGTAAAACATTAGGGTGAACCGTCACAGCACAGGTTATTTTCCCTTTGCCGTGCAAAGGCAAAATAGTCTGGAAAACGGTGATAATGTTCTCTAACCTGCTCGTTGCGGAGGTTCCATTCTCTTCTAGCTCATAGCAATTGGTACCAACTTTTCTAATCACTTTAGCCTTAAGAAACTTTGGTGCCAGTTTTGCACTGTAGCTCTTTAGTTTGTTACTAGGTGTGAAGTTCCTGCGGTATACTATGTCTCCTGGGTCAAAAGTAACAATTCTAGACCTAAAATTGTACGAATGTTTGTTAGTCTCAAACGCATTCTTAATATTGAGAATCAACTTATCTCTCACTATCGTCAATTTATCAGAGTTTTCAATATTTTCTCCCACTCTCATGGAATTTAGTTTTCTCAATAATTCATATGACGCTCCATGAGTTACCATTGAAGTGCCAAACAAAGAAAAATATGGGGAAAACCCAATCGAGCATTATTAAGCAGATCTAATTGCCAATGATATCTCAGGTAACTTAGAATCCCATGTCCTGTGGTCTTTGTCTACATATGCTCTGATACCTGTAATTATTGATCGATTCAAGCGTTCAGAAGCATTAGACTGTGGACTATAGACTGCTGTCAAGCGATGAGTAATGCCGAACTTGTGCAAAAAGGACTTGAAAAGATGCGAAGTAAATTGTGATCCATTGTCACTAATTATGCACTCGGGAACTCCAAAAACTGTGAAAACATGCTTCTCGAGGAAATCAATTACAGCCTCTGTATTCATCTTTCTTAATGGTGTCAACAGGTGAAATTTAGTTAAGTGGTCTAAAACCAAGAATATTGATATGGATATGGACCAATAAAAACCATATATATCCGTTGGAAAGGTCTTTCCGAGAATGCTGGCTTTCCCATCGTAGGCTTCAGAGTGAGATTCGGAGATTTGGTTTGCTTGCATATGTCACAAGAAGATACCAATTCCTTTACATCTCTTGCCATATGAGGCCAGTACAAATGCCTACGAAGCTTCTGTAAGGTTTTTCCGATTCCACAATGAGCTGATGTTGGAGGTGAATGTGCATTTCTGATGACATCGCTAGTCATCTCCTTTGGTATCCATAATTTCCAACATTCAGACTCGGATAATCCATAGTCCAGGTAGAATTGATTTCTTTTGTACACCAAATTATCAACCACCGTAACATCTGGTAAGCGGCTTTTATTGTTCTTGACATTTTCAATCAACTCCTGATAAGAGGTAGACTGAAAATGCACAGAATCCAAATTGACTTCGGGAGCGCTTGCTATATCAATCGTTTCAACATCCTCCATGTTTAAACGTGATAGTGCGTCTGGGACAACATTAAGGCTTCCTCGACGATGCTCAAAAGAGAAGTTAAAGCCTTGGAGCTTTAGTGCCCATCGTGCTAACTGACCATTCAGATCTGACTGACGCATGAGCCATTTAAGGCTCGCGTGGTCTGTTACCACTTTGAAATCGTGACCTTCAATATATTCGCGAAAGTTTTCAATACATAGCACCACTGCTAAGCTATTCAGCTCCGTTATTGCATAATTTTTCTGAGCTCGGTTTAGCTTATGTGAAAAATATGCTATGGGTTTCTCTACTCCCTCAGAGTCTTCTTGTGCTAACACCCCACCAACTCCTGATCTTGATGCATCGCATTGCACTACAAACGACTTTGTAAAGTCTGTAGTCTTTAGTACAGGTGCTGATGTGAGCAATTGCTTAGTTTTTTCGAAAGCAATCTGCGCTTCAGTAGTCCACTGGAATGTCTTGGCTTTCTTTGTTAGATCGGTAAGAGGTGCTGTCAACGACGCTTAGTCATGCAAAATCCGTCTATACCATCCGCAAATTCCCAAGAACTTCCTCAACTCTTTCACTGAACGAGGTGCAGACAAGTTTTGAATTGCTGAAATCTTATTGGAATCGGCTTTGATACACCCGTTCCCAATTACATAGCCTAGGAATCGAACCTCTGGAACACACCATTTGCACTTCTTAAGGTTCAGAGTTAGTCCTGCTTTTCGCAAAAACGATGCTACATCTGCTAACAAAGCCAAGTGTTCTTCGAACGTTTCCGTCACCAACAACAAATCGTCTAAGTAGACGAAGACACGGTTCTGTTACTCCGCTGGAATTATCATGTCCATCAATCTACTCATGGTTTGGGAAGCGTTGGTTAAACCAAACGGCATCACCTTAAATCGATATAGAGGTCGATTTGGTACTGTAAATGCAGTGAAATTCTTTGAGGGTTCATCAAGACCTATTTGCCAAAATGCGTGTTTAAGGTCCAGCGATGATATAAACTGTGCCTTAGGTAAGCGAGACAAAATGCCATTTATCTTAGGCTGTGGATACGCGTCTTTTATCGTTATGCTATTCACTCTTCGCGAATCTAAGCAGAGACGAAACTTGTCTTCCTTTTCCACCACCGCCACTGGACTACTCCAAGAGCAATTCTGAGGTGCTACCTCAATCACTCCAAGCTTGAGCATATTATCGACTTCGTTATGTATCTTCTTTTCCACTGCAGGCGAAACAGAGAAATATCGTTGTTTGATGGGTTTTGACCCTGGTTGTACTTCAATAGAGTGTTCAATTAATGAAGTTCTCCCTAATCCATCTTTATCAAAATTGGGAAACAACGACAATATCCTACTCAATCTAGAATTCTGTTCACTAGATAGCGTAACAATAGACGATATTTTGGCCTCAGATATAATGTTGAACAAATGTTTCATCCAACCAAACGAGTTCCAAAAGTCCACGCCTAAGTATAGATCTTGATTCAGTTCAGGAATTATACACAGTTCTATTTGCTTTGTTTGTTCACGAAAAGTAACCTCGGTTTCAACGTAGTCCTCCACTCGGTATCTTTTACCTCCTGCAGTTTCTACAAACGAACTGCATTCTTTAAAGGGTATTTTTGATTCCAAGAATTCCTTCGCTGTATTTCCACCTAAGCAAGATAATGATGCGCCTGAATCCAGAAGTCCTGTATAACTTTTGCCAAAAATGGTTTCGTTGATAAATGGTCTGAGGTCATTGTTGGAAAGTGCTAAATAATTCAAGCTGTGAACCACTCTTTTAATGATACCTCTTCTTTCTGCAAAGTAATTTCTAATTCGAACAGAATTCCTTTTCGGAAGTTCGCTTGTGATCTCCTGTCGTTCCATCGGCTCCTTAAAGATTCGTGCTCTAATCTTTTCATATTCTGCAAGTCTGACATGGTATGGTTTAGGTGGACTAAGTGTACGACTACCCCTGAGATTCATTAAATCCGTGTGCGTACACATAGCATTCTGTCGTTGTTTAGAGTCAACACTTAATTTATCTACGAGCGGTTGCGGTTGCTGCCGCTCGTCTGCTCGTTTCCCTGACATTGTTCACAACTGGGTTTAAAGGTGTTCGGCTCTCCGCAGCCGTAACAGAATATGCTTCTGGGAGCAAGACAGTCCATGTATCCGTGTCCTTTCTCCCTACAGTTCCAGCAAACCGTTTCCCTAACTCTATTCTTTTCATCTCTGATTGTCCCTTTTAATTCGCTTATCTCATCACCTTCGTGTGGGTCTGAATTTTCGGCAGCGGCCAAGTCTATCTCATTTACACTTTTTCTATACACTTGTTGCTGACGAGTGCGACTCAGTTCTTGACCAAACGCTTCCCGTTTTGCCACCAGACTTCGCAAGTGACTTTTAGAACTTACGTCATGAAAGAAAAGCTCTTTTCGCAAACAATGGATCATAAAAGTGCGCTTTCAATGCGGCGCAAAGTTGAATCCAAGTAAATCGCTCGTGGTTTCGCCTATAGCGCCAAAACCATTCGCTAGCTTTTCCCGTAAAAAGGATATGTAAATGTTTGCACAACAGAGAAAAGTCACCACCCAAGCTATCGTTTGTTAATGCTGTGATCATGTAGATAAATTTTCCTATCGGCATTCCTGTCTGAGAACCACTGTAAGTTAATCGCCAATTGTAAATCAAATTTGCTACTTTACTGCTGTTCGACGCATTGAATGTGCTCGACAATCTTTCATGATCGGCGTTAAGTTGCAGATTTAGATGACTGGATGCATCAATTCTACGTGTAACTGGCGGTATCGAGAAAAAGCTTTCCCTTGGCCATTCTGGTACAACTACTTCCGGTTCGGCCTGTCTGACATGCATGCATGAGATTTGGTGCGAAAGTTTTGTGATAACATGTTGCAGTTCACTTATTTGTAAGCTAACTTTCTGCTCAAATACAGTTTCATTGATTGTGTTGCTTGCATTAATGGTAGATGCAGCATTCTCCGAAGAGTTCAACAAATTATTAGTGACTAATGGTTGCAAACTACCAACTTTATTTCAGACCTTCTCTTGTCCATTTGTCTGATTTCTCTTCTTCTTTTGATTATTTGATAGTAAAATCCGATCGGTATCAATTGGTAAAGAATCTAGCCTAACCACATCTAACAAACTATTCTTTGCTATAATAGTATTACAACTTGGACATGATGTTGATGTGTTCAGCCAATTTAAAATGCACGCCTTATGGAAAGTGTGTTTGCACCTCGTGATGGACCTCAACTCTACCAAATGCATAGGTTTTTCACAAACCTGACAATTATTTTCAGTCATATTTCTTTCCTTTTGTTTTATGAGTCGGAAAATGATGTGTCAATTGACTCGGTGAGATTGATTGAACTATCAGCTTTTGTTAGAAATTTTCTTTCATTGACTAAAAGAAACACCTTGAGTTCATTGTGTAAATCGTGAGATATGACATCTGTTGACTTTTAAAAAATTATTTTTACAGAGCCTGGTAACATCTTTGATGACGGGCATCGCAAAAGAGTGTTAATTCCTAAGTTCTAATCAAACAATGAGCAATAATGAGTATATTGTGCTTTCTAGTATAGCTCTATCGGATAGATACTGTGTCGACAAGTTCACCAAACAGATCTATGGTCCAGAAATGTCTATTCTAGCAAATCACTATTGCTCCGGTCATATTTTGCCTTGCCCCACGTTGGGCGCCACTTTTGTAATGTTATCTTGGCTGGAGTGCCTCTGCTGTTCGCTTGTCTACTCGTAGCTGTATGGGGATCAGCACTGTTGGGGGTTTTCGACTAGGACTCGCCGGATGGGGGGGGGTCTTTTGCTACTACTAAGACTGCTGCCAATTACAAGAGAATGTGCTGATCAGATCGCTTAAGATGTTCTTTGGAATTCATATATTACCTTTAATGGGACTGGTGGTGTTGCCCATTTCTTAACCCACCCAACCTTGTCAACATTCCGTTAATCTTTGATTATGCTGACCCAACTTGCATGACACTACTTACTCTTGGTGCTTCTCAAGAAATTATTTACTGTTTAAACTTCATTTTCACATAGCACTTCATATTTAGGTAATCCATTTAACAAAAGGTAAGAACCGTTATTGAGCATGATGCTGATCCTAACTATGAACTATCTGCTGCAGCAAGAAAGTCTAACTTGAGGCTGAATGTAAATCAATCTTAGATTAAACTTAACACTAGGATTTTACAGACTTAACGACTAATTCATTTCATGATTTCAATGGATCTACGTACACTGCAAGCACTCTAAGGTTAACAAAATTCGCTTTTCAAAAATAAGTTTTCCTTCTGGCAACCCTTAATTCACTTGGAGTTGTTCCAGAAGATTTGGAATTGCTTTTCTGAATTAGGTTTCGGATCTTGCTGATCTGCAGATGAGCACTCTTAAATTTTGTTTAAGTGAAAATTTACCAATCAAATCCAAGACATGTATACTTAGCGTTTTCAATGTGGGCATCGTGCATCCATGCGCCGACATATGTATGCTTGGCTGGTCCAGTCAAGACGAATGCCAGTCAGAGGAATGAAAATTTCTAGCGCCTAGAGTTCGGCATCAATGGACACATCTTTCCTGCTTATCTCTCCCTGGGACTCTGCTGAAAGCATGTGCATACAATTTGGGATGGCCGGGCCGCAGCACCTGGGGTACTGGAGCACTCCCCTAGGAAACAAATGGTTAAATCTCTACACCTGGTCACTGATCACTTTGCAAACATACCTGCCGGGGCACTTTAAATACACTGTTTCTATTTGCTCTAGGGTGACTTTACTTTGATCACACGTTCAGACTTTCAGACAAATGTGGTTGTATAATCCGTTTTAGACACGTGGGCAGTTCGCTGGTCTTCTAGACTTTTACTCGCACCGTCTTCTTTGCGTAATCTTTGCCAAATAAATGCCGAACCACGAGGGAGCTGATCTGAAGTCTAACTTCTGTACTTGTGGAACGAAAGCTTCTCACCAAAAAAAAAACAGACGATTGCAAGCTCTTGCTACATTTCACAGCAGTGTGAATGAGACGACTATATAACTACCGAATCTGAGCATGCCTAACGGATCCTAAAGCACAGCACACAATTACACGCAAACGCAACTGACTTCAGTGAGACCAAATTAGGGTTTACTAAGTCAGATTTAGCTAAGTGAGGTGGACCTGTTCGTAAAAAATTAGGGTGAACCGTCACAAAAGGGATTTATTTCTTATCAGAACATGACATAAGTGAAATATGTACTATCGCAAATGGAAAACAGCAAATTATTTGAATTCTTCAAAACCGCGGAAACACTAAAAGCTTTGAAGTAGTTAGTAAAAACTGAACTTCATTTTACAAGTGATGGACTATTTATTACCAGGAAAATACAAAACTTTTTCTACAAACTACAATCTAAATGGAAATCAGCAAATCGGACTGAGAATGGATATATACTCAAAAACTCGAATTGGCTAGATGGATTTACTTGTTTCGAAGATAATGACGATATAACCAGTACTTGGCGGAGCTCGGGCTAAGAGTCGACTGCCCGAAGCAGGGCTATGGAAACACGAATAGTGGAAATACATCCAAAAGATTCTTCAACAACGATGAGACAACTGCTCAGATAACAGGAATTCAACTGAATGTTATCAAACGGCTTAAGATCATTCTTGATGTCTTAAGCTGTGGAGAAAATGTTGATGGTTGCAGATATGGAAAATATGCCAAGAAGACAAGAGATCTTTTACGTGCAAAGTATCCAGAAAAAAACTTACTCCTACTATCCATAAAATATTGGATCATGGTGAGCAGCTTATACAACAACAACTTTTATCGATGGGAGAGTTCTCAGAGCAAGCCCAAGAATCTTAAAACGAGGACTACAAACGGTATAGATATGCGAAGACGTGCACGAACAATTTCTCGATACAAGAAAACGCAGACTTTTTCAACATATTGTCGGCCTCATTTGATCCTCGTATCTCATCTCTCAGACACACCAGAACACTCGAGGAATTAACCAACGATTATTCACCAGGAATATTAAGTCTATTAAGCACTAGTGATATGAAAACCTATATTGACAATATTTTGAAACAAAATTAACCATTCCAAAGTTAGAGTTAGTTTTGTATGGAAACAAATGTTTAGTAAGTAAAAATAATTTGTATACCCTTGCAGAGGGTATTTTGTTTAATAAATACTGAGTTTTGAGACGATTGCATTAAAAACAAAATAGTTTTTCTCGCTAGAACTAGTTTTTCCACCGATCGTTTCTATGGCAGCTATGTGTTATAGCCATCCGATCCGGCCGGTTCCGACAAATGTGCAGCGTATTTGTACCAGAAGACTTCGTGCAAAGTTTGGTGGCGATAGCTTTAAAACTGACAGAGGAGATAGCGTAGAAACAGACGGACATGGCTATATCGTCTCTCGTCATGTTGATCAAGAATATATATACTTTTTGAGCTCGGAAATGATTCCTTTTATGCGTTACAAACATCTGGTCAATTTCAATATACCCTCTACTGCTTGTTTTTTTTTAAATTTGCGATATAGATGGCATATTCAAATTGTCCAGTCGTTCACACAAAAATGTGTCGGTAAATATTAAATTTTCATTAGTAACATCACCAATATCAGTAGTTGTTTTTCATCCAAAAGCTTTCCATTGTTGTTTCCAACTGCGCCACCTAGAATGACTGTTGGTGCGCGCCAAATGTGCGACTTATATCAAACTCAATCTACCTTCTGCCTACAACTTGTAGTTCTCAACTACAAATTCCGTATTATTGATATTACTACGTTAAAAAACGGTGTCTGCACTTTGAAATAAAAAACCCGCACTGTTGTTTGTAATATTTCGCTTGTCGTTGTAGCGAATTTTCCGGTCAAGCCTAAAAGCAGGCAATAATATTTCCCATTATGCATTTGTTGTAACTAAAACATATAAAAGCTTTTGCTCAACTGAAACAACAACATCAGTTGAACGTTTTTGGGTCAATAAGTTAATTATATTTTTGGTAAGCAAAAGAAAAACCATTGAAGGAATCATTCATATAACACTATAAGTATTGCTGTAGATTCGATATTTTTTTTTTGTATGAAATTTTAATTGATCTACAGGTTAGTATTTTCCATAGCCCTATGAGTGGCCACGGAAATAGTTGACAACATTGGTTCTCTGTTAAACCAGCTGTGTCACTTTGACAAGTCTTTATGACAGCTGCCAATTGAACTTGAAAATTTTAGGCTAGCATCCGCTTCCTAAAATTCAGCTCTGTCTTTCCCAGTGTGGTCGTCAAGTGAACCAGTCGTGTGCTTAAGCTTTACCTCTAGGCAAATATCAGATAAAAGTTTACTTAAAACCAAGTGGCCCAAATCTAAGTGATTCGTTTTCTGTGCTTCTATTCCAAGTTAACTATCGTAAGCACATTGGCAATAAATCGAAGAAATCCCGACTGCAAAACTTGATACCGTCTTTCCCTAGTGGGTAAAGTCGAGCCGAAAAAGGCAGTACGAACGGTAGTCTTTGATTTATGGTCAATCTGCAAGCCACCTGGAGAAAATTCGCAACCCTTCAACTTTAGTATTTAGGTGCCGTTCCAAGGGTAAATATTAAAAGTTGCTAAAAGGTTTAGAGAATTTGGCCCTAACAGCGGTCTTTGCCTTTTTGGGGTGTTTTGCTTCATTTCTCTCACCAGAGCTGGCACCTCAGAATAAGCAGTAAGCTGGTGGCCAAGCGGACCCGTCTTGCGCTCTTCATACTCCAGACCTATGCAGAAGCGCATGCTTCAGCAGATGCAGTCAGCGAAAAGAGCTTTTTTCTAGTCTCTTAGTGTAATGCGTCGTGTGTGGGAGGAAAGCAGTGACGACCTTAACCCAAGCATGTGTTTAATTCTGGCTCAATTCTAATTAACCAAAAACCCGAACAAAAAGTGTTAAACAAACAGCCAGAGTGTAGTGCGTAAAAAGCCCTTGTGGAAAACCCAAAATTTTTGTTAGCCAGATCACGCCGATCCGCCCCTAACCTCAATCTGAGAAGTGAACTTAAAAAGGGAAATTTAATGCTCAAACTTCATGAGTTTGCTCTAAAATTAATCCAAGTCAAATGTATGACCCCAAAAAAATTGTTCCTTCTGGTGCAAGTGAGTGTGTGGAGTTGGCCTTAACCTAAAAGTCTATATACAGGGTTAACTCATATGAAAAATTTCCAAGTCGCTGAAACCAAGTCAAACTAAAATCATTGTGCAAAGAGAAGAATGAACCAAATGTGTAACCACAAAGTGTTTATCCATTGCTTATGCCATCTATTGCAATTTATTTATAACAATCGAAAAGCTCAATGCGTACCACACTGCGTTACTCTGCTTCCCCCACACAACGAAACCAAGCTTTGAATTTACAGCACATCAACACACAACGAAAGATCTTTCGACGTGGGATTTTGCATGTGTAAGTGATGTTTGTTTACATATATTATTGTTTGATTATTTCGTTGGTCTCAAAGCTTGGCTTGACTCTGCCCAAATCAATTGGCATTGGCGAACAAGTGTGGATCGCAAGTCTTATGTGGAATGCAAGAACATGGTAAAGCTTATGCATTTAACTAAGAGCTTTTCCCTGTTGGATGACAATTAATTGGATTCTTGCCTTCGCAAGCGAACAGCTGATCCGTGCTGTCAGGTCGTTGACCCTTCTGGCCGCGTGTACTTGTATTTCTTTTGGCCAGCACATATAAATGGATTTTAAAACTCTTTTGTTGCACATAAAGTAAAGAAAAATTATTCTTTTTAATTCCGTATACCAGTTTTGGTCATCCCATGGTTATGAATTGAAAATGAAATTGAAAGATGAAGAAAAAATATGTTTAATGAATTCCTTACACCTATTTTGAAATTACTACTATTAGATATTTTTAATCTACCTTTTCATCTATACTCCCATGTTTAATTATATATTATTTGTCACAGCAACCCCTACTCACTCGCACAACCCCTTTAAATCCACATTTTAATACTCTTAGTTTGTTAGGTTTTTCTTATAATTTTGTTACTAATAAAATTAGTCGTAAGCATGAACCATTTTGAAATCCTAGTTTAAACAAAATTTATAATGAAGTTTAAGATGTGCTAGTGCATTATTTTTGATCGGAGCCATGCCAAACTTGATTGAGTTAGAGTAGCCTTAGTCTCTTTCTTAGGGATCCTTTTTTTATCGGCGATTAAGGATCATGGTAGGGTGGGCGTTTATGCAGCTTTATGCTGCCGACAAGAGAGAGAGACTTCGATGGTGCTAAACATCCTTGACCCCTCCTAACTTTCTATTATTTTTGTTGTACCTATTCCTTGCTCCAAAATCCAAGATACCCCTTTTTCCTTTCACTATGTACGCGATTTCTTTTGATGTAATTATTTGTCATGTGAGCACCCTAATGTGGCGAGGTAATTCCACAGAACCCATCCCAGCCGACCGAGAAATGCCGGTTGCAAGCCCGTACGCCGCCAACAACATTATATTCCATATGCTACTAAAATCATGCACGTTATATGTTACTTGTTTCAAAAGGTCAAAGAATGCACGAAAATACATTTTTAAAAAATCACCTCACAGCTTTCCAAGTCGGATGAGATACCACCAAATATGGACGTCCATGTAAACTCTGCAGCAGCAACTGATTCTTTGCAGATACTTAGCAGTTATAAAAATGCAAATTAACAAAAGGTCCGATTTTGTATGCTTTATTTTATTTCTTGTACTTTTTTGCTGTGACTTAATTTTGCTTCCAATTTGTTCCATGTTGTCCGAAAAAAGAGCTGTGAGTTATTTATTTTCATTTTATTTACAATAAGTCGGCTATGCTTGCTTGTGTGGCAACGCCACGCATATTTATGTTCTCTTCTGGTAATTAAGAAAACAACGGAGACTAATTAAGGTGCTGTTCAGCTGTTCAAAGCTGTTTATATTAAAATGCTCCCATTAAAAATTAAAGGAAACGTTTACGACCCCATTAAGTTTATACATTCTTGATAAGCATGAACAGCCGAGTCAATATAGCCATGTCCGTCCGTCCATCTGTCTGTATGATCGCGTCTTAGAGACTATCTTAGAGACTATAAGAGAAAGAGCCACAAATTTTTCCATGAAGGTAGGTGTATATCCTAAGAACACAATTTTTAAGTTAGAGCCTCGTGGTTTAATATTCATCAAGCTATGCCCAATATCTATCTCTTTTGAAAAGTACAATCAGATCGGACAAAAAACACCGGAGTTATAAGCGAAACAAACATCAAGATTTTGCTTTCCCAAAAAAAAATGTTCTTGTAGTGAGAATTTGTATTTGAAGCGAGAAAATGATTAGTTTTTGACACCGAATGTGCTCATATTGAGACCAATGTTCTCGGTTTTTTTCTTCTGTGTACCCTTGCAGAGGGTATATTGAAATTGTCCAGATGTTTTTAACGCATAGAAAGAAGCATTTCCGACCACATAAGGTATATATATTCTTGATCAGCATCAACAGCCGAGTCGATATAGCCATGTCCGTCTGTCCGTCCGTCCGTTTGTCTGTCTGTCCGTATGAACGCACAGATCTCAGAGATGGTAAGAGATAGAGGTTTGACATGTATGGGACATATGCTTCTTATGTCTGCAGGCAGATCAAGTTTATTTTCAATTTTGGCCACGCCCCCTCGCGCCCCCGCAATTTAGAAAACGTCATATCTCCCACAGTTTTGAAGAAAGGTGGCTTGCTCCTTCTGGACACATTTAGTTATTAGGAAAACTTATCGATCCGCCAAAGGAATGAAGAAGATCGGATGAACGGTTATCGAGTTATGATCAAAAGACAAATTTTCTTGGTACAGATTCGGGCTTGACCGACTTTCTTTCTTGTTTAATTTAAGTTTATGAGGGTGCAGATATAAGCTCAAACTAAAATTTGGTACAATATGAATAGCACTCAGTGTAAGCTGAGCTTCCACTTAACGTCCATGCTAATTAAGCTCAATGTCAGTGTCGTCTGAAGTTCGAGCTAATTCAGCTGCACCGCTTGTAAAAAGCTTTGTTCCCTCGTGGTAGCCCAAAGAAAAGATCTAAGCAGTACTTCACTTGCTATTGAAACTTTACTGCGCGCAGGCCTATCGGTCTTGAGACAAAAGTTTTTTTTTGTGATCCACCACGGTTTCGAACCTTATACAATAAACCCCTCGTGGCATTATCTATTTCGATTAACAAGTTCGTTAAGTTAACCATCTCGGTAATTGGATAATTAATAAGTGCACCCAGCAATCGAAGATTTCTGCTAAGGAAAGAGGTACGTTTGTACATTTGTGTGAAAATTGATCTTAACAGCAAATTTTCCCCAGAGCTTACTGCGGGATCCCAAATAGGGCAAGGCCATCCACAATTCCCCAAGCTACTGGCAGGAGAATTCGTCCTTGATTGGGCTGTTATTGGCATCTGCGACCGCCTTGTTGTCAGCATTGGCAGACGTGTTCAAGGCCATACCCTTCCTGCATGAAGTTTTTCGTCACCTTCAGCATCTTTGGTGGACTGTCTTAGTTGGCCCACATCGCTGCTGCGACAGCGCTGACACCCCCACTGGTGACACTACAGCCACCCGGCCACGGATCGCGGCTCTAAGTGCCCTCATTGGGCCTGCCAAGAGCTCCAGCGGCTCTTGTTAACCAAGTGCCTTTTTTCCCTCCTATGTATATAATGGATAAGTAGATCACAAGCATAAAATTCTATACACAAGTAGTATGCTCTTTATCAACGCTTGCTAATTATTGCTTTTGCCTTCGACTAGGGTATCATGATTGGGAGATAAACGAAGGCGACATCAGTTACATATATACATACATATGCTTTTCATCACTCCCACATAAACTACATTTAGCCAAGCTGCGATCACCTACGTCATCAGGCATGCTGACATCGGGGGACACATGCGTAAGTACGGCTTGCTCTTCATTTAGAGCTTCAATATATGTATGTATGTATATTATATCATTGATTTGCGCCCTTCCCCCTTGCCGTAAATTCGTAAACAATAAATGAACGATCAGTGGATTTAACTAATGCGTTGATAAGGGCAAACAGTAAAGAAGTTTACTTCCTTATGTTGTTATCCAATTCTTGTTTTGATCAGGCCTTTCGCCTCAGCTGCACCTTTGCACTGCTGTTTATTTTTGTGATTGTCTACATTTGAATATAATATTATGACCATATAGCGGCTCCCTTGAATTGTATATCTAAAGCCATCTATTTTGAATATTATATGGAGTAACTGACTTAAGCATGAACAAATTGGTTTCTCCTTTGGGGCACCAATGATCTGACCGCCGCTTCAAGAAAATGGGTAAAAGCACCAACTTAACGGCTTTTACAGGTAGGGTGGGTTTAGAAAAAAAAAGGACACAAGACCTCGTCCTTCGCGATAGTACACTAGCTTCCTTTCATGTGGTTATTTCCTCAATCCATCTACCCTTAGCTCTGTCAAATCTTTAGTTATGCGATGCTTGCGTTGCTTCAGAAGCAAAAACCCACGCCAAAGCCGCAAAGCTTAGACGGAGCTGCTTCTGGCGCCCAACATCCGGGGCTCCCGCACAGACAATTAAATTGTCTGCCCATGCTTCCCAAAATACACGTCCTTCCTTATATCCCATAACCATTTACATCCACATCAAAGAAGTAGTCAGCACAATATAATTTGCAGATCTTGGAATTGCTGGTATATGTGGCGCTGTTGCAACCAGACCAGACCACAAATTATGTTGCTAAATCAAGGCTATTGTATGCAAATCAGTAGTGTTGGCAATAAACCACATGTCATTTTCATTATTTTTTTTCATAACGGATATGAGAGCCTTGAATTCCATTTAGAGTCCATACCTTTTAAGAGATAACGTCAATGCATGTGGCTAATTTTGACTTAATGGAATTTAGAATTGTTCTGATTGGATTATTTCGGCCAGATCCTCTTTCATATAAGTCAGAAAATTCAATTTTGATATTTTTTTTTGTAGTTTCAGTTAAGAGAAGCAAAGTGCATAACTCACATAAAAAAAAAATTTGAAGCTGTGAATCGATCAAAGGTTAAGACCTCAGAATTAAGAATTTTGCAAGAATTTGCACGGAGACTCCATGCAAACACAAATTGCATAAAGAATGTCTAGCAGTTTGGTTACAATTCAATTCCACTTCTAAAACATGCCGTCAGCCATGTCCATTAACGGAGCAGCGCGAAAGCTTAAACATGACCCATAATATCCAGCCTCCGAGAACCAATCGGGGAGCATCAAATAACTCCACGTCAAGAGGCCGCCCTAACACTAGATCCGGAAACCATAATGCTACAGCGGATTGTTGTGCTCCTAACCGGAACAATAGTGCGGAGGCTGCGGAAGCACATAATAATACAGTCAGCGAGCAACGTGTGGTTTCTCTGATTACCGCCTCCCTAGAGAATTTTCGGTTCACTATGGCTACAGCTATGGCTGAGCAGATTTCTGTTGCAATGAGAAACCTCCAACTAGCTTCACCACCCCAAAAGGCGCGAGAGGAGATTCAATTAGAGTGGGAAAATTAAATTGCTGAAGTTCTAGGATCAGAGCGTAGTGATCCATTTGGAAATAGGCAGCACATTCCAAATGTATTTCCTTAGAGAAGATCAGAAAGCTCAATAGAGCGTCCAGATAGAGTATCCAGTGTGATTTCCAACTGGCATCTTAAATTCAGCGGTACACCAAATGAGATCCCGATTGACGAATTCATTAATAGGCTAAATTGTTTAACGACAAGATGCCTTGGCGGTGATTTTGAATCCTTGTACCATTTTGCTAATTTGATATTTTCTGGTTCCGCCTTAATATTTAATTCGCGCTTTCATCGAAACGAATCCCAAGAGACTTGCGACTTGAGATACCAAAGTGATCGTTCGGATGAAGACATCAAAGACTCAATGTGAAGGCGAAAGCAGAAAGCAAATGAATTCTTTGATGAATTCCTTGACGCTATGTTATCGATAACAGACATGTTGCTTGTAAGGCCTTCCAGTGGCGAGCTAGTTGCGTACGTCAAACGAAATATTAAGCCTGAACTGATGCACGAGCTGTTGCATGTTGACATACCAAATGTTGCCACATTGCGTTGCGGGTGCCACAAACATGAAGATTTTTACAATAATGTTTATAGCAAGTCAATTTCTAGGCCGTTGCCCCCAAAACGCATGGTACAAGAAATTTATACCGAGGACTTGGAAGAGCAAGAGCTTAGGGAAGACGATGAAGAGGTCGAGACTAATGCGATCCGTTTGGCTGATAGGACAAAATGCTGGAATTGCGATGAAATTGGTCACCGCTATCAGGATTGTCTCGAACCACGACGAATTTTCTGCTATGGTTGCGGAAAGCTTGACATGTACAAGCCCAATTGCCCTAACTGCAAGCCTCCACCGGAAAACTCTCAGCAGGGTATCAGCCCCAGACCGAAAGAAGATATCCACAAATCGAACCAGAACTAATTTTGTCCACTTCTACTCAATCTGATGAGGCCTCGGATAACCTCATCAATCCACTTGAGAGTAAAAAAAACTCAGATTTTCAACCTTATCATGTTCGTTTGGAAAACGTATTTAAAACGCAGGTCAGAAATATTTAATGCTTCTATTGATTACGTGCGCACAACACGCTCAACAAGGCGTTTGAAAATTTTTTGGAAGCAGCGACATGCCTTACGTAAAGTGACAATTTTAAGTATTGTACAAAAAGGTCCGGATATTCGTCCGTTCACAAAAATTGAAATTCTTGGTCAATCTTTTCTAGCCCTTTTGGATAGTGGGGCTAATAAAAGTGTCATTGAAGGAGATTTAGCAACACGCATTTTAAATTCTAGTTCGAATATCAAAAAGTCTTACGGAGCTGTTCGAACAGCCGATGGACAAAAGCAACAAGTTGCAGGAACACTCTCCATTCCAATTGATTATAATTCTATTCAGAAAGACTTCGAGTTTTTGATTGTAAAATCAATAGCACAAGATGTGATTTGCGGTATACATTTTTGGCACTGTTTTGGAATTTTTCTCAATTTAGTATGCTCGGTTAACGAAATAAATGTGAACTCTGACGAAACTGATAAACTTAAGCTTGATTCTGTACAGCAAACTAAGCTACAGGCCGTAATTGACTATTTTCTCTCTTGCGCGAAAGATGGACTTGGCAAGACAAATTTGATCGAGCATACAATCGACACTGGGGACGCTAAGCAAATTAAACAAAGGCAATACCCTATCTCGCCGGCTAAAGAAAAACGATTATGTGCCGAAATCGATAGAATGCTAAGCTAAGGCGTCATTGAGGAAGCACCAAAGTCTGCTTGGTCTTCGCCAGCCGTGCTGATAATTAAGCCTGGAAAGGATCGTTTTTGTCTTGATTCACGTAGGGTGAACGAGGTTACTAAAAAAGACTCCTATCCAATGCCGAGCTTGGAAGGATTGCTAAGCCGATTGCCACCAGTTCACTGTATATCTAAAACAGACTTAAACGACGCCTTTTGGCAAATCTGCTTAGATGCACAGTCTCGGAAAAAAACGACCTTCACTCTACCGAACCGACCTCTCGATCAATTCACACGGATGCCATTCGCCCTGTGTAACTCTCCACACACCATATGCCATGCCATGCCTCATGGATCTCGTCATTCCATATAAATTGAAAACCCATGTTTTCGTTTATTTAAATGACTTGTTAGTCTTGTCATCAAATTTCGAAGATCATATAGTCCATTTGTCGGAAGTTGCTACTCGCTTGCGAAAAGCAGGGCTCACTATAAATGTGCGCAAAAGGCAGTTCGGTCTCACGCGAGTCGAATATTTGGGACACGTAGTGGGTGAAGGCACCCTGCAAGTAAACCCTGACAAAGTGCGAGCAGTTGCCGAATTCCCGTTACCAAACACCCGGCGCCATCTGAGAAGATTCCTCGGCATGACCGGCTGGTACCAGCGGTTCATTCCACAGTACTCGAGTATTACGTTTGCGCTTACCGAGCTGCTGCGCGGCAAGGACTATGAGCGGAATGAACCAGCTCAGCAAGCTTTTGACGAAATTAAAAATAGGCTTTGTTCCCCTCCCTTTTTGCGACATCCCAATTACGATAAGTCGTTTATTGTACAGTGCGATGCCTCGATAAATGGCATAGGTGAGCTATTAGCCCAAGTAGATGAAGCCGGAGACGAACGCCCCATAGCGTATATGCCCAAAAAGCTCAATAAGGCACAACGAAATTACTCCACCACGGAACTCGAGGGTCTTGCGTTAGTACTAGCGCTAAAAAGTTTTGGATGTTCATAGAAGGACAGGCATTTAAAGTGGCGACGGATCACGCCAGCCTTAAATGGCCAATGAGTCAAAAGGACCTAAGTGGCAGATTAGCAAGTTGGGCGATCAAAATACTGGGCTTTAATTTTGAGATCGACCATCATAAGGGCAGTCAAAATGTGGTGGCAGACGCGTTTTCTCGTGCGTTTGAAGAAGATGTACCCTCTGTAGCGGTAGATGTCTATCCAGAGATTGACATTGATTCTAAAGCTTTCTTTCGGATCAATATCTTCAGCTAAAAGATGACCTGCTCCAATCGAATCTGCCAGATTTTCAGATCGTGGATAAATACCATCGAGCATGCACATCAACTGATAGCCTTGAAGACGCCAGAAGTGGTTGGAAACTAATGGTTCCCACTCAGTTGCGCAATCAAGTGATTGCTGCAGCACACAACCCGCCAAGTTCAGCACACTGTGGTGCAGCCAAGTGTCTCGAGCATATCCGCCGAAACTTTTATTGGCCAAATATGGTCATTGAGGTTCACGAATATATCCGCAAATGCGAGATTTGCCATTCTACCAAACATCCCACCCGCACCCTCAAGCCACCTATGGGCTCGCAATTATTCAGCGAGAGGCCCTTTCAAAAACTTTATGTGGTTTTTATTGGTCCATTTCCAAGAACCAAACAGGACAACGTAGGTATATTCATCATATTGGATAATTTTTCAAAATTTACATTTCTCAAACCGGTTAAGCGTTTCACCTCTAAAATTATTATTGAGCTGTTGAGAGACAATATTTTCAAATGCTTTGGAGTGCCAGAAACTCTAATTAGTGACAACGGGACACAATTTAAAAGTCAGGATTTTTCGGAATTATTATCTACCTCTGGAGCTACTCATATGTATGTTAACGGGAGCATATTCTCCCCAGTCTAGTGCTGCAGAACGCGTTAACATATCAATTAACTCTGCGCTGAGAGCATTTGTGGGGTCAGATCTGGGATTTATATATACGCAGCATAAATTGTTCGCTGAGGAATACTGTGCATCAGTCAATTGGAATTGCGCCCTATCTCGCAGTTTTTGGACAACATATGATTACGTATGGTCGTGATTATCAAGTGTTGAAAAAATTAGATTTGCTTAGTGATAGCTCATCCAGACTCTCACGAGCAGATAAGTTTCCAAAGATTCGATCAGCCATAGCAAATTATATAAATAAAGCTTATAAAACAAACCAAAAGTGTATGACTTGCGCACTCGCCCAATAATCTTTCAAATTGGTTAGGAAGTTATAAAAATAAATTTTCCACTGAGTAACCAGGCAGCTAACTTCAATTCTAAACTAGCACCTGTTGGTGTGAAAGCGCGCATAAAGAAAAAATTAGGAAATTCGTTGTACTTGCTGGAAAATGCCATCGGAAAGGAAATTGGAGTTTTTCACGCCAAGGACATTTAGGAATTCAACTCATAACACCCTTTTTTCAGCTCTTATCATTAGTCTAGTAGACTCTGATTAAATCTGATGGTATGAGGGTGCAGATATTAGCTCAAACTAAAATTTGGTTCAATATGAATAGCACTCAGTGTAAGCTGAGCTTCCACTCAACATCCATGCTAATTAAGCTCAAGGTCAGAGTCGTCTGAAGTTCCAGCTAATTCAGCCGCACCGCTTGTAAAAAGCTTTGTTCCCTCGTGGTCGCCCAAAGAAAAGATATAAGCAGTACTTCACTTGCTATTGAAACTTTACTGCGCGCAGGCCTATCGGTCTTGAGACAAAAGTTTTTTTTTTGCGATCCACCACGGTTTCGAACCTTATACAATAAGCCCCTCGTGGCATTATCTATTTCGATCAACAAGATCGTTAAGTTAACCATCTCGGTAATTGGATAATTAATAAGTGCACCCAGCAATCGAAGATTTCTGCTAAGGAAAGAGGTACGTTTGTACATTTGTGTGAAAATTGATCTTAACAGCAAATTTTCCCCAGAGCTTACTGCAGGGTCCCCAATTAGGGCAAGGCCATCCACAATTCCCCAAGTTACTGGCAGGAGATTTCGTCCTTGATTGGGCTGTTATTGGCATCTGCGACCGCCTTGTCGTCAGCATTGGCAGACGTGTTCAAGGCCATACCCTTCCTGCATGAAGTTTTTCGTCACCTTCAGCATCTTTGGTGGACTGTCTTAGTTGGCCCACATCGCTGCTGCGACAGCGCTGACACCCCCACTGGTGACACTACAGCCACCCGGCCACGGATCGCGGCTCTAAGTGCCCTCATTGGGCCTGCCAAGAGCTCCAGCGGCTCTTGTTAACCAAGTGCCTTTTTTCCTTCCTATGTATATAATGGATAAGTAGATCACAAGCATAAAATTCTATACACAAGTAGTATGCTCTTTATCAACGCTTGCTAATTATTGCTTTTGCCTTCGACTAGGGTATCATGATTGGGAGACAAACGAAGGCGACATCACTTACATATGCTTTTCATCACTCCCACATAAACTACATTTAGCCAAGCTGCGATCACCTACGTCATTTAAATTTATATAAAATTGATCCTATCTTAATACTATACATTGATTGTTTATTTATTTATTACATTTGTATTTACCTAGTCTTCTACTTATTTTGTCTTCTTAGATGGGTTATTAAATGGGTTTTAAATTGCGTTCCGTTCCTAATTAATTTAAGCTCATGTTGTCCATCTACGAGCTGCGGCAACATAAAAACAAGAAAGAAAGTCGGTCAAGCCCGACTATAACATACTCTGTACCAAGAAAATCTGTCATTTGATCATAACTCCAAAACCGTTCATCCGATCTTCTTCATTCCCTTGGCGGATCGATAAGTTATCCTAATAACTAAATATGTTCATAAAGAACAAGCCATCTATCTTCAAAACTGTGGGAGATATGACGTTTTTTCTAAATTGCGGGGGCGGCAGGGGGCGTGGCCAAAATTGAAAATAAACTTGATCTGCCTGCAGACATAAGAAGCATATGTCCCATACATGTCAAGCCTCTATCTCTTACCATCTCTGAGATCTGTGCGTTCATACGGACAGACAGACGGACAGACGGACATGGCTATATCGACTCGGCTGTTGATGCTGATCAAGAATATGTATACTTTATGGGGTCGGAGATGCTTCCTTCTGGATGTTACATACTTTTGCACAAACTTATAATACTCTATGTACCTACGGTACAGAGTATAATGATTTTCAGACATTGACAAGTGACAACTAAGATTTTGTGTTGTTTTCGAGGCTGCAAATTTTAATATATCAAATAGATAAGTAGGTAGTATTTGAAGGCTAATCCATGATTTTAAATCGAGATCAAAAATGCTCTTAGAGTATGGCGTTATATGGTCGGTGGGTTTACGGTTTGCAATGGAATTGAAAGCCACGTGTAATTTGTGCGTGCTGCTTGCGTCACAGCTTCCGAAGATTTGAACTCCATAAAACAATGTCGGTATTAGGCCACTTTTTGGGCTGATAATTAAGTGTTTGTTCAATTGGAGTTTCAGTTGTGTGTGTGTGTGTCTCTGAAGTGCCTTGTGAATGTTTTGACGATTGCACTAGTATTTGTTTTGCTTATGTTGTGATTTCTTTATGGTTTATTTTTCGTCCAAGCGCACAATTTAAACTCAGAGCTTTAGCTGGATTGTAGTGATTGTGTTTATTCTGATCTTTGTGATGTTTATGTTTATTAATATTAGATTTAAAACAGAAACATTAAATAAATTTTCGGAAGCTCAGAAAAATTGCGCGGTCACCTCGATAACGATTCTGAATCAAGTAATTCAGTCGATTCTTTTTGGCAAATAAGTTTTATGGGCCGACAATAGCGAGTTAACGAAGGTCGAGTGTTTTTCAACTAAATTGTCGATCCAAGCTGAACTTGTAAGGGAACAAAGCAAACTGAAACCAGGTGCTGATCGGCCATTCCAGTTTCACCATCTAGAAACGTTTGGCTATAGGTTGCGTGTCCACTGCTTCCATCGCAGCCCCATTTATGTATTGTAGTTAAACTTATACTGTTGTTGCTCACTGATATTTCATTTTCAAAAACTTCTGAGTTTGCTTTTTTTATTCAGCCCTCAGTATGATCTACTAAACTCTGCAGTGTTTTTTCAGCGGAATATTCCGTAAATTTTAATTAGTTTGGATAGCACATAACCTTCGCTTAATGCAGCTTATGGTAACTTGGATATGTATCTGCATTTCTTTCCTAAGCACTACATCGTGTTAGCTTGTATGTATGTTTTGTGTGGCCATCATCATCATCTGCATATACAGAGCAAGCGCTTCTTCAGGTGAGTAAGGAATTTGGAGCCTTACTTGAGTCTCCAGCGCCTTTATATGATGCTTGTTGAACAAGACTAAACACTTTTTTGATCTGTGTCTTAGGGCAGAGGTCACCAATATCTTTCTTGGGACGACCCATGTCTGACTTACACGTTGAACTGTCTTGAAACAGCGGCATATAAAGCCATTTAAAATTTTTTTTTTCAAAAAAATCTTGTAACGGCAATCTTTCGATTTCTCTGCAGCCTGCTTACGAAACTAGTCAATTTTTGTGTTATTTCTTTCGACTCATTTGCAGACAACTTTTTGTTTTTATAAATTGATCCAAAAACCAATTCTTTCGAGCCGACATATTTTTTTAGGATATTTTCGCTAAGCCATATGGAATAGAGTGAGCGCATGGATACCGACATTTCACCTAAGAAGTGCAACAGTTTTAACCGTTGGTCGTAGTTGGTTATCATTTTTGATATTTTTACACTACAAGGACCCACACTTTACATAAATGCTAAGATTAGCTTGAACAAGATTGAAAGACGATAGTTATATTCCAAAGATGTCAGTATACGCTTTAATCCATATTTGCTAATACAACTTACTTCTACCACAATTTTTTTGGTACACATAAAAAGACGGGTCACAAACATATAATTTTTATTTAGTTCATACTAGGGTTGCCGGATATATCAAAAATAACTATATCGATATTTTTGACGATATTGAAAAAATATCATTTCGATAAAAATATTTGGGGGCAATGTGTCTACATCAGCGGTGCGCACGAAATTTGATTTTGGGAGCAGTCTAACAACAACAATAAAATATTTTGCATGAAGTTAGATTTTTTATGCGTAGCTTGTTATCGCACCTGCCTGGCGTTGTTGTTGGATTTGCTTCGAAGCGAGAAAATTTTGCAAGCTGTGTGCATGACCAGACAGTTTTTAAAGCATCTTTGTGTGGCTCTTGGGAGTAATGGGAGCAATGGGAGCAAAATGAGCAAGGGCTTGCCCATCGCTGGTCTACATGAACTTGTGTCTTAACAATAGGCAAGTCTTCTGAGGTTATTAATGTGTCATTATAGGCATTTTTAAAACAACATTCTTAACCAAAAAGTTAAATGTTTTTTGAGAATGGATTGGAATTCATAAAGTTTAATATAGAGCTTTGGGGCTAAAATATATAATATTACAAACATTCTCAAAAAATTCTTTTACAGCTAAAACCACGAAATGTAAAAGCTTTAGTTTTTACCATTAATCGTTAGGCTGTTGAGCTATTGAGCTTTTTCAATAGCTGTTAATTTTTGCAATAAATTTGTCCGAATAAGTTAACACCGAATTGTGTTTTTTCAACGAGTAGATTTGTTTATTTGCCGCACAGGGCCGATTTAGGTTGCGTAAATTATTAAGCAGGCTGACTGACAGTGCTCAAACCGAAATTCAAATTGTTAACAAAGTTAATGTTTAGCAAGCAGGCGAATCCAAATTGATCCGTGCTGTTACGACAAAACGAAAGAATAATTGCTAAAGCGGATCAGAACGACAACTGATGCCTAGCACAACGAAAGCGAAACTGATAATAAAGTCCGCTGCCCCTTGAGCTGAAGGCCAAAGGCAAGCAAAATAGAAGAGTTTAACAGAGCAAGAGAGTTGCGAGAGCGCTTTAGCACAACAAAACAATAATAAGAGAAGTTACTTTAGATGCGCTTTTGCTTAACAAAACAACAACATCATTTAAAAGCGTTTAATTAGTAGATTTGGGCTGCTGCTGCTCTGTTGGTTGGATAACCAAACATACTCCCCCCGTTGGAAGACACGGGCTTTTAACATCATCCTGCTTTGGCAGCACGCACAGCTTCCTCACAGCTCTCTTGATAGTTCCAGTAGCAGTCCTTAGTACAGCGACCCGAGCCACTTTTGTCAGCTCCTTCGATAAGCTCGACCACTCGAGCTAGTGGCCATTTGAGAATAGGCAAGTTTTCGTCCTTGACCATGACGACATCATTGACGCAGACCCCAGGTTGAGGTGTTCTCCATTTCGAACGCTGCTGAAGAAGCGTCAAATATTCTTCACGCCATCGTGCCCAAAAAGTCTGCTGGTAGTACGTCATTCGCTGCCAGCGATCTAGCCTATTAAAGTTTAGCTTTGTAACGTCAGGCTCAGGAAACAACATAAGAGGCACGGTGCTTTGGAAATGAGCTGGCGTCAACACATCAAGATCTGCGGGATGCTCTGAAATTGGAACAAGAGGTCTTGAATTAATGATTGCCCCAATGTGGCAGATTAACGTGCGCAGTTCATCGAAAGGGAGTAGAGATGGTCCGACCGACCGATAGAAATGATGTTTTGCTGTTTTCACTGCTGCCTCCCAAAGTCCACCGAAGTGTGGAGACCGAGGTGGGATGTATCGCCATTCGATATCGTCAGCAATGCAGAACTCCTGAACAGCATTGATATGGGCATCGCTTAGAAAGAGTTGCTTGAGTTCAGCCATTTCATTCCTGGCTCCCACGAAGTTGGTCCCATTATCCGACCAAATACGAGCAGGCTTGCAACGAGTCAGCACGAACCTCTTCAAGGCATTCAGAAACGGTGCTGTGGATAAATCCTGAACGAGCTCAAGATGCACTGCTTTTGTTGCGAAGCAGATAAAAATGCACACGTAGCACTTCTGGGGAGCCCGGCTTCGAACCTCACCTTTGAAGTAGAATGGCCCACAGAAATCCACTCCTGTGACCATAAACGTGTAAGAGCCGCACACACGATCCTCGGGAAGGACTGCCATGATGGTTTCAGCCAAGCTTGGCTTAGCTCGAAAACAAGTAATGCACTTGCTTGCAACACTTGCGACGGTTTTGCGGCCCCCAATGGGCCAGTATTCCAGCCGAATCTGCGCCAACAGTGAACGTGGTCCAGCATGCAAGTTGCGCTTGTGAAAGTACATTATGATTGCCTTCGTCACTGGATGGCTTCGAGGCAATATGATTGGGTGCTGGGCCTTGAAGTCCAAAGTAGAGTTCTTCAAGCGGCCACCAACACGCACGAGTCCAAACTCATCGATGACTGGCGATAGAGAAGCCATCGAGCTGGATGCCTTGACCTGCTTACCATATTGTAGAATCCTATACTCATCCCCAAGGTGAGCCATCTGGACGGAACGTAAAAGCATTTGAGTGCCCATACGCAAGCAATAAGCTGTGAGATAGGATGCCTGATGCGATGTCGAAATTTGTATATATAGGCAAAGACTCTTCTCAATTTCTCAAATGAATTGGCAAATTTGCAGCCAAGGGTAGGATCAACGCATCCAGTGACTCCAACGAGGACCTTCTTTCGCAGTTCAGGAAGCGGTTGCTTGGCAAGACTTGGCGATGGCCAATCACTTTTTTCTAAAGCCAAGAAATCTGGACCATGAATCCAAAGCGATGATTTCATAATTTCACTGGGAAGTGCTGCTCGAGAAAGAAAGTCGGCAGGGTTGACGGCAGTGGGAACGTGGCGCCATTCCATGTTGGGTGTCAGTTCCTGGATTAAAGAAATTCTATTAGCAGTGAATATTTGATAGCGAGACGGTTCATCACGAATCCAAGCTAAAACAACGACGGAGTCTGACCAACAGTAGAATGGGCAAGCGAATAGGTTCATTTTAGCTATGTCACGAATCAGCGTCGACAGTATTACAGCACCGCAAAGCTCCAATTTGGGTATCGTGAGAGTCTTCAGGGGAGCCACACGAGATTTAGCGCATAGGAGATGCACTTTACGCTTCCCTTCCAATATGGATACAACATAGATGCATCCACCGTAGTGAAGCCTAAGCCTATGCTGGCATCGCAAAATCCATGGACTTCTATAACACCTTGAGGTACGATGGCTAAGCGATTTACTTCAAATTGTGGCGTACGACTAATATCAGCGCACAAAGTACGCCAAGTCGAGTTCAAAAATTCAGGTAAACTTTCGTCCCAATTTAGCTTTTCCCTCCAAAGCTTGGCTTTCCCTCCATATCTTGGCTTTAGCTATCACGGGCCCAATAAGACCAAGCGGATCATAGAAGCGAGCGATTGAAGAGAGAACTGATCTTTTAGTTGGTTTTTTGGGCATGTACATAGACGAAAATGAGAATAGAAGCTTGTCTGACGATGGATCCCAGGCTAAACCGAGAGTTTTAGTGATGTCACTGCCATCATCGAATTTTAAAAAAGTCTCCTTGTCCTCTTCCGGAATTTGCTGGAGTACGATGGCATCATTTGAGCACCATTTTCGAAGCTTGAAATTTCCTTTTTTCAAGAGCTCTGTTGTTTGGCGCTTGATTTCGAGAACTTCTTGGGCCGAGTTGCCTCCCGAAATGAGATCGTCTACGTAGAAATGATGCAAAAGAATTTCCGCTCCAATGGGAAAAGTCTCCCTTTCATCCATCGCCAACTGATGCATGGTCCGAATAGCTAGGAACGAGGCTGGCTTCGTGCCATAAGTGACAGTATCGAGTTTGTAAACTTGCATATCTTCAGACGAAGAGTCGCGCCACAGTATACACTGAAAATAGCTATCCGGTTCTGCCATCTTTACACACCTATACATTTTTCCATCATCTCCAGTTAGAGCGATCAGAAAGGTTCAAAACTGCACCAGGGTGTTAAAAAGATTGGGCTGTATGGTAGGCCCCGCCATTAACACCTCATTTAATTAATAACCAGACGTTGTAACTGCAGACAAATCGAACACCACTCTAAGCTGAGTTGTTGTACTATCTTCCTTGAACACGCAATGATGAGGCAAAAAGTAGTTGCCAATACTTTTTAAACTTAAAGAATTTCAGTCAACGAGGGACATGTGGTTCAACGATAAATACTCCTTTATAAAAGCCGCATACTGATTTTTGAGTTGAGGGTTGCGATCCAGTTTGCGCTCCAAATTTAGAAAACGTCGGTCCAACTGCTGGTAGGAGTCTCCAAGTAGACTTTCGCTTTGTTTTGCAGGCAGCCGCACCGAATATTCGCCAGTAGACAATCGAGAAAAGTTATCGATGAAATGGGCTTCACAATCAAGCTCCTCCTTGGTGGTTTTGCTGGACAACTCAAAGCAACTTTCTACTTCCCAGAACCGCCGAACTATTTCATCAATCTTAGCGTCTGGATCGGCTTCTGAGGATGGTAACAGTTGAGTGGTTAATGCAGCTGCTCTGCGCGAATGAGCACCGCCTCCAGTGACAATCCAGCCAAGTTGAGTTTTGTGAATAAGAGGTAGACCAGGATTCAGTTTAATCTGGCCAACGCAGAGAAGATCGAAGAAGAGACCTGCCCCGATGAGCATGTCAATTTGTTGGGACCTGTTGAATGCAGGATCCGCCAACCTAATATTTGAGGGTATATTCCAATGATCGATATCCACTGAGTAGTTAGGCTGATTTTCAGTAATAGAAGGGGCAACTAGAGCAACGATGCTAGTGGAATAATCGGAATTTTGTGATTGCAAATTGATGTTGACAGAATAGCCCTCAGAAATGAAGCTTGAGTCTCCTAAACCAGAGATAGAGGCAGACGCTTTGGTTTTTCGAAGTTGTAGCTGATGAGCTAGCCGAGAGGTAATGATGTGCACCTGCGATCCAGAGTCGAGCAAGGCGCGACATGGAACCAAAGTCCCAGAATGATTCCTAACGTTAATGACAGCTGTGGCCAAGAGCACAACGTCAGGACTGAGATTCTGGGCGACGAATGATGATGAGGATTGGGCCACCTGGGCATTGGGTGGAGCAGATAGAGTGGTTTGTAGATGAGACGGCGCGGCCTGAGAGTCAAAATGAAGTAGAGTGTGATGCTTAACACCACACAATCGGCACGATCCAGAGCTACATGCTCTCATCTGATGTCCCCTTTTAAGGCAATTGATACAAAGGGAAAGCTTCTTGGCTTCTCGGAGGCGCAGCTGGGGCGACAAGTTGTCGAATCGAGAGCAATTGTATATGAAGTGGCCCGACGTGTCACAGAACACGCAGCCATTTGCCTTAGAGTTAGTAGCGACCAGAGATTTTCTACAATTGCTAGAAACTTTTTCTACTTTTTCCCACCTGAGGGCTAGGCGCATATGTTGCCATAGCATGCACCACGTTTTCCAACTTTTGGCATCGCTGCTTCAAGAATGCAGTAAATTGCTCGCAAGTTGGTGTGACATCAAAAGCCGATGCCTCCTCCCATCTGGTCTGTGTTACGCTATCCACCTTCTGCAGCAGACTATGCACGATGATGCACCCAGCAATCTGCTCCACACTACCCATGCTTTGCAATGCGCGAATATTGGCGTTGATGGTGTCAGACAGCGCTCGAAGGTTTACAGCTGATGGCGAATCGACCCGATCCAAACCCAAAATCTCAGTGACGTGTGCCTGGAATATAAGACGTTTATTATTTAACCGTTTATTCAGCAATTCAAGGGCTATAGGATAGTTAGCATTGCTGATCTCCAGCGACGAAATTGTCTCCAACGCAGAACCCTTCAGACATGACCGCAAGTGCTGCAGCCTTTCCACATTAGATAAGTCAAGATCCTTATCGATGATTGCGGAAAACATTTGGAAGAAGTCAGCATACTTTGTGTAGCCACCACTAAATTCAGGCAGTTTAAGCTCAGGTAGACGAGATCGGTTATAGACAATGGTAGTTTGCGCCTCCCCGATCTGTTCGTTACGCATTGTGGAGGAACAGGGCGCGGCGATTTGACGTTTATTTATTTCACGACGCAAGCGAGTTTTTAAAGAAACGGGCATCTCATCAAATTTCTCCCTCAATTCACTGCCGATCTCATCGAAATCCAGTTCTTCCAAACGGTTATGAGCTTGATTAAACGATTCCCGAGCGCTCTCAAGAGATTCCAAACGCACTGATAATTCCTCTTCACTGAGTGAGCCAATTTTTTCTTGCCCAATTGCCTTACTTATTTTCTGCACTTGGCTTTCGATAGATTTGGCTTTGCGCTTAAAAAACACCGCATTCTGGTCGACAGGTACGACCGTAACTGCGTTTTCAATGTCCATTTCGTCTGGCATAATTAGCAGACAAACTTTGCGAATAGTTTGAAATGCACTGCTCTACTAAAGAGACACTCAAACCCGACACAGTTCACAGTTTTATAAGCGCGAAATTAAGCCACAGTTTTAGAGTCACAGTAGTTTGAAGTTTTGCACGCACAACAGTTTGAAATGCACGCACAGTTTTTTAACACGGATTTTTAGGCACTGCCGATTTGCAGCAACCAAACGCAATTTGCTTGCCGGCCCACGAGTTGAGCGAACAAGAGAAAGCACAGACGACGAAATCCAAGTTCTTGATGTCCAACTGTTCTAAGCAACGAACGCAAAGAGGACAGTCGAAAATGCAACGGTTTCACACAAGCAGAGACACAACGGTTGATCAGCTTATGTGTGTGTGTATGCATGCAATTTGCGCCCGAAATGACGAGCGATTTAAATGGAAAATTTTGAAATGTTTAAACAATTATAAAATGATTTATTTTTTGTTTGTTTTATATCACGTCGGGGTCACCAAAATGTTGAGCTATTGAGCTTTTTCAAAAGCTATTAAATTTTGCAATAAATTTGTCCGAATAAGTTAACACCGAATTGTGTTTTTTCAACGAGTAGATTTGTTTATTTGACGCACAGGGCCGATTTAGGTTGCGTAAATTATTAAGCAGGCTGACTGGCAGTGCTCAAACCGAAATTCAAATTGTTAACAAAGTTAATGTTTAGCATGCAGGCGAATCCAAATTGATCCGTGCTGTTACGACAAAACGAAAGAATAATTGCTAAAGCGGATCAGAACGACAACTGATGCCTAGCACAACGAAAGCGAAACTGATAATAAAGTGCGCTGCCCCTTGAGCTGAAGGCCAAGGGCAAGCAAAATAGAAGAGTTTAACAGAGCAAGTGAGTTGCGAGAGCGCTTTAGCACAACAAAACAATAATAAGAGAAGTTACTTTAGATGCGCTTTTGCTTTACAAAACAACAACATGATTTAAAAGCGTTTAATTAGTAGATTTGGGCTGCTGCTGCTCTGTTGGTTGGATAACCAAACAAGGCATTGAGCTTGCTGGTGTACTATTATATGCCAATCTTAAATCAGAAAGCACTGTGTCTTCTATCCTATCATAAATCTATCATTAAAAAAGATATCTTTTAAACGCCGAAAGACCAGAAGAAACTGTTGACCGCAGCAGTGTGAGCGAACGCTGCAAGAAAAAAATCGCTGAGAAAAATCGACACAAAATATTCAATATCCGATAAATCGCCTCGGAAAATATTCGATAACGATATATCGTATTCTATGACAATAATATTGATATCATTTCCGGCAACCCTAGGTCATAACTTATTTCAATGAGAAAAAAAAGAGAATTGACTTAATAAACTTGAATTTCTTTGATTTTTGGCTCAACCAACGAGAGTCAAAAAATGAAAGCATATCTTTGCAGGCCACATGCTAAACATACGGTCACTTTGAAAGCTCGCAGCTGAGCCGGAACGCTCCTAAGAGCTATTACACAAGCTTTTATAAGCTCTGACAAGTGTTGTCAACTAATATAAAAAAAATTTGAATTTAAAAAAATTAAAATTTGACTTAAGTCCTGCTAGATAGGCAATTTGGGCCACTGTGCATAGGATCGATCGGTCGAAAAACTAGCTCAAGTGAGAAAAACTTTTTTGTTTTCAATGGAAACATCTTCAAACTTTGAATTTCTTAGTTTGCTGTGCATTCCCATGAGCCCAGCAAGTTTGGTCGAAATCGGACATATATAAAGTATAGCTGCCATAGAGAAGTAGGGTTAGGAACATAGTCTTACTTTTTGGTTTTCAATGTTAGCCTCTTTAAAATTGTCAAATATTTATTTTTAAGCTTTCACACAATTCTTCAGAGTTTAGTCAAAAGTTTATGACTATAGGTTATAGCTGACATAGGAATACAAAGGGTATACAAAGTGTAGAGCGGTTTTCGAGACATTACTTAAAATTCAATTTTTCTGCTTGAAAAATTTTTAAAATCTGTGATGTGAATTAAAGAAAATTTTTTTAAATTTACAAAAATAATTTATGAATTTTTTGTGACTCAACAAAAAGATCAATTGAAAATCTGTGAAAGAGGTTTTATAATTTAGGTTTTAATATACATATACAGGCATTTATTCGGAGGCTCCTCATTTTTTAGACGGGTCCATGGCCGAAGATGTAACCTCCTTAATTTTGGTCCTGGAACAAAATCCCGAAAATTTTTAGTTTCTATATAACAACAGCAAGAGACGTACGTAGGATTTTTTCGATATTTTCTTTTTTCGCTACAAAATTGTTGATTAAAAAAAAACTATGGAATTAAAAAAAAAAAAAAATCCTACGTACGTCTCCGGAGAGAGGTATTTCGAATTTACTGTAAAAATTTAGTATTGATCGGTACAATACTAACAAAAAACGTGATTTCGAGAAAAAACGCTTTTAAAGTTGAGACGCTTTTAAAGCATACCTGAGAGGCGCTGCCGTAGAATGGAAAGTTTGGGCATTTAGACATTTTTACCGGCATCCATCCTTTGGTATGTTATTTTTAAGACCCTAAAGTACCTTTTAAGACAAAACAATTCATTTCGGTTTTTTCAAAATTCTAAGATTGATTAAAATTTGGTTTAGAAATTAAAGAAAAAAGCTTAAATTTTATAAAAAAAAGGGCGTGATTTTTAAATTTTTAGGTTTTTGGGGGGTAACATTTTAGCATCCGACTTCACAAAATGTCTGACTATTTTATTTTGACGCAAAAGATTGTTTCGTTAAAATATTTTTGGATTGATTATAAGGATTGAATAAGAAATGGCGATGTAAGGCAAGGTTTTGTAAACATACCAATTTTAGTTTTTTCAAAACTATATAAAGGGAATATCTCAGTGAATCATTTTTACATATTCAAATCACCTTTGCATTGTTTTGACGTCGAAGTTAATGTGAAACTAAAGTCGGAAACCACTTTAAAACTTTTGGGTTAACAATTTTGAAGCTTTTGTCAAAAAAGCAGTGGGATAAAACCTGTTTTGCGCAGCAGAGAAATTGTTTTAATACTTTCAAGATGAGCCTCATTTGCATTTTGAATTTAAAACCTTTTATAATTCAGGCTCAAATACTTAAATTCACCCATCGCACTCGCATCTAGATTTCCTTTCGGAAAACCTTGGCGATAAAACCGATGAGTATGGTAAAAGTTTTCACCAGCAAATCAAACATTTAGAATGTCGATACCGAGGGCATTGGAACTTAGAAATTATTAGAATCGATCTTTTATTGAATCGTCACACCCTTGGTCCTACCTATTGTTCAAGTACTATGGAGACCTTAGTTAGTTTTTAGTACTTCAAGGACTAGAATTTCTGCGAGCAATAGATCTTGGGTTTATGCTGACACGCTGGACGTGTTATAGCTTCTGATTGGCTATAACTCCGCTGTCACGTAAACCATAAGCCATCATGTCCTTGTGTACCTGTATTTGGAAGTGTGGAGTAATGAGCTACGGCCATCCCGCTAGGTCACACCCCAAAGGAATTACAACCCTCCTGTTAGACTATCGAATAATTGCAAACATGTCGTCTATCGCTTTCTATTCGGCTTGGTCGATTTCGAAGCCGAATCTTTTTTCGGTTTTCTCGGTTTTTTTTTGTATTATCTTGTTGAAAAGATACTGAATGGTTGCCGGTCAAGACCCTGTTTAACGAAAAAATCCTAAAGAATTCCTTCTCTTGTGAATTTTGTTTGTTTATTATGGTTGTTTCTGGAAGAGGGTAAATGTGGTTTTGAACTACTACCTGCCGCACAACTATTTAGGCTTTACTTATCCCCCTTTAAGTTATTTTCTAAACCTAGCTAACGTAATACAGATGGAATAAATTGTTTATTATTTCTACCATTTCTACAAATATTTTAGATTTTAAGGAAATGCCATTATTACATAGTATAGAAGATTTGACGGCTCTGGACGATATTGACAAATATTGTCGCACTTGCACACAGGTTATCGTGTATCAAGCCCAATTATTAACAACAAGTTGTAGCCATCATTTTCATAGAGCCTGCTTCAGAACCAAAGTTGGCCAGAAGAAAGCTTGCCTATTGTGTAAGCAACCCTTTGAGACAGTCCACTCCGCATCTGCTGAAGACTTGAGCACATCCCTGTCGTCAGTATCGAGAGGTCGCGGTCCATCGACTTTACAGTGCCTATTAACTTGATCTCAGTAAAGAAAAGAAGACAATCAATTGCAAACAGCCGTGGATGGCCAAAACAATAGCTAAGATTCGCAGAACTCTGCCACTAACGCCCATCCGGAGGCACCAGTAGTAGGAAGAACCCTAGTACAGGCTAACCCTGGACCAATTATTTCGACTTTCCACTTCAAATGCTGAACCTATCCTTGGTCAATTACCTGATGGGTTGACACATGTAACTGGGGAAGGCCTCAGGCTCAAAGGAATTCCAAGTACAAGTCCAGAGATCCGTGAGCAGATTCCAGATAATCTGGCTCAGCTACCGAGCGTTGAAAATTCCGCTACTAGTGTGAGCTTTGAACTTAGACCCGATCGCATCAGTCAGATAATGACTAATTGGAAACATCGCTTCACGGGTAAAACGGCCATGTCAATTGACGATTTTATTTATAGAATCGAAGCACTAACCCATCAGACTCTGAATGGAAACCTTGCGTTAACAGCCTGCTGTGTAAGCAATCTTTTCGAGTTATACGCAAGCGAGTGGTACTTGCCGTACCATAAAAGCGTTTCCGAGGTCCGCCGGCCTAGCGCATTGCGAGGTCAGTTCAAAGATAATAGATCGAACATGCATCTAAGATCTGAAATAAATTAGCGAAAGCAAAATCCGAACGAATTGTTTGACAGTTTTTATGGTGCCATTGCTACGTTAGCCGACAAGCTCTCAGAGCCCATGACTGAGTTAGCTTTAGTAGAAAAAATTGGAGCATATTTATTGGCGGAAACCCAGTGGGAAACTCTATATGAAACGGCTTCGTCGATAAAAGTATTAAGACAACTGGTTCGTAAGCGCGAAATATTTTTACAAACGGTTTGAAAATCCAAGCAGTTAATTGTCTCATCGCGACCCATGCCCCGTCGTCAAGTGAGTGCCTTGACTGATCAGTGAAAATCAGAGTCCGAGGAAGAGGGCATAGAGGGAGAAAAATATGATGTATCCGTAATAGAAACTATATGCTGGAATTGTGGGAGTAAGGGTCATCGTCATCAAGATTGCCAAGCTGAAATGCGAATTTTTTTGCTTTGGCTGTGGAAAGGTTGGTACCTATGAGGCCAACTGCCGTAAGTAAAAAAACCAGCAAAAAAAACAGCAGTGGCGTGCACCACAGAAAAGTGCACAAAATCGTTGCAAAGACCTGCCAACCACCTGACTTAACCTTCGTAATCAATTCTGATCCCCGTTATCCCACCAAATCTCGCTCTATGCTTCGAAGAATAACTTTCAAAAAACGACGCAAGCGGGAAAACAATAAGATTTTGGCCACTATAGTCGTTAGAGCTCATGATGTGCGTCCTTACGCGGAGGTTATCCTCTTTGACAAGCCGATGATTGACCTCATGAATAAAGGAGCCTCGATTAGTTGCATTGGAGGTCAATTCGCTTCAGAGGTCTGCCTAAGAAACACTAAATATAAGCCACTTTCCAACTCAGTGAAAGCTGCAGATGGGAAAAATCAGAAAATTATTGAAAAATTTACTGCAGGAGTTACGTATCAAGGCGAGACGAAAGAAGTTAGCTTTTACCTAGTTCCTTCACTGTTTCAGAATCTTTACCTAAGCACTGATTTTTTGACCTTTTGCCCATGCACCTAATTACCAAAAATTTAAAAATCGCCTTGATGAATGACCCACTTTTAAGAAAACTATCGACTGAACAACTGGAAGTGTTAAAGAAGACCATTAAACTCTTTCCTTCCTTCTCCAAACAAGGCCTAGGTAGAACAACGCTAATTTCGCATTGTATTGACGTAGCTGCCGCTAAGCCAATCAAACAGCGTCATTACGCAGAATCACCTGTTACAGAAAGATTGATGTATGACGAATTAGATCGTATGCTTAAGCTAGGAGTCATTCAGGAGTTAAATAGTTCGTGGTCATCGCCAGTAGTGTTGGTCAATAAGCCCGGAAAGGTCCGATTGTACCTGGATAGTAGGCGGGTTAATGTAAAAAGTGTAAGAGATGCCTATCCTATGGCGCTGTGTAGTAGAGTGGGCTCTCTCTCAACTAAATATGATTATTTGTTCTCCGCCTAAAATCACGTTGCAAAATCGTTTGATCAATCACCCTGCCACCAGAGATTTTGACCCCCGAGCAGTCAGCTGGACAAGAGAAAGGAAAATCTCTCTCCATGTCGAAATGTCAGTGGTCGGAGGAAAGGTGGCGTCCCGAAGTTCATTTATAGGTTACGTGTGAGCTTAAGTCGCTAGCTTCAGTCTTTCCAATTTTGCTCTTTGTCCAGTTCAGACCTAGTCTTCTCCACAAAATCTCGGGCTTGAGCCTTAAAGACAGTTTTCTTTACAAGTGGCGAATTCAACAAATAAAAGCAGCGGAATTATAGAAAGTCATTTAAATTGTTTCAAAGCGTGCAGAAATAAAACTACTGCAACCGACAATAGGGAAGAAGAAATTTTTCGACTCCAAAGGCCAACCGTTTTGGTGAGTTGAACCTAAATCCATATATTTGGCTAGTCAATAGAAAAAAACATTAGTTTCCATTATTTAATTCAATTTATAAACCTGCTTGCAGGTTTGGCCTTAAATGTAATTGCATAAATGCATTCTACGTTGCTTAGCAAAACCTCTAAATTTCGCCTGGCTGAATCCCCAATTGAAGTCACCTAAACATCGTACACAGAGAGGATTGCCAGCAAAATTCAGCGCTTATTAAACCGTCTTTTTCTTCTGGGCCTGACAACATTCCTGGGTGTGTCTTGAAGTTTTGCGCAGATGCTTTATATAGGCCTTTGACGCATTTATTTCAATTGTCTCTCAATAAATACTTACTTATAAATAAATTCTTACTTCTGCAGCTCCATAATCTCTCCGACTCAACACTGTTTTATGAAGCCTCGTTCTACAACGACTAATCTTCTCGAGTTTACCTCCATTATCCGTCGTGGTTTTTTAGAAAAGCAGCAAACTAATGTGATCTTTACCGACTTCAGCAAGGCGCTCGATTCCGTTAATCACCTTTTGCTTTTGGATAAACTTTCACTAATAGGTTTCCCTGACCTACTGCTCAAATGGATCTCTATGTATTTGTCGAATCAGACTCAGCGAGTCGTATTTAATTATACTTCATCCAAAGTGGTTAATGTCTCTTCTGGTGTCCCTCAGCGGAGTCATCTTGGCCCATTGCTCTTTGGTCTTTTTATCAATGACCTTCCCCAGGTAATCACGGCATCACATGTTTTAATGTATGCGGATGATGTAAAAATCTGTCTAGCCTTTAATGGTGTAGAATCTTATAATTCGTTACCGAACGATTTTATTAGCCTACAATCGTGGTGCCAAAACAATTTACTCTATTTAAACCATTCGAAGTGCAAGTCCATGACATTTCACGGGAATAATGCTCACTTTTTCAATAACTCTATTGGACATAACAACCTTGAACGCATGCACACGGTAACAGACCTAGGGGTTCTTTTCAACCACAAACTGTGCCTTAATGATCTGTAGCATGTAACGTGCAAACTTGTTAGAGCAGATGGGAGCTAACTTCTGGCAGAGCACGCGCTGGCTTCGGCTTTTTTTCTCTGGTCGGCTGGGGTGGGTTTCAGGAAAGATTGCCAATAGTTATAAGCTCGTATGCTTATGTTTTAATTGCATAGATATTCGCGTCCTATATAAGGAACAGGAAGTGGTTAGAAGGAAGGAGGGTATAGGTACAGTATAGGGACAGGACAGAACTGAAAGGCTAGATGAATCCACAAGGCTTTGTTAGATATGTTTTCACAATACTGTGAGGACGCCCACCCTACCATGATCCTTTAGGGCCTATAGGAAATAAGAAACAGAAAAGGATCCCTCCAACAAAGCTTCTCGCTTAATTTCCTACTTCACTACGCTGTTGCATGGTTTCCCCCAAACAAGGTACTTTAAAACAAGATCATTTCAAAATTAATTATAAAAAACTTCATTATTCGACGGATTGATCAAGCTAAGTCTAAACATCATGAATGGTCTTAGTCAAAACTAATACTACAACAATCGGCAAAGTGACTAAGATCTATTTAGATCTAGCACACATAATATATTAAGGGTTTGATGAAAAAGAGAAATTTTGTTCAAAACTTATGTTACAAAATTAGATATTCGTAATGTGACTTCATTGATTGTTACCTGTGCATAGGGCGAATTAGGTAAAGGACTACTCGTATTCAGAGGAAGCTTATCCAATATGATTAAAATTTATAAATGGAATTTAAAAGTTAGTTCATCCTATGATGGACTTTGTTTCTCAAAGGCAAATATTATTTATAAATGGAATATGAAATGCGATTTAACTCAAGATATTATACACTTTCTCATTGGTCGGATTTAGATATGATCCGTATCAAATTCTTTGGATTCAGTTTGGGTTATTTCTTTAAGCAGACCAAAAGATAGTTTTCAAAGCACTTACGGCAAGGTTTTCTTCTCCCACGCAGAAAGATCTTTCGTTGTTTGGCCGCAAATGGAAAAATGTTTATTAGGTAATGCTTAAAGAACATGATGCGTGCCGAATAACCAAATAACACTGTAAATTAGTAATAATTAGCACATATTCACTTCCAATTATTTGCCTTTGACCACATGTATGAATTTACTTTTTTGGTAAAGACGTAAGCGGCTCTTGTTGCCGGATCAGATATGGATTTGGCATTAAATCACTTTTCTAAACAATATAATTAAACTCTGTACCAATAAAGAACATTCATAACTGGTCTTAAGGTCTGATTGAGGACACCAAAAGAAAATCAATCTGCTGCTGGAGGTTAGGTACACCATGTGGTCGTAACCTCAATGTATCCGATGTCGTGTAGGCAGTGACCACTGTATCGGGACGGATAATCTATAACCTCAATAGATCGCATACGTCACACCATCCTATGGCAGACGAAGGAGTCATCTACGGGGCAATGTTGGCACACTCAGGTTAGGCTCGATTGGTGCGAGAATGGAAGAACGCTTCCAACGAGGTATATCCATAGGCAACTCCTATGTCGACGCACCAGGAATAAGGCTGGGACACATGCCCAAGCCAGGAGTCTGGTATAGCACAATCACAAGACTCTAGGCGACATCAGTGGCTCTGGGTCAAGCTATTGACGGGATGTAGCCCACATTTCCAGCATGTGACTAGTGCATGGATCTAGTGCAGGTGACTAGTGGTGCCAACCCCAGGGGGATGACACCACTGACGATATTTACGTTTTCCAATGGATGGCCAGAACCAATGTAAGGCACGGAGTAACCCACTGTGGTGGCTGTGTGCTTGGCCAAATGAATTGGTTTCTTTATGATAAAATAAAGATAATTTCACAATGTTTTGTGTTAACGCCACTAACACATACACCCATATGTATAGTATGTATTGGCGCGATAGTTAGGTAACTTTAATTGCACAACTGCACACTTTGGCGGCCACGAGGAGAAAAGATCGAAGTGGCTGTCTGATGGAGCCCGGAAGTCAGCGTTCATGCTAATTTTCTTTTAAGCTTCCCTTCCGAAATACCCAATGAGGCGAATGCGACGAGAAAATAAATTGGCGATCCAGTTGGTGCTTCCAACTTGAGGCCAGGTCTTCAGTCGGACAAAAGCTTATTGCTACATTGAAGCTAGCGGCGCGGAAATGATAAGCGTTATTTTTAAAGTTTGAAGAACGAACTGAACGACAAGCGAAATATATTACAGACAGAGGTCGCAATAATCGGTCTCTCTCGTGCTTGTTGTCAGAAAACAACCGCTCATTCACTGACACGATGCGTAACTGTTGCGAAAAAACACACAAACTTCGTTCTTCTTTGGCTTGCTCTTCGCTCAACCGCCGACCGCTTTTGGTCGCTCGCTCGGCTCAGTGTTCACTCGAGACCTTTTCGGTCGTAAAAACTCGGCAAATGGTCTTTTGCGCATGTATTATGCGGCGCACTGACTATTTATACATACGCATATGCACACAAATGAGCGCCATATCACCTTCTCCCTTCCTCTTTAATGCTTTGCCTGAGACGAAATTCTAAGGCAACAACATAAGGCAAACGCAACAACAAAAATAAAAACCTTTTTTGCTGACTTTTTCCTTGCTTCGCTCACTTACTGACTCTCAGTAGCTGAACAACAACCGGTTCTGTTCGCTTCGCGCGGTCAGTAAAAGACCGACTCGTGTGTTGCGCTCAACCCGAAACCGAAGAGCGAGAACACGAAAGAAACGAAAAAGAGGGTTGCTGGTCAGACACTGAGCGATGCCGTTTCATTTTTTTCGGTCTTTGTTGTGCGCAGACCGCGCAGAAAATTTTGGTTGAGCAGATTTTGCGGCCTCTGATTACAGACCATATCGGCCTTACTGTAAACAAATCTAATTGTGTTTTGGCATTCATTAAACGTTGGTCCCAGGAATTCGACGATCCATGCATTACCAAAATGTTGTTTACTTCTCTTGTTCCCCCTATCCTTGAATATTGCTCTTGCGTTTGGTCTCCTCAGTACGATAAGTATCAGGATCTTATAGAAAGTGTTCAGAAACAATTTCTTCTGTTTGCATTTCGAGGCTTGAACTGGGATCATCATCCCCTTTTATCTTCTTACACTGACCGGCTACGACTAATAATTTGAAGAACCGAAGAACATGTCACGGCGTAATATTCGTCCACAAGCTGATCCATGGTGATATCGATTCAATTTTCCTGCTAAGCCAGCTCCGATTTGCTGTTCCAACAAGACTCACGCGGTCGTATCAACCTCTAGCATTAAACACTTGTAGGACTAACTACGATCTACATGATCCTTTTCGCGTAATATTTTCATATTATAATAACCTGCACCATTTGTTATCAACTGAAAGTTCACTGTACAATAATTCGTGTAATATTTTATTGTTTTTGTCCTCTCTACGATCCTGAATCTGTCTTCCCCGTCCACTTGATGTGAGCCGAGGCATATCGCTAAAAAAAACTCCCCTAACATGGACGGTGAAGCAGATCTACATATTGTACCCATTTAATTTTAACGTTGACAGAAAATCAATGACAACTATTTTTATACAAATAAACAAATAAAAATAGCTCTCAGCCCTACTAATAAAGACAAGTCTTGGCTTTAACGTTAATAGAACATGGTTCATAGCTTTCAGTTTCTGCATAACTTAAGCGGCCCATGTTTTGAAATTAAACATTTAAGCGAGTGCATTGAAATGTACTTAATAATGGGTACACTTCTGATCAAGGGATATTGGATTAGGGTTTCAAACGGATCTGTGCTTTGGCCTGCCTATTCCAAGTCAGAAGAAGGTATTGTTGTGTGATTTTTGATCTTAAAACAAGAAAGAAAGTCGGTCAAGCCCGACTATACCATAACTCGAAAACCGTTCATCCGATCTTCTTCATTCCTTTGGCGGATCGATAAGTTATCTTGATTACTAAATATGTCCGGAAGGAACAAGCCATCTATCTTCAAAACTGTGGGAGATATGACGTTTTTCTAAATTGCGGGGGCGGGAGGGGACGTGGCCAAAATTGAAAATAAACTTGATCTGCCTGCAGACATAAGAAGCATATGTCCCATACATGTCAAACCTCTATATCTTACCATCTCTGAGATCTGTGCGTTAATACGGACAGACAGACGGACAGACGGACATGGCTATATCGACTCGGCTGTTGATGCTGATCAAGAATATATATACTTTATGGGGTCGGAGATGCTTCCTTCTGGATGTTACATACTTTTGCGCAAACTTTCATTTGATCAACAGATGTAAAACCTGGTGAAAGGTTACATTTGATTGAGAAAACACTATGATAAAAAGAGCAAGGCCTGTGTGTGTAACTTTCCAGATTCAGAACTTAAAGCAATCGATCGCTTAAAAGTTACTATATTCACAAACGCTGCCTCATAGATCCCAAATATTTTTATGAATTTAATTTGTGTTCTTTCTTATAATTTATTTATTTACTTTTTTTCCTGAATTTTATTTCTTTTCGCAGATCCTGAATGAAAATTTATTTTTTAATCAAAAAGTTAGTTTAAAAAGTTCTATCTAAGCTGATATTTCCCTTGCTAAAATGGTCGTAAGCCATAGTTGCGACAATTTGGACCAAATTGGACAGAGCCAGATCATTTGCCTTATCTGTACTAGTCCGATAGATTATCCAACTCAGTTGATAGCTACCAGTTGTGCGCACACGTTCCATCGTGCGTGCTTTAATACCGCAGAGGGAGCTAATAAAGTCTGTCCAGTCTGTTAGACTTCTTTGCAAACGTCCACACAAAATTTAGCTTCTACATCAGGCAGAGAGTCCCTCGGTGGCACCACAGCTAGCTTGACCACAAACCAGCAAAGGGGTAAGGGACGATATCGCTCCGGCCCCAATGGTTCAAGTCCATAGCCCCACCCCAAGCTGGTCACACAATTAATAAGGTTGAGCAGCAACGGTTCCAGCAAATATGAGTAACTCCCTCAGAAGCTAATAGGAATACTTCCTCTGGTTCTATTAATGTAGATCTGCGTCCCGATAGAATAAGTCTGATCACACTTAATTGGAAATTGCGATTTTCCGGTCATAGTTCAATGGCAGTAGATGATTTCATCTATCGGGTAAATGCATTGACTTGGCAGTCACTAGATAGAAATTTCGAATTGTTAGCTAGATATGACTAGTGCCAGAGAATGGTTCTGGCGCTATCACAAAAGCGTAGTGGCCATAACTTGGCCAGAGTTATGTGCAGCCCTTAAGCGGCAGTTCAAAAATGGAAGGACGGATTTAGACATTCGTATAGCCATCTCACAGCGCAAGCAGAAGCATAGTGAGCCCTTCGATCTTTTTTATGAGGAAATTGTGGCTCTCTCTGATAAATTAACCCAGCCAATGTCGGACCAGTGTCTATTGGAAGCGCTTCGTGCGAATCACGCCCCAGAGATACAGTATACTTTACGTTCCCAGTAAAAAAAATTTTTTAAAATTTTATTTTCACACGTGTAAATAACATTTTTTTTCACAAGAAAAAAATTATTTTTTTCATGAAACCAACACGAACATTTTTTACACGCATGATTCTATCACGCGCGTGAGAAATTTTAGCAGCCTCGTGTAAAAAAAAATGAGAGCAAATTTTTTTCACAACATTTCTCACACGGGTGTAAAAAATTTTTGGAATACATTGCATTGGTGCATTGGTGTTGGTGTGTATATGAGAGTCAACTGTGTGTCGTATTCTCGTGTGCGGCTGCGGCTCGGTCAGGCACACTGAACTGGTAAACGAGCTGGCACACCTGTGGCAAATGCATTTATCCCTTTTTTAAAAGGGTAAGCTCTTACCTATTTTGATTCGCAGCCTCTTGTGTTATTTACACGTGTGAAAATAAAAATTTTTTACACACAGTATTTTTTCATTGTGTTAATTTTTCACGTGTTAAAAATAATGTGTGTTAATTTACGAACCCTGATACATACAAACCTTCGTGTCGAAAATGCGCTCAATCAAAATACTTACCAGGCCGTGCACCATTAGTCAGTGCACGCAAACAGATGGCCTCGAAAGCCACCAACACAGAGTAGCTGACGAAAATATCAGTTCAAATGTATTTATCCCTGACGTATCCAAATTCCCAGCTATATCTTTAACTAAGCACGATACCACAAGTATCTGCAAAAATGACACTTTCTCTCGCGTGAAAAGATCTTTTCGATCGACTCTGCGCAGAAAAAAATACAATACTAAGCGTAAATTAGAACGCAAAGCCCTCTCGTAATCGATAGTTCTCACGACAATGGACCATATGCGGAAGTAGTCATGTTTATAAAAACCGTTAGTGGATTTATGGACACTGGGGCTTCCATTAGTTGTATACTGGAGGGCAAGTTTGCACAGTATGTGGTTTAATAGAATATTCGATATAAAAAGATTAATTCATCTATTCGTACAGCTGATGGTAATGGCCAAGAGATTATAGGCAAACTGACCACTTCTATTGTGTTTTGTGGGGAAACCGAGATTATTTCATTTTATATAGTCCCTTCGTTAGCACAAGATCTCTATCTTGGAAAAGATTTTTGGTCAGCTTTTAAGCTACTGCCATCATTATTAGCGAATCAATCAACCGGTAAGAGGATCTCAAGCTCAAGCTTGTAAAGATGAAATTCACATTCCCCTGTCCGAGTTTCAAAAGAGTCAGCTCATAAATACCATAAACAAATTTCCGTCGTTTGCAGAAAAAGGCTTAGGAATAACAAGCTGGCTTATGCATGAAATTGAAACGGGCGATGCGAAGCCGATGAAGCAGCGTCACTTTGCTGTATCTCCTGCAATGGAGAAGGTGATGTACAAGGAGTTAGATCGGTTGTTGGCATTAGGGGTGATTGAAGAGTCCAATAGTCCTTGGTCATCTCCAGTAGTACGCGTTCAGAAGCCCGGAATGGTGCGTCTCTGTCACGATAGCCGAAAGGTCAACGAGGTAACCATCAAAAGCGTTTATCCGATGCCCTTAATTGATGGCATTCTCAGACGACTTCCAAAAGCGCAGTTCAGTTCAAGCATAGA
This sequence comes from Lordiphosa andalusiaca, assembly GCA_035044965.1. Lineage (NCBI taxonomy): Eukaryota > Metazoa > Arthropoda > Insecta > Diptera > Drosophilidae > Lordiphosa > Lordiphosa andalusiaca. Next base: position 45,394 of record JAWNNM010002111.1, on the reverse strand, counting down.
TTTAAAAGATGCATATTGGCAAATCCCTTTGGAGCCGTCAGCGCGTGAAAAAACGTCCTTTACAGTGCCAGGAAGGCCTCTCTAGCAATATACAGTAATGCCCTTTGGGTTATCCAATGCGCCTCCAATGCGCAATGCGCGGTTATCCAATGCGCCTATGTCCAAGCTGATGGAGGAAGTCATTCCAGCAAATATGCGAAATGCCATTTTTGTCTATTTAGACGACATATTGGTAATTTCTGAACCATTTGAAAAACCACTTGGTTATTTTAGCTGAATTGGCAGCTAGACTAGTCCATGCAGGTTTGACCATAAATGTAGAGAAAAGCAAATTTTGTCTGCGGGAGGTCAAATATCTTGGTCATGTTATTGGTAATGGCATTATTAAGGCGATAAGGCAGTGGCCATCCAAGAATTTCCCGTGCCACGCTCGGTTAGGTTCGTAGGTTTTTAGAGGTCACTGGGTGGTACCATATATTCATCCACAAATATGCTGGTATGGCAAAAAAAAAAACAAAAGCGTACATTTGTGTGGCCAGAGGACGCTCAGAAATCGTTTGAAGAACTGAAAGCCCTAATTTTCTAGCCTCATTCGCAATTCATTGTGACGCAAACCATACTGGTGTGGGCGGTGTGCTCATGTAGAATGACAGCGATGGAAACGAAGCTCCAATATATTTCATGTCACGGACGCTTAATCAGTGCCAACGGAATTATTCCGTGACTGAAAAAGAATGCTTGGCAGCGACTTTGTGTGTGAAAAAGTTTCGCGCTTACATAGAAGGCCAAGAGTTCTCAATAATAACAGACTATGCGTTGCTGAAGTGGCTAATGTCCCAGTCCGACCTCAGTTCGAGACTAGCACGGTGGGCTCTAATGCTACAAGGCTTCACCTTCAAGATTCTGCACAGAAAAGGCAGCCAGAACTTGGTACCTGATGCGCTATCACGAGCGTATACGGAAGATCTGGCTAAGCTAAATACTTCTTCGATCTAGACTCAGCAGCGTTTTAATCAAAAGAATATGAAGATTCAAAAATAAAAATAATAGAAAATCAGTCAGCAAAAATGCCCGATATAAAAGTTCATGATAACCATATTTACCGCCGCGCTGAGCATGCATCATGGGATAAAGTAGCAGACGAGATGTGTTGGAAACTCTGGATTCCGAAAGAACTAGTTCCCGAATTACTTAAAAAAGCCCATGAAGATCCACTGTCGTCTCATAGCGGAATAAATAAAACATTAAAAAGATTCATCGACATTTTTAATGGCCCAATTTAGTGCTGGATGTAAAAACATTCATCAATAATTGTGTTATTTGTAAATGTACCAAACACCCCAATCGCAGCTTGAGACCTCCATTAGGCAAGACCGGAGAGACTCAACGTTTTTTCCAATAGCTGTATATATATTTCTTAGGACCATATCCCCGAAGTAAATCTGGCAACATAGGAATTTTTGTCGTATTAGACCACTTTTCAGTTTCCGGTTTTAAAAGCTGTGAAGAAATTTACGGCCGAGTGATAATACGTTTTATGGAAGAAGAATTGTTTCATTGCGTTGGAGCAGAGTTGGCATTATTCGAATAAAAAATTATCTAGATAATTATTTGAAAACAGGTGTTGTTTATGAAATTTTATTTGTAAATAATTTTATATAAATAACGATCATTCAAATGATTATCTAGATAAAATTATTCGTTATTTAAATAAAATTAATCGACAAATAAAACTTCGAATAAATTATTTGTCTACAAATTGACAAATTTTTTCGAATAAAACGAATAAATCTAGTTTAGATAAGAAGGCGTTCAAACCCCCAAATAACATTATGACAAACGAAGTGGCTCTTGTCATACCTGCGAATCTGGTTGAACGCCTAGGTTTTAGAGAAAGGGCCTCTGGAGCTGATTGTTGGCGAAGATAATTTGGTGTACCCTCATAATAAGAAGGAAATTCGTGTCTATTCTTTGGTTTTGGACATGCCGAACTAAGCGTAAGATAATTAGGATAAGTTTTATGGGCTTATGCAGCTGTAATAGAATATTTGATATTCGTGAAAAAATTATTCGTAGATAATTTATTCTGACACGAATAATTTGTCAAACAAATAAATTTCGATTATTTTTATTTGGAATAAATTTTTCGTATAAAGCAACATTTTATTATTATTCGAATAAAAATAGTTATATGAAAAATTATTCGTTATCCGTAGTCGAATAAAAAAATGCCAACTCTGCTTTGGAGTTCCAGAAGTAGTTGTATCGGACAATGCCGTGCAATTTAAATCGCATAGCTTCAATGCCATGTTGCTAAAGTATGGAGTAAGACACGCGTACACAGCCGTTTATGACCCTCAGGCCAATGCCTCGGAAAGCGTAAGTCGCATTGTGTTGGCCGCAATTAAATCATTTGTAAAACCTGATCAATCGAATTGGGACGAAAACTTAAGCCACATTGCGTGTGCATTGCGCTCTAGCTTACATACTGCGATTAACACTAGTCCGTATAGGGTAGCATTTTGGCCAACATATGCTAACCAACGGTTCCAGTTATCAACTTTTGCGAACATTGGATCTGTTGGAAGATCGCTCTGTGCAATTTTCAAGCGACGATTCGTTCGATCTTATTCGTCAGCGAGCCATCAATTCTGCTCAGCAACAACATTCTCGAAATGAATTGGCTTACAATCAAAAAAGTTGCGAAATTATGGGGACACGGCACTTTTTGCCCCCCAATATTTCGTCAGCTGAAATAAATATTTGAAAACTTTCTAGAGCTATTAAATTTTTTTTTTACCACTTGTGCCCTCGCTATAAAAGCTTATGCGGTGTGGCCAGACATCAAAAATATGAATTTTTCTTTCGACTGCGTGTGGAAGACGTACACTCACATCACACACCGAAAGAACGAAAAAGAAAGAGAGAGCTACAAGAAAAAGAGAGAGCTAAAAGAATTTCAATCAACACTGAAATTTAGGCGGTCTCAGTTCGCAGTTCATTGGCACTGAAAGAGCAAAGCACAATTAAGCCAAGAGTGAAGTAAAATCTACGAACATTTTTGATTTTTAATAATATGGATCGGTACGTAGAGCCATCTGATCAAAGTATCAAAGAATCCGATATATCAAAGACATCTGAATCTAACCCGCGTGATTCTAATTCCGACAGTGATGTGCCGAATAATTCAAAATCATCAGAAAGAGTCGGCAAATCCGCACGTCGCTTTATACGGGATTGGAAAATCACTTATCCATGGCTCGTTTACGATTCAGACAAGGACTCTGCCTTTTGCTGTACATGTAAATCTGCTTCGGAGAAAATTTTTTTAAAATTAAGCACAAAAATAGATGATGCGTTTATAAGCACTGGATTCTCTAACTGGAAGAATGCGTTGGAAAAATTCCGAAAGCTTCATGCTTAGTACTGGCTGTCATCGAGAAGCAGTTTGGATAATTACATGTTCGCAAAATAAAATCAGTGTTATTGAAAGACTGTCCAACGAAAACTCGAGGCAGAGTCAAGAAAACCGAACGTGCCTTTTAAAAATTATTTCCAGTCTGCGCTTTCTTGCGGTTCAAAGCATTCCAATCCGAGGTCATACTGATGAAAGGAGTAATTTTAACTGCTTATTGCAACTAAGAGCCGAGGACTCACCAGAACTGCTGAAATGGTTAAACAGAGAATCCTACAAATGGACTTCAAAGGAAATGCAGAATGAGATCCTGCAAATTTTAAGTCATAAAGTCTTGCGAACACTGATCCGAGAAATTAAGGAGGCCAATTTTAATTCTTTGATTGGCGATGAAACTCGCGATGTGGCATCCAAAGAACAGTTCAATCTTTGTGTCAGGTATTATACTCATTTAGCAAATAGTCATTTCTAAATTTGATTCTTATCGATCCGACAATCACGGTAAAAAAAATAATGATAAAAATTCATATTTTTATTAGTAAAGTGACCCCAGAATAAAGCCATAGGAATATTAACCGTAGTAATTGAAGAATATCCCTTTTTTATTTATAGTAAAATGTCCCATAAGCTTGTGTTTTCCAACGAGTTTGCTATAAAAAGTTTTTATTAAAAACCAAAATTCCTCTATTTGTTTTGGTTAATATTCCTTTGTTTACTTCTGTACTCACTTTACGAATTAAAATGCAAATTTTCATCATTATTTTTTCAGTGCAGCATAGAAATTTAAATAATCTTTCAATGAAAAACCATGAAAATTCTATGACTTTTTCAGATTATTTAATAGTTCATTTGAAATTGAAGAACTATTTCTCGGTTTTTATTCCACTGCTTCTACTATACCACAGGAAAAGCACTCTTCGATTTGGTAATCGATGCTTTTCGCCGTTTTGATCTCAATATTCAGTTGATTCGGGGCGTTTGTTTTGACGCCCATTTTGTGCACTGTTCAGCACATAAATTAAATCTTGTCATCCAAGATTCAGTGAAAATGATTCCTCAATATCGTGATGCCCTAAATGTTTCAAAGGATCTTATTAATTTCGTCCGAGATGCACCTAAAAGATTGGAGGCTTTTGCAGGTAAAGTTTACAAATATGATTTATTAATAAGGGAATCAACAACTTCAGGTATTCTATTTATTCTCTTTATAGGTTTACAGAGTGAGGATAAAATGGAAGAAAAGACAAATTTGAAACCCTTTTGCCCTACTCGATGGACTGTGCGATTCACATCTTTGAACTCCATTTTGAAAAATTACAAGCGATTGATAACTTTTTATGAAAATCTGTCAGAAAAATCGACTGAAGCGGCTACTAAAGCGAAGTGATTTTTAAAATCAATGAAATTGTTCAATTTCTTCTTTTCGATTTTCATTCTATGCAAAATGTTTTCGCATGTAGATGCTTCTAGCTTGGCTATTCAAAAAAAAAACAATTCCACTTTGGTAATGTCAAAGCACTTACAGCAAATCCTCAATGCAAAATTTTGGCGACATCTCACACCTTCTGAAAAGTGAAAGCCATATTCTAAATTTGTTACCAGAACTCATGAAATTCATTCAATTGGTTCCAACATACCCTGTAACCACATGCACAGCCGAACGATCGTTTCCGACTTTAAGAATACTGTTGACATACATGAGAAGTACCATGACCCAAGCTCGGCTCAATTCTTTGAGTATTTTGCAGGTTCATTCTGAAGTTACGATGAAAGTAGATTTGAATGAAATAACGAATGAATTTATTGAACGTTGCGAAATGAGACGCAATACCTTTGCATTATCATAATGTAAGTTAGCGACAACAATTACATTAACTATATATAATAATACTATTTTTGTAATGATTCCGGTGAACTATCAAGACGTTACGATGGTCACCGCAAAGGACTACTGTTTGGACAGTAGACTATAAGTATATAGCGATTATTTTATTTTAATTAATATTGTTTTCCAAGTTTGGGTGAAATCAAGTTTTGTTACTTTTATAAAATAAATAAAATTACTGACAAAAAATGATTAAAAACACTTATTTTTCTTGTTTATGACTGCCCCTAACCCCTTAAAATACTAATTATATACCATGAACCTATGAATAATAATCACGTCACCCTCTCCGATACATTACCAAAAAAACTTTTTTTGCCCCCCCCCCTCCAACATTTTTAGCAACATACCGCCCCTGAACAGAGCCATTTTGCGAAGGGATTTAACTCCAAATTAGCACATACTTTCGTAAAAGCGCGAATTCGGAGAAAGCTTGGCGAAAGCTATGACGAGCTAGAAGATTTCCAAGGGCGCCCGATTGGAAAGTACCATGCCAAGCATGATGCAACTATATAAGGTGAGGCAAAGCCAGTGTGATGCGTACTTTTGCTAAAGCTGCGAGAGAGATTGGGAGAGAGAGTGGGAGAGCGAGTGGGAGAGCGAGTGGCAGAGCGAGAGTGAGTGGCGCACATGGACGCACTTTATGTATACGGGTGTGTCTGTGTGTGTGAGAAGAAAAATACATTTTAGGAAACAATCCAATACTAGTGTAAATATTAATTAAAACCATTTAAACATTAGTAATGTTAATAAAAAATAATATTTTGTATTTATCAGCTTCGTACTAACATTGGGATATTGGCATTTCCGCAGTGCAAAATTATGTACAAAAAGATAGACAAGAAAAATGTAGACACTTTTTGTTTCCATCATGATCATGGCCTTGTCCACAACAACACAAAGCGTACACAGCAAAGTATGTATTCATTTTTTGCTACAGCGCAAAAAAACCACCCCCAAATACATAAACAAAACAAACAAAAAATCGACATCCGCGGACAACCTTACGCTTCAAGATTTCGCACAGCACTGAAGGTACTGGAGTCCTGGCGTAATCACTCTTTACGATGCTTTACACCGCAAAGTGTAATCTTAGCAGGGGGTGCTGTAGTAGCGCTTTAGGGTGCTGTAGTAGCGTTCTCCGCCTAAAAGCACGCTGCAAAATCGTTAAATCAATCACCTTGCCACCAGTGATTTTGACCCCCGAGCAGTCAGCTGGACAAGAGAAAGGAAAATCTCTCTCCATGTCGAAATGTCAGTGGTCGGAGGAAAGATGGCGTCCCGAAGTTTATGGATAGGTTTCGTTTGAGCTTAATTCGCTAGCTTCAGTCTTTCCAATTTTGCTCGTTGTCCAGTTCAGACCTAGTCTTCCCCACAAAATCTCGGGTGTGAGCCTTAAAGACAGTTTTCTTTACAAGTGGCGAATTCAACAAATAAAAGCAGCGGAGTTATAGAAAGTCATTTAAATTGTTTCAAAGCGTGCAGAAATAAAACTACTGCAACCGACAATAAGGAAGAAGAAATTTTTCGACTCCAAAGGCCAACCGTTTTGGTGAGTTGAACCTAAATCCATATATTTGGCCTTAAGTGTAATTGCATAAATGCATTCTACGTTGCTTAGCAAAACCTCTAAGTTTCGCATGCCTGGCTGAATCCCCAATTAAAGTCACCTAAACATCGTTCAAAGAGAGGATTGCCAGCAAAATTCAGCGCTTGACCGATGCTCAAATTCCCCGAAGAAAACGTTCGCCTAACCTCAGCAGCTGCACTATCAAATTAGTCTGTGTGAGACCTTAGGGCAGCTTAATCGCTTAAACTCGCCAATTGATCGCGGCTTCGAAGATAAGTTAGGAAAACCTAAGAGCCATCGCCTTCATCGACACAATAGTTTTCATTCAAATTTTTTTTTACTGAAGGTTGTTGAATCGGGAAATATGTTAGCAGTGAAAGAAACCTAACCTAAAACGAAGATGTTTATGAAAAGAGGAAAGAAATGAGAGAGAAATAGCAGCAGCAGTGCCGTTTACTTAAAGAAACATAATTTTGATTTAAGTTTAATAAATAATATTTATAATTCCCCATCCCAGAAAGAATCGTGAAGTGACTCAAGCAAAACATAATAAAACTTTAAAATTTAAGTTTAAAAGAAATGAGGAAAATAGAGGAAATTGTTGAAACAAAATGTTGAAGTCTTAAACTAATTAATGAAAATTGAAGATCCAGATCTGCCTTTGATAGTCGAGAAGAAACCTTTTGTTAGTTCAAGCAATAAATGTCTTTTTTAATTCCCCCTTTTGGATGTACACACGTTTCCGCAAAATAAATTTTCTCGCCACAGTGACAGCAGTAAGTTTGCCGACCACATGGAAGCGCTTTCGACTTGGGATTATTTATGGTGAGTGATCAGTTATCCTTTATATTATTGCCTGACAAAAATATTATTTTGTGGTTGTGTCACCCAATTTTTCTATTTTTTTTGGCTATGATGATAATTTGATACTCAAGTGGCTGACTACTTTTATTGACCACTATGGGCCACACAAATCCATCGGTCCGTTATAATTTAGCAATTGCTTTGGATGTCAAAATGTTCGGCCTCATCTCTGAGCCATGTCAATGATCATTAACTATTTGCCAAATCTCAGTTACGATAATGATCATTGCATCAAAGAATATCGTAAATAAAACTGAGTTGATTACATTTTGCTTTGCATTTCTAAGCGGAGTCATCTGACTTTGAGGTCGCATAAACCTTAATCATTATGGCGATCGTAATTAATTAGTCAATAAAAAAACATTTCTTCTTGTCTGAATAATAATGTTGGCATGCCTTTGGCTGACTTCGTTAGTTTCTATACCCATTCCTATCTTGAAATATACCTCATATGTTTACGGTCTTATTATAAGTTTTCTTAATTCCTTTAAATTTAGTTTTATTTGTATATATATAATCTTCCCTTTTACGTTAAATATGAATTGCCTGTCAAATGAAGAATATTATTAGGAATAAATTTGTCAAAATGAACTCTTGTTAATTAAATAAATTAATTTATATAAATTTTGGGGACCATGCGGAGTGGATGTGAAGAAGAGTAGCCTCTTTTGGACTTTCTTGGGATCTCCAAAATGGCGTTTCAAGTTAGGAAGAGTGTGATCATGGATGGGTGGTCTCTTCGTTGACGCAATAACACCTTGCGCAACTGATGTCTAAAGAGAGATCGTTTTGTTTTGTTCATATAATTGTCTTGTGCAAATCTCCTAGCAGTCTTGTCATCCCCTTCTAGCTCTATACTAAAATAAACTGAATATGCACGCGAACAAATAACTAAAAAAGTCTAATAGCGAGCCTTTCGTAGACGGTACCCTATCCCATCCCACTCCCACTCTATCGACTCAATATCGGCCGGATGCAATCGCGTGCTCCGTTTTTCTGCGAATGTTCCTATCTGCTCGTCAAACAGTACCAGGTTAACTGCTACAGCTGATAGACGGAATTTTGAGCAGGCTCCCAAAGGCCGAGTACATAACAAGCTTGGATTTAAAGGACGCTTATTGGCAGATCACACTCGATCCAAAGTCACGCGACAAAACCACCTTTACTGTGCCCGGCCACCCCTTACACGAATTTGTAGTCATGCTGTTCGGCCTCACCAACTCGCCTCATACAATGTCCAGACTAACGGATTAAATCATACCACCTCATCTGCGAACAGAAGTGTTTATTTATCTTGACGATTTGCTGATAGTTTCAGATTCTTTTGAGCGTCACAATGAGGTTTTTAGGATAGTTGCTTCCCAATTGGCCAGTGCAAATCTCTCTATTGTAGGGGCCAGTTGACAACAAGGGTTAAAGTCTAGCTATTTTTGAATTCAGCCTTGCGCTTAGCAATGGTGGGAACGCAAAATCCCCTCTTCCCTCACCTAACAGTCATCTCACTCGCACTAGCAGGCGCAGTTGCCACTGAAGTTGAGCAGAAGAACAGAGCACAAAGCAATGAGTGATAGAAATCAGGCCATAGATCCGATGATTTTCTTCCAGGCGGCAATTGCTTTTCGCAGTCGACTTCTTGGAAGTGAAGGCAGCCACGTAGGCAGAAGGCAAATGCACGCTCGTTCAATTGATTTTGAAAGCTGGAGGACCCTGACGTGTCTGCTGCCAGAAAAGAAATCTAACCAAAAATTGAAGCAAGTGCAAGTGAAGTGTTATTGAGTAATTCAAAAGGAAGTGCATTCTGTGGCCGATCGACAGATCAAGTAATTTGTGAATGTAGTAGCCGCTATGGTGCTAACAGAAGGTGATATTTTTTGGACTAGTTAAAATTGATTTAGCCCTAACCTCGAAATCATTTTGCAGAGCAAGAAGAAGCGTATCCAACCAACCGACCGGTCTGCGCCACGCGCTTCCGCGCGTTCATTATTTCCACAAATTTCTTGCGACCGGTCGGTAAAATCATCAGCACACCTGGAAATCGGACATAACCCCTTTCAAATGTGTGGGTGTTACGCTTTTCATCTGAATAATCTCGCTCCAGTGCTATATTTCGCGGCACTCGGATACAAAACAAGCAGCAGGCCATATACCCTTTTTAAAGTCATCGATTTCCCATTCACGCATGAGTCACTTAGACACATATACCCCAGCCGTTGGATAGGGTATAACAGCGATTTACAGTTGAACGAAAAGCCAAAGAGGAATAGAGTTCTAGCGCGCCATAAGGAGTGAAAGAGAAGTACCTCTCTGAAAGCGCGCACGGCGGTGTCAACTTGAAGTCACTTAGTTTAGCCCGCTTTCAGTTCTTTTCGCGAGAGAATTCTGATTAGATTTATATATCGGGCCAGCAAACAGCTGTTCTGTCCGAATTATATGGCGTCCAGCTTAATAAGAATTTAAATATTTCTTTTCCCTTTTAAATCAAATAATTGTTAAGTTCATGAATTTCTATGAGGAAGTAAAAGAAGCATCTACACTTGTACATGCCGTTGGATTAATAGTTCCGCAAATCAACTAAATGATTTTTCTTCCATACAGCGTCGTATAAAAGTATACCTCCAGCAACTTCGATGGGCCCAACGAACCTGCGTCGATGGATTTATTTGTGAGTAAACACGACTGTAAATGTGTAATTGATTTGGTACATTTTGTGATTTTTGCGAACTATCAATGAAATCAGTGCATACCTCTCTTTGAATTTACTTAAAGTAATGAATAGTTGTAACATATTTTTTTTTATATTTTGAAAACCGCTAAAGCTTCATGCATCCTAGCATGGACCATGATAATTAGAAATGAACTGAACTGAATGGAACTGAATAATTAAATATGATATTGTCTGTCGCTGAAACAACATAGTGCTGATGTCGTACTATTGGTTGAGTTAAAGCTTTTTAAGCGTTTGATAAAGAGGTAACCGACCATTTGCGACGAGTTATCAAGGTTGTGAGGGTAAAGAATAGGGAGCGGTTTTCTTCTTAGTGTCCCTAGTAGTCGGCTTATCAGAATAGCTGTCCGTCTTTCTCGTACGTAGGTATAGCCCGATTCAAATTTGTTTAGTCCATCAAATTAATTACAGACAGTGCATTTATCTTTTATTTGCAATTATGGATCAGTACTGGAGGATTAGGAAAACCCACTCCACATCCGACGAGCATGGCTCAGAGCATCGCTAGAAGTGCACGAACCCGTATATTCTCCGTACCGAGTAGGGATCTAATTTTATTTAGATCTAAGCTGAACGCTACATAAAACATGAAATATAATGGAGCCCAAACGTGCGGGCCGAAAAAGAATTTTGGAATCTTTTGAATAGAATTCTGCCTCACGAAATTGCTCTTGTTTAAATTCACCCATTAACTTACAATTTTGTTATTCAATTACATATGTTAGGTTTCGTAATTTGAATATTGTTGAAGATATTAGAATTCGGCTTCAAGGGATGTGGTTTAAATTCGAGTGCTTACGAATCGGTAGACCAAAGCGAACCTATGCTCGACAGAAATATTCTGATTATAAAATTGAATTAATTATCTAGATTTTGAGTATGCGAGTTGAGAATCTTTGGTTTGTAAGCTCGTTCTTGGAACTGCGATAGCAATTCGAGAAACTAAGAATTGATCGACCAGAGCGAACCAGATCATTGCCTTTTCGACGTTCCAAATCTGGGAAATCAGTTAATAAAGTAGATGTGTGCAAATACTCGGAATATACAAGCTACTAGAGTTACTTTGGTGCTTGACCTGTACAGACAGCTGTACCGCAACAACTATCTGCCCTGTTTAATTTAAATATTTACATACAGCTTTGAAAGATAATCCTAATTTTGAAGTAGTACGACAAGCGCTTGTGGGGAAAGCGACAGACCAAATTTTGATGAAATAATATTTTTACAACATGCATCTTCGTCACAGCAACGAAGATTTAACAGCCGCCTTGAGCGGACAAAGTACTTTTTGTAACATTTGTCATGATCCAATGAATGGAAGTGATCTAAACACAGTTTCTCCTTGTGATCATAAGTTTCACAGCGTTTGCATAACACGAAATTTGCAAGAATCTGACAGCTGTCCCGTATGTAAAAATCCATGTTCATTGCCACACATACCTGAAACTAATGACACGCCGGTGGGCAGCACACCATCTAGTTGTCAAACTAGAGGTAGAAAGAAAAAACAACCAGCTAACTCTCAACAAGGTGGACCAATCAGAGGTCAAGGCAATGCAAATCGCGGACGCATGCAGACTAGGTCTAGTAATCGCGACCTAACAGCAAACCAAAGCAGCATCAGTGTAGTGAATACTTCGTTAGAAGCTTCCAATGCAAGATAAGAGATAGGAAATATTGTACAAGCAGCAATACAAGTTCAGCAGCAACAGTTAATGCAAGATCTGACTTCGTTCATTCAGACACAATTGTCTTCCTTGCACTTAGGACGAAGCAGGCTAATACTCAAGGAAGGGAATATTCAAGCATGTCCTATCCAGCTTCCGCAGCAGAGCAATCACCAAACATCACCAATTTAGACTTGAATCAAAGTGCCTTCCAGAACAGTAATTTTCGTTTCGGTTCACTCAGACAAAGTTCCTAATATTTTTCAGAGCTGGCGTATTAATTTTGACAGAGCCAGAGAAGGATTACAAGCTGACGAATTTTTGTATCGCGTCCTTTCGCTGGCACAGCAGAATTTAAATGGCTACTATCAGCTCCATCGCACTTGTCCACGGTTTACCTGGGATAAATTTTTCGAAGAGTTTCAGACAAAGTTTGAGGATATCGACACTGATATGGATATCTGGGAATCGATTAATAGTAGCCGTCAAGAAGATGAAGCCGTTTGAGGAATTTCAGTTCCAAATCGAAAGGTTAGTAGCGCGCTTGCGCAATCCTATTTCAAAAGAATCTTTAGTGCGCCTCCTTGTACTGTAGTTTGCGGGGTGTTCTTCGACTTTAAATAACTGAATGGCCTTCAGACTATAGAATCTGAATGGCTCTTCGCGCATTCGTTATGGGACATAAAGGAATCGGGGCGTGCACTTCTTGCTGGCTCGGGCTCAGCTCGTCGGATGGGGTGGGGTTCTTCCTCCTCCAATTATGGCTAACACTCCATTACAAATATTAAGTGCACTTGCAAAAAGGAAACTTAATGGAACCTAGGGCCAAAATAGGCAGAGTTTTCGTTTGGACTGATAGGATTTAGGGTATTGAGCTGTTGTATATACCCTATTCTGTACCCACTCTGCCTTGGCAATACCCCTAGGAAAATGTTCTTGGTATGCCCCTATGCAGCTCTTAGCTGCTACTCACTTTTGGGTTGGCATTGGCTTTTTGGATCGGCGACGGACCATTGGGAGAAATTTAAGCTGTCATTTCAATTCTATCAGGGTACATTGTTTATTATGGGAATTAAACTAAAATTCATAATCGTAACCTTAAGCATCTGCTAATTCATTCTTCATTGAGACTTCAAGTTTCTAGCAAAATATTAACATAAGTCAAGGAAAAGGAAAGAAGGAAGATTTACCTCTATATATAAGTATATTAAGAAAAAAAAACTAATAAACCTCAAGATCAAGAAACTGATAATATCTCTGCATCTGCATCGCCAAAATAAAGTACCAAAATGTAGATTTAAGAAAAGGGGTATGTATGTAGAGTTATAAGATTTAACTACTGTTGTTCACACTCACCATACACTGCCGTCGTGGAGCTCCAGATGACGCTAATGGGCTTTAAATAAATCAAAATCTTCACTATAGATACAACACACTACGTTTACTTTTTAGGTGGATGCCAGAGACTAAAGTTCAGAAAAGGAAATTAAGTTTAACTTCATTTCAGCATTTTACGTTATCAGAAATAATTAAAATAATTGAACTTAAAGAAAAAAATAACGGAAAATTAGAAAAATTTAATTTTCATGGCAAGGTTTATGCCCATAAAATCAGCTTCATGCAGACTGAAAAAAGGTTGACTATTATTGAGCAATTTGAATTCCCTTGCAAACACCACTTCTAGAACCAGCTGCGGATGGTGGGCCTCATGTGATGCAACACATGTACTATGGAGTCAATCACTTTTTGCAGACTCCTTGGCCACCGTCTGGCTTAATGCAGAAGCTAACAATAATTCGTGTGTGCGCCTAACACATTGTCGGGAAACTAATCTCGCCTCTGGGTTGGCAGTGTAGAAATCCAAGGGGGGTGTAGGTGCTCTGGTTCGACCTAACCAAGAATGATTCACAGCTTTTGATTGTTCGGGGTAGGTTGACGCTTGCGTGATGACAATCAGCCAAAAAAATGACAAAATGACAATAAGTCAAATTCCACAGAGAAAAGAAGGCAGAGTGCGCCTCAAGCCAAGACCACAGATTTTATAGGGCAATCCAAGACCCCAAACGCAAGGCACTGGCGCGAAGCACTAAAAAAAACGATTGAATAAGACTTCTTAAGATGCACTTGCATAATTTCGTACCTGGCCAAAACTCCAACAATAAATTCACTTTTTCTCGTCTCGGTGTTGATCCCCAAGTTAAGAGAAGCAATGTTTGGAAGACCTCAGTTCCGATCTGGACTAGTGGGGTGTTATGCAATCTGCACGTGTGCTTAAGTTTTTTCTTTTCGCAAAAGATAATTACGCCCAGGTCGCCAGATATATGTTGTGCTCTGCACAAAAGACATTTGCTCACTGACTGTGCTTCGCTAAGCTTTGCTTGCATGCGCCCACGACAGCTAGCCGAAAACGATGTCAGATAAGAACGGTGCAATCGTATGATGCGCTGATGCTTATCCAAGGTGACCTAAGAGCAATTGGTTTTTTTCCGAACTTCTACCGTTTCATATGTTTATAAAACGAAATGATAGTCCCAAATTAAAAGCTGGACTTAAACCTGGGTACTCTGTTGGAAATGGGCCACTACAGTACGTCATTCGACAGTTTCCCTCCGATATAATTTATTGCATTTAGGCATCTCAACTTTATCGCAATTGCGTGAAGCATGAGCAATTTTGTAAACAAAATAGGACACAACATGGTAAATCGAATTTTGTTTTGCGCTCTTACGTTTCAGATACAATTGAAATGTTGGAACTGCGAAAAATTAGGACATCGTTTTCACGAATGTTTTGAAATTCGCATCATATTTTGTTATGGTTGTGGGGCGAAGAATACTTTTAAACCTAAGTGTCCGAAGTGCAATCCTTAGGAAAACCGTCAAGGGGATGCGGCACCCAACACCCATCTGACGCATCCAAAACACTAAAGTCGGATTGTGGTTCTCAGACCGATCCTTCCCAGCCGTTTCATGTTCGATTAGCTAAGTTAGTGGAAAAGAAATCTCGACATTGTACAGCTTTTACGATACCAAATCGACCATTGTATCAATACAAAGTTATGCCTTTCGGCTTATGCAATGCCGCAAAAACGTTGTGTAGATTGATGGACTAAGTCATACCGGCATATCTGCGCACAAGAGAATTCGTTTACTTGGACGATCTGTTGGTTCTATCTGAGGATTTCGAATCGAATATGAGTTTGCTAGAACAAATCGCTCAGTACCTTCGTATGGCCAATTTGACGATAAACATTGCTAAATCAAAGTTTTGCATGAAAGAAATTCGTTATTTAGGTTTTATTATTGGTTACGGACTGTAAAAGCTGATCGACAAAAGGCCTTAATGCAGGTCTCCGTTCGCCAATGGGAAAGCCGATGACCTCAGATAGACCTTTTCAGAAATTATATAATATATGGATCTTTTAGGACCATATCCTAGGTCAAGAAACGATAGTATAGGACTTTTGATTATTGTCGATCACAACACGAAGTTTCACTTTTTGCACCCTTTGCGAAAATTTACCTCGGATCGAATATGTGACTATTTGGAGAATCATGTTTTTTACAACTTTGGTGTCCCTGAAGATATCCTTACAGATAACGGGTCACAGTTCAAACCCGGCTATTTTAAAGCTTTTCTTACGCGCTTCGGGTTTAACCCCCAAACCCCGTGCATATATAGAAGCGGATCGCACGAACTGGGATCAGAATCTGAATGAGATTGGCGGATCATTAAGATCGAGTTCTCATCGTAGTACAGGGTAGTCACCTTCCTTTCTGTGCGTTGGTCAGAATATGGTGCTAAACGTACAAGACTACAAGCTTTTACGAAATCTAAATCTGCTAACTGATGACATGGCGTTGAAGCAACCTGATTTGTTGCAGTTGGCAAGACAAAGGGCCAGTTTACAACAAGGGTTAAAGTCTAGCTATATTCGAATTCAGTCTTGTGCTCAGCACTGGTGCGAGAGCAAAATCCCCTCTTCGCTCAGCTAACAGTCATCTCACTCGCACTAGCAGGCGCAGTTGCCACTGAAGTTGTGCAGAAGAACAGAGCACAAAACATTGAGTGATAGAAATCACGCCATAGAACCGTACGTTTTGTTCCAGGCGGCAATTGCTTTTCGCAGTCGACTTCTTAGAAGTAGGGGCAGCCACGTAGGCAGAAGGCAAATGCACGCTCGTTCAATTGATTTTGAAAGCTGGAGGACCCTGACGTGTCTGCTGCCAGAAAAGAAATCCAACCAAAAATTGAAGCAAGTGCAAGTGAAGTGTTATTGAGTAATTCAAAAGGAAGTGCATTCTGTGGCCGATCGACAGATCAAGTAATTTGTGAATGTAGTAGCCGCTATGGTGCTAACAGAAGGTGATATTTTTTGGACTAGTTAAAATTGATTTAGCCCTAACCTCGAAATCATTTTGCAGAGCAAGAAGAAGTGTATCCAACCAACCGACCGGTCTGCGCCACGCGCTTCCGCGCGTTCATTATTTCCACAAATTTCTTGCGACCGGTCGGTAAAATCATCAGCACACCTGGAAATCGGACATAACCCCTTTCAAACGTGTGGGTGCTACGCTTTTCATCTGAATAATCTCGCTCCAGTGCTATATTTCGCGGCACTCGGATACAAAACGAGCAGCAGGCCATTTACCCTTTATAAAGTCTTCGATTTCCCATTCACGCAGGAGTCACCTAGAGTAGTCAACACATATACCCCAGCCGTTGGATAGGGTATAGCAGCGATTTACAGTTGAGCGAAAAGCCAAAGTGGAATAGAATTCTAGCGCGCCATAAGGAGTGAAAGAGAAGTACCTCTCTGAAAGCGCGCACGGCTGTGTCAACTTGAAGTCACTTAGTTTAGCCCGCTTTCAGTTCTTTTCGCGAGAGAATTCTGATTAGATTTTTATATCGGGCCAGCAAACAGCTGTTCTGTCCGAATTATATGGCGTCCAGCTTAATAAGAATTTAAATATTTCTTTTCCCTTTTAAATCAAATAATTGTTAAGTTCATGAATTTCTATGAGGAAGTAAAAGAAGCATCTACACTTGTACATGCCGTTGGATTAATAGTTCCGCAAATCAACTAAATGATTTTTCTTCCATACAGCGTCGTATAAAAGTATACCTCCAGCAACTTCGATGGGCCCAACGAACCTGCGTCGATGGATTTATTTGTGAGTAAACACGACTGTAAATGTGTAATTGATTTGGTACATTTTGTGATTTTTGCGAACTATCAATGAAATCAGTGCATACCTCTCTTTGAATTTACTTAAAGTAATGAATAGTTGTAACATATTTTTTTTTATATTTTGAAAACCGCTAAAGCTTCATGCATCCTAGCATGGACCATGATAATTAGAAATGAACTGAACTGAATGGAACTGAATAATTAAATATGATATTGTCTGTCGCTGAAACAACATAGTGCTGATGTCGTACTATTGGTTGAGTTAAAGCTTTTTAAGCGTTTGATAAAGAGGTAACCGACAACAATTTACGAGGAGCTATCAAGGTTGTGAGGGTAAAGAATAGGGAGCGGTTTTCTTCTTAGTGTCCCTAGTAGTCGGCTTATCAGAATAGCTGTCCGTCTTTCTCGTACGTAGGTATAGCCCGATTCAAATTTGTTTAGCCCATCAAATTAATTACAGACAGTGCACTTATCTTTTATTTGCAATTATGGATCAGTACTGGAGGATTAGGAAAACCCACTCCACATCCGACGAGCATGGCTCAGAGCATCGCTAGAAGTGCACGAACCCCTATATTCTCCGTACCGAGTAGGGATCTAATTTTATTTAGATCTAAGCTGAACGCTACATAAAACATGAAATATAATGGAGCCCAAACGTGCGGGCCGAAAAAGAATTTTGGAATCTTTTGAATAGAATTCTGCCTCACGAAATTGCTCTTGTTTAAATTCACCCATTAACTTACAATTTTGTTATTCAATTACATATGTTAGAATTCGGCTTCAAGGGATGTGGTTTAAATTCGAGTGCTTACGAATCGGTAGACCAAAGCGAACCTATGCTCGACAGAAATATTCTGATTATAAAATTGAATTAATTATCTAGATTTTGAGTATGCGAGTTGAGAATCTTTGGTTTGTAAGCTCGTTCTTGGAACTGCGATAGCAATTCGAGAAACTAAGAATTGATCGACCAGAGCGAACCAGATCATTGCCTTTTCGACGTTTCAAAATCTGGGAAATCAGTTAATAAAGTAGATGTGTGCAAATACTCGGAATATACAAGCTACTAGAGTTACTTTGGTGCTTGACCTGTACAGACAGCTGTACCGCAACAACTATCTGCCCTGTTTAATTTAAATATTTACATACAGCTTTGAAAGATAATCCTAATTTTGAAGTAGTACGACAAGCGCTTGTGGGGAAAGCGACAGACCAAATTTTGATGAAATAATATTTTTACAACATGCATCTTCGTCACAGCAACGAAGATTTAACAGCCGCCTTGAGCGGACAAAGTACTTTTTGTAACATTTGTCATGATCCAATGAATGGAAGTGATCTAAACACAGTTTCTCCTTGTGATCATAAGTTTCACAGCGTTTGCATAACACGATATTTGCAAGAATCTGACAGCTGTCCCGTATGTAAAAATCCATGTTCATTGCCACACATACCTGAAACTAATGACACGCCGGTGGGCAGCACACCAGCACAGTTGTCAAACTAGACGTAGAAAGAAAAAACAACCAGCTAACTCTCAACAAGGTGGACCAATCAGAGGTCAAGGCAATGCAAATCGCGGACGCATGCAGACTAGGTCTAGTAATCGCGACCTAACAGCAAACCAAAGCAGCATCAGTGTAGTGAAGACTTCGTTAGAAGCTTCCAGTGCAAGATAAGAGATAGGAAATATTGTACAAGCAGCAATACAAGTTCAGGGGATGTGATTTAAATTCGGGTGCTTACGAATTGGTCGACCGAAGCGAAAATACTCGGAATATACAAGCTACTAGAGTTACTTTGGTGCTTGACCAGTATAGACAGCTGTATCGCAACAACTATCTGCCCTGTTTAATTTAAATATTTACGTACAGCTATGAAAGATAAAACTAATTTTGAAGTAGTACGACAAGCGCTTGTGGGGAAAGCGACAGACCAAATTTTGATGAAATAATATTTTTACAACATGCATCTTCGTCACAGCAACGAAGATTTAACAGCCGCCTTGAGCGGACAAAGTACTTTTTGTAACATTTGTCATGATCCAATGAATGGAAGTGATCTAAACACAGTTTCTCCTTGTGATCATAAGTTTCACAGCGTTTGCATAACACGATATTTGCAAGAATCTGACAGCTGTCCCGTATGTAAAATCCATGTTCATTGCCACACATACCTGAAACTAATGACACGCCGGTGGGCAGCACACCAGCACAGTTGTCAAACTAGACGTAGAAAGAAAAAACAACCAGCTAACTCTCAACAAGGTGGACCAATCAGAGGTCAAGGCAATGCAAATCGCGGACGCATGCAGACTAGGTCTAGTAATCGCGACCTAACAGCAAACCAAAGCAGCATCAGTGTAGTGAAGACTTCGTTAGAAGCTTCCAATGCAAGATAAGAGATAGGAAATATTGTACAAGCAGCAATACAAGTTCAGGGGATGTGATTTAAATTCGGGTGCTTACGAATTGGTCGACCGAAGCGAAAATACTCGGAATATACAAGCTACTAGAGTTACTTTGGTGCTTGACCAGTATAGACAGCTGTATCGCAACAACTATCTGCCCTGTTTAATTTAAATATTTACGTACAGCTATGAAAGATAAACCTAATTTTGAAGTAGTACGACAAGCGCTTGTGGGGAAAGCGACAGACCAAATTTTGATGAAATAATATTTTTACAACATGCATCTTCGTCACAGCAACGAAGATTTAACAGCCGCCTTGAGCGGACAAAGTACTTTTTTGTAACATTTGTCATGATCCAATGAATGGAAGTGATCTAAACACAGTTTCTCCTTGTGATCATAAGTTTCACAGCGTTTGCATAACACGAAATTTGCAAGAATCTGACAGCTGTCCCGTATGTAAAAATCCATGTTCATTGCCACACATACCTGAAACTAATGACACGCCGGTGGGCAGCACACCAGCACAGTTGTCAAACTAGAGGTAGAAAGAAAAAACAACCAGCTAACTCTCAACAAGGTGGACCAATCAGAGGTCAAGGCAATGCAAATCGCGGACGCATGCAGACTAGGTCTAGTAATCGCGACCTAACAGCAAACCAAAGCAGCATCAGTGTAGTGAATACTTCGTTAGAAGCTTCCAATGCAAGATAAGAGATAGGAAATATTGTACAAGCAGCAATACAAGTTCAGCAGCAACAGTTAATGCAAGATCTGACTTCGTTCATTCAGACACAATTGTCTTCCTTGCACTTAGGACGAAGCATACAGGCTAATACTCAAGGAAGGGTTAATTCAAGCATGTCCTATCCAGCTTCCGCAGCAGAGCAATCACCAAACATCACCAATTTAGACTTGAATCAAAGTGCCTTCCAGAACAGTAATCTATCTAATAGGGCACAAGTTTCGGTTCACTCAGACAAAGTTCCTAATATTATTCAGAGCTGGCGTATTAATTTTGACAGAGCCAGAGAAGGATTACAAGCTGACGAATTTTTGTATCGCGTCCTTTCGCTGGCAGAATTTAAATGAAGACTATCAGGTTTCTGTGTGACCATCTACAGCTATTCTTTGGTGGCAAAGCCAACGAATAGTAATGGAAATTCCATCGCACTTGTCTCTTCTTTTTGCGCTGTGACGCCAGTCATACAGGCGTCGGAGCTATTTTAATGCAGAAAAATAAGGATGGAGATGAAGTTCCAATAGCCTTCATGTCAAAAAAGCTTAATAAGTGCTAGAAGAGTTACACCGTAATTGAGAAAGTGCTACGAGGCAGTTCTAGCTGTGAAAAATTCAGGGCTTATTTTGAGGGCCAAGAATTTACCATTATCACGGATCACGCCTCGTTAAAGTGGTTAATGTTCCAGGCTGACCTAAGCTCTCGTTTGGCGCGCTGGTCCCTCAGACTACAAGGGTTTGATTTTAAAATTGAACATCGAAAAGGTTGTCAGAATATAGTGCCAGGCGCGCTATCTTGCACGCACATGGCGGATTTGTCGAACGAGTTTAGCTTCCCACAATATATCGCCTTAATGGATCAAATTCGTCTCATTCCGTCTCAAATGCCTGACATAAAGGTAGTGGACAACTATATTTATCGGCGATCAGAACACTCTCTAGGAATAAAGATAGCTGATGACTTGTGTTGGAAGCTGTGTATTCCGAATTCACTGATAAAAGATACGTTTAAAGTTGCTCATGAAGATCCATTGTATTCCCAAAGTGGGATAAATAGATCTTTGGAGCGTCTTAGGCGTCTTTATTTCTAGCAAAATATGGTAGTTGATGTCAAGAAGATTGTAAATATTTGCAAGTCTTGTAAACATCCAAATCGCACTCCAAGACCACCTATATGTAAAACAGGCCAGACCATGTGTTGTGTCCAAAAGCTGTACGTGGACCTTTTTTGTCTATATCCTCGCAGCAGATCAGGGAATGTTGCCATTTTCGTTGTGCTCGACCATATGTCGAAATTCCCATTCCATAAGCCTATTAAGAAATTCACGGCCACCGCTAGCAATCCTTTTCTAGGAGAGGACTTATTTCATTGTTTCGGAATTCTAGATACAGTGGTTTCAGATAACGGTGTCCCCTTCAAATCTTCAGAATTCAATTCCCTCTTGGACAAATACAAAATCGCGCATAGCTATACCGCATTTTATTCCCCTCAGGCCAAGAGAGGCATCAGATATTCGCCCTGACCAGAAAAACTGGCATGAGCAACTAAGTAGCATTTGCTATGCTTTGCGTTCTCGTCACCATTTCGCTATTAATACCAGCCCATATCGAGTAGCTTTCGGCCAGCATATGGTTACGGATGGCTCCAGCTATAAATTAATGCTTAATTTAGGTTTGCTGGACGACCGCATTATTCAACTCGACCGCGAGGACGCTTTTGACCTTCTCTGTAACATCGCAAAGGATACCATGGCAGCGCAACGCCAACGTAATGAGAGAGTGTATAACTTACGAAGTCGCGAGGTATCGTTTAACCAAGGATAGGAGATACATAACCGAAACTTCCAGCAGAGCAATTTCGCACCGGGGTTCAGTTCAAAATTGGCTCCTGATTTGTCAAATGCAGAGTTCGTAACAAATTGGGAAATTCCTATTACGAGCTGGAAGATTTAACAAAGACCTCAAACAGTAAGGCCAACTACAAGCGCGGATCTCCCTTGTGTGTTTGCACCCCCGAAGACAGATTTAGGTGGGAGGGAAATGAATGGCGCTTGTCGTTCGGATTCCAATAATTTTATTCCGGAGCCAAATTTAGTCAAATTTAATATTTCGCTCAAGCTCCCAATATTAGTTCCGCCTAAGATCATGCTATAAAAAAAATACAATTTATTTCAGTGCAGCAAAATGCCATTAATCAAAGTTGCGTTTAACAGCTCAAGCTAAAGAAATTTGGGATTTGATCAAAATTGCAACCCAGCCGCTGTTATTAGGTCCAATAATCTTCTAACCAATAAAGCCCTTCCTTTTCCGTTTTGACTTACATTAGGTGCAGTTCGCACAATTTTCTAATGTTACAAAAAAACCAAAATTAAAATATTCAGAATGTGAAATAAAAGTGAATAATTGAAAATACATTATTAAGGGCTGATCCAGCCCCATAACAATATTTACTGGCCAGACTCCAAGAGTAAGTCTTTTCCAACCAAACAAAAATGATTCAAATTTTTCTGGACTTGCCTTGGCCATGTCTCACCAGGTGGTTTTCTAACCTTGTAGGTTTGGCCCCCAGTGAGACCTCCAACCTAGCCTTATGTTGCCTTTTGACGTACCCCTAGTGCACATTTGGTAGCACCACTACCTGTCGGAGAGTCCCAAATCTTCTCATCATTTGGATGGAGCAAAAATCTCTGTGACGGATGTTCTAGGGGTACTCCAGTCAAAGCCACGAGCTCCGTCATCGAAAAACTTATGGCTTTTTCTTTTGTCTCAAAAGGCTTAATATGTGCAGCTGCCAATTAAGCAAGTAGCCAGTGAGGAGCTAAGATTTTAGAAGAACTGTTAAAATAAATTTCCTTATTTTTTCTGAGTGCGAAAATTAATTTAAAAGTTATAGACAAGGTGAAAATATACAAATGCATATAATTTGGATTCCGGAAGAAGGGTAATCGAACGATGGTGGTTCAAGCGGTACTCGAGGTAGTCCCTACGATTTGTTTCCCCACCCAATAAATAAACATTATATTTTCTGAACAAAGAGACCAAACAATTTGTCTTAGGTGTTTTAGTGGCTTTAGCCGAATGTCTTGTGAGGACTTTAGTTGAAGTCTCACAGCGGGGGTCAAGGTCAACTTTAGACGTAGGGGAATGAATGCCGGCCACATAAGTGTTAAGAGGTGCGGCGAATTGGGCTGCATGGGCTGAAGGGCGAAGTGGAGAGCGGAGCATGGCGTAACGTGGCTGAGCACACCAGAGCAGAGAGAGTTCCCGTTAGAATGCAGCGCTAGAAAGAGACAGCAGGAGTGCGAATGTGTGTGGCTGGTCGCGCCTGGCAACAACGGGACGCAAGAAGCTGATGCAAAAACCAAGGCGCATGGCAACAACGGAACTTGTAATGGGTGATAACTAAAAATCTGAACTAAGTTTATTCAAACCAAAAAATCATTTTTTCTTGAACGACAATAAAGCAACTCTGTTGTTTTGCTGAAATACTATCTTATTTCTTATATCAATGAACTTGGTCATATGGTCCAATATCCGCCACGCGTCGCAGTTTTGTGACATCACCTGCACAAGCACGTTGTACACTATTTGTGTCAATTTCTTTGAGCCATTTTTTGATCCGGGTGGTCAGTTGCTTGATATTTGTAGCTCTCCATCCACTTTTGTACACCAAACCTTTGAGTTCACAGAAGAAATCCTCAATTGGACGACACTGTGGTAAGTTAGTGGGGTTACGCTCTTTCGGGACATAAGGAATATTTTTGTTATTCAGAAACTCTAGGGTCTTCTTTGCATAATGTGATGAAGCCTTGTCTGGCAAAAACACAGAAGTATGGTTTAGAAATGCCCCTCTCAGATACAGCAATGTAAAGAATAACTTTTTGCTCGAATTTTTTTTTATACTTGAATTTGGGGAGTCCTTTGAAGTGTCATTAGTATAAAATATGTAATTTCCTGGCATTTGTTCCTTAGTGTGAAATAACGTTCGTCATCCAAAACTAACGATTTTTTCTTGTGATTTCTACACATCCACCAGCATTGCGATTTGACTAGCTGAATTTGCTCATCGGAGTACTCAGGTGATCGCTGCTTCTTTCTAGCTTCAATGCCAATCTTTTTTAACGATTTGCAGATGTGTGGCTGTGAGCAAGCAAATTTTTAAGCGGCTTGCCTTTGACTTCTGCCATCCTTGTCGTTAAAAGTCCTCTTCAGCACCTTCAGGTTCTCTCTGGTCATGATTGTAGCTTTTTTGCCGGAACCAGATTTCCTTTGTATTCTTAATGTATTCAGAATAGAATAAATTGTGCTTCTTGGTACTCCTTCAATGTAATCAATGAAATGTTATCATGTGTACTTTTTCCCATTCTCTATGTG
Source organism: Lordiphosa andalusiaca (assembly GCA_035044965.1). Taxonomy (NCBI): domain Eukaryota; kingdom Metazoa; phylum Arthropoda; class Insecta; order Diptera; family Drosophilidae; genus Lordiphosa; species Lordiphosa andalusiaca. The sequence continues at coordinate 20,551 of JAWNNM010002111.1, read as the reverse complement.
ATTTGCGTAGAAACGTACAATTCGCTCGCGGAGCTGTTGTTGCATCGAAGTCATTTTTCCAAGTACAGTTACAGATATATGGAAGTGAGTTATACCATGACGCAATATGCTACTTAATTACGATATATAGACTTCGTAAGTCAAAGCGTATGGAAACAGTGACCAAATCAATTTGGTCCAGATTTTTAGTTATCACCCGTTAAGTCCAAGGCAAAAACCGATGCGCAGCCGATCCGGGGCTGGGGGGCCATATCATCGAGGGAATACCACCAGTAGCCCAGTAGTGAGTGCTGGAACCAAGCGCTACAAATCGAGATGGGCAAATGATTTGACCAGTGAGCCAGACTGATCGTGCTGCCAGCGGAATACGGTGCAAACTCCACCCAGGCCGAGAGAGACCAAGGAAGCTACCGGAAAGAAGCTGTGCGGTCCTAAACAAGAGCCGACGAGTTGTGCGACTTTGCCAACGTGTAAGGCGAATCGTGCTGCCAGCGGTGTCCGTGGCCATACGAGGCAAGCCGTCGGAGTTTATTGAAGGCTCAGACGAAGCCACTTAGCGTATAATATAATATGCTAAGCCCTAGTTATTAAGACCTCGAGATTGTCAAGTAGGATTTTAAAGCCAATAAGCCAGCACAAAACGAAATCACAAACGGTCTTATTGTTCCAATTACCAACTCCATACTTATAAATTTGTTGGAGCTATCCACGACTGCCCTGAGCGGAAGCCGGCAGATTAAAAGGTTTGTTAATAGTACAGTAAGCCCTCTCTACATATATTTATACCCTGTTCCCATTGAAAATAAATATATTCTTGATCAGCATGAGCAGCCGAGTCGTTCAAGCCGAAATTTCCGTAAATTTTTGTTGCTAGCTTCCAAGGATTCTTCCGACATCATGCCAATCGGAAGTGGAACACTTTCTATTATATCGGCTCCATGAATCAATATTTTATGTACTGAGCAGGGCATGTAAAACCATGGATATTCTCGTATGAAAATCTGTGCGGTTTCTAATGCGTATTCGCGAAATCTGTCGGAATATATTGAAAATCCGGAGACAATACAGCGCAAATAATACCAATTCTTTTTATTAGATCATGGCTTACTCCGGTTATATGTGCAGACAATTGAGAATTTTCAAAAAACCTTCGAGCCGTATTACCACTATTAGTGTTGCCAGAACCTTGCATTGGAATGTCTATCAATAATGCCATTTCGACCCTGAACCTATCTTGCATGGCTGCCTTTCGTTGATCGACTATGCTCTTATCTGAGCCACGGACCTGCCACTTTTTAATCGGTAGCCGATAACCTATGTGTAACATACATTCAAAACTATAAATAAAAATATTAGCTTTCCGCTCTTTTGTGCCTGCTTGCAAAAGCTTATATGAGTTTTTGGTGTAATTGCCATCAATGTCGAGGGCCAAACCTTCCTCTGGAGTATATTTTATAGGAAGCTGTTGGTCTATATCCAAGCTTCTTTTTATTTTTTTTGATGCGTCGGTATCTGTGCCGACCATTGAGACTATATCCGCTTCACTGCGTTTTCCACATTTGTATAGACTAATACGTGTTGCTCTCATAAGCTCATTGCAGCTCTTGTCTTCGAAGAGATGCGAAACTTTGGTGCATTGATGTTTCTGGTGGCAATCAGCAATGTCCTTTTCTTTTCGTCCTGAACCCAATCCTCTGTTTTGTTGTAGAAGAACCAAGTGTTCGTTCAGCCAAGCTGCGTTGTTGTGCTCAAATTGCTTCTTATCCCTATGACACTTTCTCAACTTCTCAGAGATTCTTTTGCACAAAATTTTGAGCTCCTTAATAACAGAATCGTAGTCCTGCTCAGTACAGTTCGATTTTTCAATAACATTTGAAAATATGAACTCGACCAGTGCTGGACATTTTTTTGAAGCGTCTCTTTCTTCTTGCCATTCTAAAAAAAGTGCGTGCTTGCTGCATGACATGATTCCTGAAAAAAAGCAACATTGTCAGAATGGGCAGCCCAGGGCAGCTAATGTTGGACAATTTGAACAGGGGACGAACCATAGTTTCACACAAGTATAACATTGTTAACGGTCGATGCGTGCCTCATAATGTTTTACTCTACAGAAGATTAAATTTGCTAACAAATTGGGTATTAAAAAGGTGGTTAGTTTTAAGCACAAGTTAGCAATACAACATGTATTCACAGGTCACAAAACATTTATTTTCTTTTAATACATACCTTTAGTTTGGGAAAACCTAAAAGACCAGAACAGTAATGATCAATTTAAAATTTTTCACAACAATCTAAATACGTGTAAAAATCGCGGGAATTAATATAAAAAAATTGTGTCTCCATATGTTGTGTTCGAAAGCTCACAGCTGATCAATGATGCCATCTTTATAGGTCTTGATGTTATCGATATGCTACATGAACATTTTTGTATCGGCGGCAAATCAAATTTTGGCAGATTTTAAAAGTTGAAAATTTTTTTTTCCTTAAGCTAGATCAGCCAAATTGCCCACTGTGCGTTGTAGGGAAGGGAGCCAGGCAGAACCACAATGGGCGCCGAGAAATGTGAACAGTGCGAACACTTTAGTGGCAAACCCAGCACAGGCTTGCCGACGGTGCGGACAGCAAGGCCATTGGGCTACGGAATGCAGAAACCGACAATTATTGTTTTGCTGGCAGTGCGGAAGAATAGGAGTGCGTAGCTTTAATTGCCGTAGAACCCCAGGAAACGATCAACGACTTCCGCAACCGAGGGACGAGCGGGCGTCGACACAAACAGCCCCTCAGAACTAATCGGTCGGTTGCAGGATGAGGGAGAGCAGTTGACGGCGACAGTGCGAGTAGGAGAACATGAGGCCAAGGCAACGGTGGATACAAGGGTTGCGACATGCTTCATCAGTCAGTCGTTAGCTAAAATCTTGGGAAAAGCAGGAAACCTGAGTAAAACAAGTAAACAGGTTAAACTAGCAGATGGAAGGAGAAGCGAGATTTGCGAATCGTTTGAGGTTGATATATCCTTTGGCAATAGCAGCAGGAAAATATCGCTGCTGATAATGGCAGGACTTATGGGCGCCCTGGTATAAGGATGGGATTTTTTAGTTGGAATGGGAGTGGAACTGGCGTGTGGAGGACACGTATTAAAAATACCCCGGAGTAGAAGAAGAGATGGCTGGTTAGAATAAAAACTGACAGTCGCAGTAGAAGAGTTACAGAAGAAAAAAAAAAGCAGGGGAAAATGTCAACATAGAGAACGGAAAAATCTAAGAATTTCTAAAGAAGGAATTAGCATTCTTTGAGAGGATGTCAGGATCATCAACAGTGGCAGAACACCGGATAGTAGTAAAGGACGACAGACCGGTAAAACAAAGATATTTCCCGAAAACCCAAAAATGCAAGCGCAAATAAATGTGCAGGTCGATGAATTACTGGCAAGGGGCTGTATAGAGCCATCAAATAGCTCACACAGTGCTCCGATAGTGATGGTGAAAAAGAAAACGGGTAAATGGAGACTGTGTATGGATTTTAGGGAGATGACCGAGAAAACAATCAAGGATGCGTACCCCTTGCCCAGAATAAATCACATTTTAGACCTGTTAAGGGATGCTAAGTTCATTAGCAGCCTTTATTTAAAGATTGGGTATTGGCAAATTCCAATGGAGGAGGAAAGTCGAGCTTTAACGGCATTTACAGTAGCAGGCAGAGGGTTATTTGAGTGGCGAGTAATGCCATTTGGCCTTACGTCAGCCCCAGCAACGTTCCAAAGGGCACTAGACAAGGTCATTGGGTCCGACATTATGCCGAAAGCATTTGCATATTTACATGACATTATCATTATAGGCAGAACACTAGAGGAGCAATGGGATAATCTGAAGGAGGTGTTCCGCCGGCTACAGGCCGCAAATCTAAAAATAAATCCAGAAAAATGCGAATTTTTCAAGAACGAGCTAAAATATTAGGGCCGCTTAGTGACGGATCAGGGTATTCGCACCGATCCCGACAAGGTAGCTGCAATGGCGGAGCTAAAATATCCCTCAACCGTAAAAGAACTTCGGCAATAAATGGGAGTAGCCTCTTGGTATAGGCGATTTGTACCAGGATTTGCGACTTTGGTCCATCCGCTGAGTGCTTTGTTAAAAAAGGCACAAAATGGGATTGGACACGCGAAAGACAACTGGCGTTCGAAAGGGTCAAGGAAAAACTCACGTCTGATCCAGTCCTGGCTTGTCCAGATTTTGAGAGACTATTTAGTTTGCAAACCGATGCAAGTGAATATGAAATCGGTGCCATTCTTACCTAAATGGGCAAAGACGGGAAACGAGTAATATCGGATTCAAGTAGGACCTTAAACGGAGCTGAAAGGAATTATTCAGCAACCGAAAAGGAATGTTTGGCGATTGTATGGGCCATAAGAAAACTTAGACCTTATTTAGAAGGATACCATTTTAGCGTGATCACCGATCATCTGGAATTGAAATGGTTAAACAATATTGAAAGTCCAGCAGGAAGAATAGCTAGATGGGCTTTAGAACTACAGCAGTACGATTTGAGGTGCAATATCGGAAGGGGCAACTAAATGTGGTGGCAGACGCACTGTCTCGCCAACCAATGCAAGAGGAAATATGCCGACAACTGTCTGTGTCAGAGGAATCACAGAGGCCCCAAAAGGAGGCGACACTTGGATTCAACGGCTTATAGAAAGAATTAAAGCTAACGCATAAAAGTTTCCGGACTACTTGATTGACGGAAATAATGTGTTTCGGCATATTCCGCATAGAGCAGGTCACGAGGATGTGGTGGAGTGGAAGCTGTGCTTTAAGCCAGCGGAAAAGATGTAACGTGAGCCTAGAACTCGTTGAACCACCCTCGCTTAATAACTAAACGGACACCCGAAGCCGAACGCATCAGAGGACCGTTGCAAAACTGTCACTGCTCGCCTTCCGCTGCTGAGGAGTTAGTCAAGATCTCGACTTGAAAGCGGCAAGGTGCGAGCGCTAATCGAAAACCCAAAGGTTCCGAAAGTTGCCGCGGCGAGTAAAATTCTCTTGGGTCAAAAATAAAAGAAAAAAAAATCCTAATTTAGAACTAACAACTAAAAACGTAGAATCGTGGGTGCAAAAAAAAAAACATTACATCAACAAAAGTGGAACTCAAAAAAAAACACTCAAACCAAACCCCCAAACAAAACCATGCAAACAAAACCCAACTACAAATCTAAATAAAATCGAGGTCCAAAGACGACATCAACAGGCAACATCTTCAACAACAACAAGCGCCGGCATAGACAATCAGCAGCAACAATTATATTTGTGCAGACCCAACCCCAGCTGTTTATGCTTGGTTGCGTTTAGCAATTTTTTTTGGCAAACGCACAAAACGCACAAGCTCTGACCGTTGCGCCTGCGCCGAAAGAGGTCATTCACCTCTTAACGCAGCGGCCAGCCTATGCAGCTGAATTAGACTCTCACGTGCTGAATGGCGAGCACCGGCTGAGTACCTTTTTTCCCCCCCGCCTCCCCTCTATACGGAAGCTGTAAAAATAACGACTGCTGCGTGGGAGAGCCAGAGAAGAAAGGGCAGCGCCGCGACTGCGCTTTGCGATTCCGCGACCAGCGCTGACGAATTCGGGCGCAACGAAGACCGGCTTGTAGGCGAAGGCAGAAGCGAGCTAATTATAGATTTGCTCTCTTTGTCTTTCTTTATTATGGTTCCTTCTGAACAATTTAGGCAGCTCAAATGATTGGGCATTTCTTTGCGTTAGTTTGATTTAATCAATTATTTGTTATCTTGCCCCAAACAACAACTGACCAAAAACCGAGTAACAACTCCTCAAAAGTTAAAAATCGATTGCCCGCTATCTAGGTATGCCCAAAGGAATAATTTTCCCAAACAGTAGTTTTTTTTGAATTTGCAGCTCGTCGACTATGCTGTCGCCATCATCAATCGACAGGTGAGTCAGTAGATACATTATCTGTTGGGTGGGCAAACGCAGAACAGCTGATCGGCTTATGTTTGAGTGCGCTACAGCGCTATTTGCCGGCACATTAGTTGCCATTAAAGGTCTGTTTACTTTTGTTTTTTGGTTGCTTTGTTATTGTTGGACAAATGACACGAAATGATAGTCCAATATTTCTTTATTTCCTTTTTTTTTTGTTGTTTTGTTATCTGAATCTTTTTTTTAATTATTAATTAATTAGTTTTAAATTTAGAATGCCTTCTGCAGTTAGAGAATTAGGTTCCTGAAGAGAAATAATGTTAGTAATTAAGGTAATAAAACTGAAATTGTGCAAACTTGCTAAATCCTAAAACCATGCCTTGCTAAGTTAGCCTTTATTGGGGGTTGGTGTGTGAGGATAGTGAAAAGTGATATTTTCAGGATGCCGAGGCCGCTGTTCGCCATAGACTTTTAGACGGACTTAGGACTGCGTAAGGGGGCCATGTGACATTTGTCGTAGGCCAAGCATGGCCCAAGGTCACTTCGTGAAGGCGGAGTGAATTGGGGTGGGAATGGCCAAGCTGTCATAACACCTAGCAGGTTGACCGTGTTTGATTGTAGAAAGGGGGTTTGATCGAGTGAATGTGGATATGAATGAATGGGAATGTATGGGTGTATGAATGTGTGAGAGAGCTTGGGATTGATATGAATGTGGATCGGAGTGTTTGAGGTAATTGTGGGGTCAACTTGTGGACAGCAATGACTACATTTCTTCTTTTACAGACGGACTTTTTCTATTCGTTTTCTTTTTCTCTTCTATGAACTATTTCTATCGAATTGGCACGATTCTCTTTCATTGTTATTGAGTTCCGGTAGCGTCAACTTCCCAAAAGACCCCCCCCACATACGGCGAGCCGAGACGGGCTACCACCGTGCCAAAGTCGGGAATAGTTGACGTCCTCTGACCCATGGAACATAACAAAGAGTTTTAAAAGAGAACCACGACGAAGCCACTGCGGGGCATACGGGAAGCCGTAAAACAATCGCTCGAGTGGCATCGCGGTATTTTTGGCCGGGGATGCATCGAGATGTCAGAGCATATGTAAACAAATGTGAAATTTTCCAGAAATATTATATAAGTGCAGACAACTGCAAGCAGCAGGGAAAATGTTGACACAAATCCCAGTCGAGCATTAGGCCACTGTGTGTGCCGACTTTGTGGGACCAAAGCATGGAAACACTATGCTGTTGGTAATGGTGGATACATTTTCAAAATGGACAGAATTGGTGGCTCTGCGGAAAGCTACTGCTGCATCACTGCAAAGGGCGTTCCGAGAACGAATTTTAGCTCGTTTTGGGGTACCCAAAGTACTGATTACAGACAATGGAGCCCAATTTACTAGTAAACTGTTCACAAAATTTGTCGAGATGTTGGGAGTGCGACACCAGTGTACCGCTCCGAATACGCCGCAAGAAAATCCCACTGAGCGGGTCAACCGAACGGTAAAGACAATGGTAGCCCAATTTACAGGACAGGATCAGAAGGTTTGAGATGAAGCTTTGCCTGGCGGTTAACACCAGTGTGGTCGAGTCCACTGGTTACAGCCCAGCTTTTATTACTCAGGGTCGGGAGCCTAGACTACCACAAGCTTTGTTTGATGAAACAGCTTTGGGTACGGGGCAAGCAGCACAAAATCCCACGAATAACGCAGACAAATTAAAAGAAATCTTTGAGCCTGTAGGGAGGAATTTACGCCGACGGCCGTGGAAACCATTCATAGGGAATCTTGTCTGGGTAAAGGAGCATCGCCTATCTAATGCGGCAGAAAGTTTCGCAGCAAAGTTGGCACCGAAGTTTGCAGGACCATTTAGAGTGGTGGGGTTCACCTCTCCGGTGATTTGCAAGCTTCGGGAGCCTGGTAGCCGTCGCACACGCACAGCCCCACGTCAACGAAAAAAAAATTTACAAAAAAAGACGAAGATGGGATATATGGAGAAAAATAACAGGAAAAACTAACAAATGTTCTTTAGGAAAAGTCAAATACAATTGTTAGAATCGATCACTAAGCCAAAAAAAAGAGAAATTTGTAAGAAGAAATAAAAGAATGGGAAAAAATATGAAAACGAAAAAACAGGAAATAATTTGTGACAAAGGTAAAGGAATTTAAAAAACGAACGGCGAAAAACAACCCGCAAAGCAGCAAGTGAGACAGAGCATAAGCGGCTATAGGTTTGAGCGAGACAGCAGGCTGCGTTGGAGCCGTTATGTCCTGAGCTCCGCCTGGCCAATATGCAAATGAATTGCTGACAAAGCCGCGGTCGCGGCTGCGCAGCGGCAGAGGGCAGCGTCAAGGGCATGGTGGGCAGCCAGAGTCAAACATTCAGGAAAATTCTGCAAGCAGGAGAACAAGTGGAGTTGGGTGCAGCAAAGCCAGCCGACCCCAGCCGCCGGGTCAGTGGAGCAAATGACGAGGCGTGCGAATTGGGCAAAGGCGGCGCAAGGTCACTAGGATCGAGGAGGTGCGTGCGCGGTTGTGCATCAAGAACCAGGTGGAACGGGGAAGCCGGCTGCCATTCTCGGGGGGGAAAACGGCCACTCACCTGACGACGGGGAGGGCCAAACCGCGACTAATCGCGAAGCTAAAGGACGCTCGAGGCGTCCCCGTACCGGTCCAGTGTCTCCGCCAGCTGCACTTCAGCGTGGTCGTTGGCCGAGACCTCGTGGTCTATGTCAGTCGTCACCGTCCACGGCGACAGAGGAGGCCGCCAGTGGAGATGGATAGGGCAAGGTGCCGAAGGCGAGACGGCGAAGGAGCCGCCTCTTTCTCCATTGGGACTGCGGCCCGAGGAGGTGGAGGCGGATCGTGCATGGCCGGGCGAAAAGGGTCCTCTTCGCACAGACCCGGACGTCATCAAAATTTCCCAGAGCGCGTTCCAGGACGAAGAGCCGGGCCTGACTCGGGTCAAGCGCTCTGTGTTCTAGGGAACGCACTGGGAACACCAAGCGGCGCTGGTCTGGAGGTGGCGGGAGGCGGTGGTGGTGTCGGGGACCGGGACCGGCATCGTCATTGAGGAGGTGCCTGGAGGAAGACCTGGAGCCCGAGCCATGGCAGTTACCAAAACCCCAGGCGCAGCAGCCACAACAACAACGTCAGCAGCAGGCTCAGCAACAGCCAGGGTGGCAGCGCGCCGCAACTGCGGGCGAGCAGCAGCAGCGGTCAGCAGAGGGCGTGGAGTGCCGGCCAATCTTTTTGGAGCCGCAGTCAAGCCCGAGTAGGGCGACAGGGCGTGGACCACCACCGCCCTTGCGGCGATCGCACTCCACGGGCGAGGGGGGGAAAAGTGGAACGAGTACTTACGTGAGGGGGGAGCGGGTGTAGAGGTAGCCGGGAAGATGGGGCAGAGCATCGGACTGTATTTTGATTATTTTTAATTATAGTTTAAATTTTGGCGCTGATGACGCCAAGCGTCATGAATGAATTTTTTTCCGTAATAATGGCGGCCCGGTAGTAGAGATGGGAGGTTCTAGAGCGTGCGATGCTACGATCACGATAGGGTCACACTGTTCATAATAGTGGGAATAGGGATGGGGGAACTGTCCATTTGGGGATATTGGGGATTTCCCAGTTAAAAACTGGGGAAGAGCTAAGAGGACGACGAGTTAAGAGTTTTTTTTCGTTACCAAAGTAAGGGATGAGTGTGAGGACTTTAGTTGAAGTCTCACAGCGGCGGTCAATGGTTAAGAATAAGCTCATGTATACCGATTATAATTGTTAAATGTAAGGTAGGGCTAATACTAATGTTAAAATTATACTAATTACCTTTAGACGTAGAAGAAGGAATGCCGGCCACATAAGGGTTAAGAAGTGCGGCGAATTGGGCTGCATGGGCTGAAGGGCGAAGTGGAGAGCGGAGCAAGGCGTAACGTGGCTGAGCACACCAGAGCAAAGAGAGTTCCCGTTAGAATGGAGCGCTAGAAAGAGACAGCAGGAGTGCGAATGTGTGTGGCTGGCCGCGCCTGGCAACAACGGGACGCAAGAAGCTGATGCAAAAACCAAGGCGCATGGCAACAACGGAACTTGTAAGTCCAAGGCAAAATCCGATGCGCAGCCGAGCCGGGGCTGGGAGGCCATATATAAGGGACTCGCGTCTGGGGACAAGATAGTTCGTGATAGTTCTAATCAGAGTGCGAGTCATTTGAACCCGAGTGTCAGTTTCCAGTGCGCGGTTCTAGGCAAGTGTGAATCACCAACGCGAGTGAAAGCAAGCAGAGTATCATCAAGGGAATACCACCAGGAGCCCAGGAGCAGAGTGAGTGCTGGAACCAAGCGCTACAAATCGAGATGGGCAAATGATTTGACCAGTGAGCCAGACTGATCGTGCTGCCAGCGGAATGCGGTGCAAACTCCACCCAGGCCGAGAGAGACCTAGGAAGCTACCGGAAAGAAGCTGTGTGGTCCTAAACGAGAGCCGACGAGTTGTGCGACTTTGCCAACGTGTAAGGCGAATCGTGCTGCCAGCGGTGTCCGTGGCCATACGAGGCAAGCCGTCGGAGTATATTGAAGGCTCTGACGAAGCCACTTAGCGTATAAGCCAGTATGCTAAGCCCTAGTTATTAAGACCTCGAGATTGTCAAGTAGGATTTTAAGGCCAATAAACCAGCACAAAACGAAATCACAAACGGTCTTATTGTTCCAATTACCAACTCCATACTTATAAATTTGTTGGAGCTATCCACGACTGCCCTGAGCGGAAGCCGGCAGATTAAAAGGTTTGTTAATAGTACAGTAAGCCCTCTCTACATATATTTATACCCTGTTCCCATTGAAAATAAATATATTCTTGATCAGCATGAGCAGCCGAGTCGATATAGCCATGTCCGTCTGTCCGTCTGTCTGTCTGTATGAACGCGTCGATCTCAGAGACTATAAGAGATAGAGCCACAAATTTTTGCATGAAGGTAGACATATGCTGTACGCAGATCAAGTTTGTTTCAGATTCCACCCCGTCCCCATTTTATCACCAAAAATCCAAGACCTCCTCTAGCCATCCTAGACCTAAAAACCCGTCAGATCCACATTTTTAAGTTAGAGCCTCGTGGCTTAGTATACATCAAGCTAGGCCCAATATCTATTTATTCTGAAAAGTACAATCAGATCGGACAAAAAACACCAGAGTTATAAGCGAAACAGTTGAGCTGACAAGAAAAAATATAAAAGCAGAAACAGCAAAAAAGTTTTAGCAGGGAATGTCAAAGAATTTCAAAACTCAATATTAATTAAAGCTTAATTATAACTAGATAAATAGCAGATTAACTAAGATTTTTCCCTAAGAAAAACATTATGGATCGAACGCAATCGAACGCTGAATTTTTTTTGAGAATATATACGCAAATGCTAATTTAAAAATGTTCGTTTAAATATTTTAATTGCCTGGGTCATGGGGTCGGAAATCTAATATGATATGGTGTACATTTGGATATTTGCTAACGCAAATCCATTCGCATATCATAGTCGGGTTGGGTACAAAAGGTGTAGGCCGCTTACCACCTTAGACCACACCGCATGTCGAAATGAAATACCATTTACTTGTTTTCCCCTCCCTTTTTCCTTAGTTTTCCCTTTCACTTATTTGGATGTTTCTTATACTCTGTAGCGTAGGTACACAGTATATTATAAGTTTGTGCAAAAGTACGTAACAGCCAAAAAGACTCATCTCTGCACCTATAAAGTAGATATATTCTTGATCAGCATCAACAGCCGCGTCGATATAGCCATGACTGTCTGTTTGTCTGTCCGTCTGTCTGTCCGTATGAACGCACAGATCTCAGAGATGGTAAGGGATAGAGGTTTGACATGTATGAAACATATGCTTCTTATGTCTGCAGGCAGATCAAGTTTATTCCCAATTTTGGAAAAACGCGATATCTCGCAAAATTTTAAAGATATATGGCTTGTTCCTTCTGGACATATTTAGTAATAAGCATAACTTATCGATCAGCTAAAGAATGGTGAAGATCGGATGAGCGGATGTCGAGTTATGATAAAAAAACTGTTCTTTGCTGCTACTGCAGCGCTGCTTTCAATTGCTAGTGCAGCATCAAAATTTATTCTGAGCGTATAATTTCGTTAGTACAGAGTATGTTATAGTCGGGCTTGACCGACTTTATTTCTTGTTTTATAGCGTACTTGCGGAAGTTTACCTTGCAAGTTCGGGTCGTTTGGCCTAATAAGGGCTCTAGGGACACTATAGTAAAGATAATGTAGTGTTCAGTTGTAGCAGCAGCAAACAATTGATTGAATTGAATTGAAAATTGATTTTTAATTCAGTAATACAGCTATTACTATCAAGTCGTCAGTCGTTAGTGATGAATCTTATTTATACATAGACTATTTTAGTAAAGAGTGAAAAATGTTTGCCACTCCCAACTTTAATACAAACTGCGACCCCGCGCGTTGCGAGATACAGAATTGTTGGGTATGGGAGCAACTCCCAAGTTGCTATGTGCAATGTACAAATTATAAATTTTGTTTAGTAAACTAAAAGTTTTCCATTAAAATTTGTTTTCTGTATCTAAGGGTATGCTGCAGAAATAGTGTCCAGCTATTTTCAAAGGCATCATTTAGAAAATCCATGATATCTCGTTCGTCTAAAATGCAATTTCCCAGATAAAGCGATCTATACTCGGATAGAATTTTGCATTTTCCAATAAGAGCGTCCTCTATTTCGTTGGTGTTGCTCATAAATGTTCGTTCCATCTTGTTGAAAATTGAATTTATTTTCGTTGAGTCAGATCATGTCGCATCTGGCTTTCAGCACCCATGATACCGTTCTGCTTTCTAGTTAGACGAGTCTACAACTTGCTGATTCATCGAGGTCTATTCGCGTCTCACAATTACTTTTCCTTTCATAAATTCATTTATTTCTTTTTTATCATATTTATACCCTTGCAAAGGGTATTCTAATTTTGCCCAGAAGTTTGCAACGCATAGAAATATTCATTTCCGACCCCATAAACTATTTGTATTCTTGATCAGGGTGACGAGCTGATTCGATTGAGCTTTGTCCGTCCGTCTGTCTGTCTGTTTCTACGCGAACTAGTCTCTCAGTTTTAAAGCTATCGAGCTGAACTTTTCCCAGAGTCTTCTTTTTGCTGCACACTACTAATATGTTGGACCGATCGGATCGGATTACTATAGCTCATAGCTCCCATAGAACCAATCGGTCGGAAAACCAGTTATAGTATGAAAAACTTTTTTTCAATGGAATCGTCTCCAAACTTTGCAATCGTATGTTTTTTATTTTTTTTTTAATTCTACAAAGTTTTATTAAAATCGGACAACTATATGGTATAGCTACCATACAAAATATAGGTCTGAATAACAGTCTTAGTCAGAAAAACTTTTTTGTTTTTAATGGTAGCAACCTGAAATTTAGTATTTCATTAATTTTAAAAATTGTTGTCCAAATCGGATGACTATATCATATAGCTCCCATACGAACGATCGGTCGGAAAATGGGAAAATTAGTATTTTTGAAAATATTTCAGCGAGCACTTGCAAGGGTATAAAAACTATTGCACAGCGAATTTAGATTAGCTTTCTCATTTTTATATATATCTATGTATATATATATATATATATATATGTATATATATCAGGGATGCAAACCGGTTCTGAGCTGAACCGGTTTTGAACCGAACCGAACCGCTTATTCCCGCTGGAGAACCGAACCGCAAACCGAACCGGCTTCCTTTAAGAATTTCTGAACCGAACCGAAAACCACAAATAAAACCGGTTCGGTTCGGTTCAGTTCTCTGACGAGTTTTAACGGGAATTGCCAATGATTTTGATTAATTAGGAAATTTAAATCGTTTCCCGAAGATAATTTTCAAACATTTCCTGTCATCAATCTAAATTTGATTTTTCATTGGACAATATTTTCTTAACCTTAATTCAATCTTAATCTGCCCATAAATAAGGGCATTCCTCCAGGAACTGATAGACGAGTCCTGGGAATCCGACATAATAATCTTTGCAGATGGCTCTTAGGATTATAAAGATATTCGAATAGATTATAGGAATCAAATTTAAAAAATGGTCGAATAGCCACTTCACCGAAATCATATTTTATAATGTGCCTTTGTGAACCACTGAACCGAACCGAAACCACGGTTCATTTAACTCCAAAAACCATGTTATGAACCGAACCGGCGGTTAAAAAACTGTGCGAACCACTGAACCGAACCAGTACTTATTTTCGAGTGGTTTGCATCCCTGATATATATATATTAAAAAATTTTATTTTTGGCTACTCCTTAATTTTATCTTTAATTATAGTTTTATGCCTTTTTTAACTTTTCTTCACTTTATTTATATATAAATTTTTTCTCTCTTTTCGAACATATTATAAATGAATACATTTTTTTCTCTACAAATGTACGTTTATTTATTTTATTCCTCTTTCTATTTGTAAACCTGCATCATTATATGTTAGCTGACTACAACTGACTAAAAATCCCCCACCGAGTCGGACGTGTTTACAAATTTGTGGACAGCGTTTTTTTGTCGACTTTTAATAAAAGTTAAATAAATAAAGTCTCTGATTTCGTTTCTCAGCTAACGCCCCTATCAGCATTAATAGCGTCTGTGCCCAAATAGTAAGCTCCATAGGTTCTTTGCTCCAAACAAAGTTAAAAGGCGCACTAATAAAATTAAGGCCATTTGCCCAAAAAATATTCTTGGCTAATATTGCCTTAGACATAATAATGGTATTCCTGAAAGTGATTTAGATTTGATTTAGATTAGTTTTAGATTTCGCTGATCAGCTGTTCACAGCTGCTCCATACAAATTGTCAAGTGTGCCCAGAGTAAGTGAGGAATTGACGGTCATACTAATTGATTTTAAATAATCAACTTTGAGGCTGATTAAAATTTGGTTTAGGTTTGATTTCGTTTTGGTGTGGCCGTACTCTTCATTTTGGTTTTTTTGTTTACATTCTGTAGCGACTTTAATATGGAAAAGTGGGTATGTCTTTCAAGTTTTAATAATTAAATAACTATTTATTTCAATTAAGAAATCAGCCGAGCCTCTTTTGAAGAGAAGAAGAACCTGCAGCCTAAAGTGAACGGAAACAAAGGTGCAAAGCACACTGCCAGCTGTTCACCGATATCTAAATCAAATCAGTGCTCAAAAAAGGTCGCTCCGTCAACTGATTTAGATTTGCTTAAATATAATCTAATTCAAATCTAAATCACTTTCAGGAATACCATTAATATGTGAAAGCCGGTCGTTAAATGAATAGTATGTATACCCTGTTCCCATTGAAAATGGGAAAAAGGGGATCATTAAGTTGTGCGAATGTATGTAACAGGGAGAAGGAAACGCTTCCGACCCCATAATGTATATATTCTTGATCAGCGTGAACAGCCGATTCGATATAGCCATGTCCGTCTGTCTGTCTGTATGAACGCGTCGATCTCTGAGACTATAAGAGATAGAGGCAACAATTTTACCATGAAAGTAGATGTATGCCGTACGCAGATCAAGTTTGTTTCAGATTTGAAACAAACCGTTACATCACAGACCTAAAAAACAGTCAGATCGACAATTTTCAAGTTAGTGTTAGTTTTCAAGTTTCGTGCTTTAGTATACATCAAGGTAGGCCAAATATCTATCTATTCTGAAAAGTACAATCAGATCGGAGAAAAAACACCGGAGCTATAAACGAGACAATTGAGCTTGACGTTAGTTAGGTCTAAAGCCGCTGAAATTTCTAAATAGTGTGGCCTACTTCCAGGATAAGCCTTTAATAGCAGTAACAAAAACCATCTATATTCAAATTCAAAATCAAACGAACAGGGTATTTTGTAGTCGGGGCACTCGACTGCAGCGCCCTTACTTGTTTTTGAATGTATTTGATGTGCAGGTCCAAGAAATACAGGCAGATGCTCTCCATATTTGTTTCAAACGCCATCGCATAGCTTGGTGTCGTTCTACGATTAATAAAAAACACAAATAAAATATCGATATATTCTGCAAATGTGTAGCCCCAAACTTGCGAACCATATGCCTGGATAGATCTGCACACTGCCACAAAAGTCTTGAGCTTCATGTCAAATGAAATATGGTTTTTTGACCGCATGTTTCTCCAAGTACAGCTTATACAATTATTCGCCGCTGACTTTCTTTTCTTAATGTGCTTCTTAAAGGAAAACTTCGGGGCTAGTACAACACCAAGATAGGTAAATTACGGAACAAAACGGATGTGTTCGCCCATGTCCACCCATTTTTCTCTCGCAGACAAACGCCCTCCACTTTTGAAAACCATAATTTCTGACGTTGAGGTATTCCATGTTCCAGGTGTCGCAGTATTGCTCCAATCTTTGTATCATTTGTTGCAGCACTGTAACCTCGTTAGCCATCATCACTATATCATCTGCATATGGTAGCAGTCTTAAGTTTTTGTTGCAGACACTAAGACCACCGCCAAAGAACTCATGAAGATCATCCAAATTTAACGCTAATAAAAGAGGGGACAGCAAACATTCTTGGCGGACTCCAGAATTCCTTTAAAAATAAGTCGACATTTCGTCAGCGTCAGCGTAAATAATTTCCAAAATGCTTAAACACTTAATTGATACACCTAGCGTATAGAGCTTGTATATAAGCAACCTCCTGGTTATTTTGTCAAAAGCAGCGTGAAAGTCAACAAAGTGGGCATACACTTTTTTGTTCTCCTCCATTTTCAGATGCACAATTGCTGTGAGATTGTATATGTGGTCTACTCTTGAATAATGTTCCCGAAACACAAAGAGGTATACATTTAGTTTATCATTTTGCTTTACCCATTTTGTTAAGCGGTCATTTAAAATTCCGATAAAAACTTTTGCAATAAATGAAATGCCGCGATAGTTGTGAGATTGATTGAGATCTCCTTATTGTGGATTGGGAAGATGACGCTTGCTGTGCAACGTTCCTCGATGTGTCCTTTTGCCAGATTGTTGTTGTACGCAGTGGCTAACTCGTTCAAAAAACCAGTCGGTGCATTTTTATAAAATTCGTATGGACTTCTGTCATCGCCCGGTGCTTTACTTTCTTTAGTGCGACCTTGCACTTGGAGAACCACTACGCTGGTTCCTACTTCATTCAATGTGCCAACTTCAACATAATTTCGAACAAATAGAACATCGGGCGATGTCTCTGCCTAATTTAAAGGTTTTTAAAGTAGCTTTCAAAGTCTAAGGCTGCAATATTAGTGCCGGTTTGAAATTGAGTATTATTTACCTCCCTTGCAAGCTTCCACCAATCCTTACTACATGTTACTTGTTTCATGGAGGGCTCTTGCCAATTTGTTGCCTTTTTTCCTTCGCATAGTGAGCGATACTCTTTTCGATTTTCAATATAGGAAAAATATATATAAAATATATATAAAATATATATATCTGTTTGTTTGTGTTTGGCGCAGACATTTTGACAATTTCTTGAAGTTTAACTAACTCCATAGGTTCAGCCATTCTACTTATATGATTTTCCACGCTTTCCCGGTACCCGAAGAAGTGATGGCACCTGGGCTGAGGAGCGAAAAATCTTGAGCAGAAATTCATGCCGCTATCATCTTCGCTTGCAGCCAGAAAAAGGAGAGTGTAACGTGTTCTTGGTACCCCTGGTCAGCTCGAGCTGCCAGTGTCTCCGATCACCCTGATGGAGGTGAAAGAAAAGATCCAAAAGCTTAAGTCTAAAAATTCTCCTGGAGAAGATGGGATCGACAACCAAACGCTGAAGGCACTTCGGGACAAAGATATTCTGTTCATAGTTTTAATCTTCAACTCTGTATTGCAACTGGGGTACATTCCGAAGGCCTGGAAAAAGGCCGAGATCGCTATGATCCACAAAGCCAGGATGAGTCCTTCAGATGTCGAATCTTACCGGCGAATTTGCTTTCGTCGGTGTCGAAAATTTTTGAGAGGTGCCTGCTGTGTCAGCCATCGGATTCCGCCCTTTCAATTTGCCTTTAGAAGGTCACACGGAACGCCAGAGCAGTTAAACAGAGTAACTTATTTTATCCTTGAAGGGTTCCACGCAAAGGAGTACGTCGTGGCTGTATTCGTCGATGTTCAGCAAGCGTTCGATCGAGTTTGGCAGGATGGCCAGATATCCCTGGGTCAACAGCGCAACGGACATCCTTCAGCAATACATGTACCGCTTTTGCAGATGGGCAAGTCGCTGGAATATTGGGATAAATCGAGCGAAGTATGCCAATGTCACCTTTACGTTTAAGAGAGACGACTGCCCCGAAATTTACATGTATGATCATCTTCTAGCTCATCTTCTTGGACACAGGTACCTTGAGTGTGGGGGAGTGGACCTGGACAGGCGCTTGACATTTGGCTTGCATATAGGCCACCTAACAAAGTCGCTTTATAGAAGAGCTGCTCAATTGGGATGGATGCTAAATAGCAGAAACAAATTGTCCTTAAGAATAAGTTACACGTATACAAGGCAATTAATTCACCAGCTTGGAGATACGGCCTGCAAGTATATGGAATTACAGCTATAACACACCTAAACAAGATCCGTGTTCTCCAAGCCAAATTACTGCCAAATAGTTGCCTTCCTATGATAGGCGATGTTATTAACAAGCAAGCTGCAGACTACCTCGAAAGGCTCAGAGGCCACCCTAATCGGCTAGCGAGGCGTATACTCCGGAGGAGGAGAATAAATGGAGTCAGAGAAGGAAAAAGAAGACTTAAGAGAATATTCCCTTTGCAACCCCCAAGACGACGAATCTGATCCTGCCACACAGTTGATATTTACATTAATTAACACTCCAGAGACATTGTAACACCGATCCAAACATAAATTGTTAAGAGAATATACACTATTGTCACTACATCGTAAGTTGCTACCGAAAAGTAACAAAATAGACGTAAAATAAAAAAATTATACTAAAATACTAAAACTAAAAATTTTTCAACATATCAATGGACAGCGACAGGACAACTTTAAGAAGGCACACCAAGGTGCTCAACAGCACAGATCGACTAGATGAGCCTGCTGTTCATCACATACTGCAGCAAGTATGTCAAAAGAAGTCAATATCCATCATTATCAACGGTCGCACCTGCTTATCTGAGGTGGAATCGGGGCCGCCTGTGACCATTATGAAGAATTAACGTTTCACTACAACTGGCCTAAAGGAAGGCAAGATCCCTCAAAATGCGATTTGGATCTAAACGACTACCAGAGGAATCCGATCCCAGTGAAGGGAGTTATCGACGAATCTATTCAATGCAATCACCGACAAATCGAGAATCAACCCCTTGTTGTTGTCTCCGGCAGTGGTGCGAATTTACTCGGATGTAACTGGTTTGATAAATACGGCATACGAATTGATGGAATATGTTCTACTTCAAACGGCACAAACATTAAATCAGTACTTAACAAATTTCAACATTTGCTTAAAACTGAGCTCGAAGGAGGCTCAAGTTTGGCAAAAATCGATCTGGCCCAAGCATATCAGCCACTAATTGTGGATCATCAATCAGCTATGCTACAGATAATAATCAGTGATTATTAATTACACATGGATGCATTTAAAGTCAACAGTCTGCAATTTGGAATATCGTCGGCTCCGGGAATTTTACGAAGCTGCGTAGAAAGTATTTAATGTGGAAATGCATTCTATTTCATCAGCACATTACGCTACTCGCAACTACTTACGAACCATTCGCCAGCGGAGCTACTGCTGAATTGAGACCTGTAGCATGCAACGTGCAACTGAATGTTGCATCGGGACAGGCAATCGAGCTGATGGAAGTGTATCATACTTGGAGGTGCACGCGCTGGTTCCGGCTATTATGTTCGGTAGTGGAAATGAGTTCACTATAGGTTTCTTCGTAGCCACTTGCTCGCTTTTCAATACTTCACTCTTATTAATAAATCGCGTGCGGCTTTTCCTTAGATTCGATCAACACAGAGGGGGAAGATAGACTGGAGACGAATAGAGGGGAATAGAAAGAGCAGGAGAACTATCTCTATGCACTGGCTGCGCAATATCTGGGTGGCAGCCTATGCTTCAGGAGCTGCGCTGGTGTTGTTGCTGCAGCTGGTGCCCATCCTACCGTGATCACCATGTTCCCATGGTTAAGTTTAACCGGTGATCCCAAAAAAAATTTTTGAAGCTTTAAGTATAACCGCACATTTCTCCCTTTAAACGATGCATGGCTCCCAATAAGAATCAACTTAGCAAGTCATATTCAAAACAAAATATTTATTCCTAAGTTCAGTCGACTTCATAATGAATTTGGCTAACCCAAAAATTAACAAAAATTTAATTTAATAATATTTTAATTTAATTTAATTTAACCTAGGTCATACTAAACTATAGTTTTATTTATACAACTTCATAGACTTCGTTTATTACTCAAGGAAAATAAAGAAATTAATTTTGAAAGTTTACTTGCAACAAAAGAAAATATTAAGTCCTTTATCCAACTTTAACTTTTAGAATCCTTAACAAAAAAAATGAATCAAAAATGTAACCTAAGCAAGTGTAAGATTATGTAGCTGAAACCCCAGAATATTTATATAAATATATGCATGATATAAGTTATGGCCAGT